>CM051037.1:27735941-28240941 GCA_027627225.1 Congeria kusceri
TATTCCATATAACTTGCTATTATGTTAAGTGATGTCGATCGCAATTAAAACATACCGTTGTGAACACGTGGGTGCTTCTACTGCAGCGTTTGCTGCTACTGCTGCTGCTGCTGAAGATGATAATGACCATGGTAGATTAATACATGAACAAACACATGTATAAATATAGAATATTCGAATAGTAAATATTAATAAATCGTTCTTATAGATTGCAATTTAGTATAGTGAAAAATAAACTTACGTCAAATTCAAATTGTACGGTGGCATAGATGTAACACATGGAAGTTTTAATTGAAGTCGTTCTCACGATATAATAAGTCGTTGGAACAAGATCTTATCTCGTGGGAACGAGATATTTATGTCGTGGATAAAAGACATATTAAGTCGCGAGATCGAGGCAATTAAGTCGTGGGAACGACATAAAAAGACGTGATAACGAAATATTAAGTCGTTGAAACGGCATTTAATTTTGTGACAACGACTTTATAGACCAATCAGAATACAAGTTCTGAAAAAGTTGTGTATGGCCATAAGTTTGGTTTTTATAAAAGCCAATTTACATTTAACGTCTATCCAGTGCGTCCAGTTTTTAAGCATTTGTCGGCACACATAGAGTAGATAATATTTCTCTGATATTTCAACATTTACTGGGCCTAGCTGGTTGGCTGACATTTGCAAAATTTACCTTTCTTAGACAGTTTTTGACCCAGTCTATTCGCGACCAATTTGACGATGCCCTTTTGATATTTATCGAGTGTTCATCATGATTCGAGCTGATTCTGCCGGACATGCATCTATATTGCACCTGTCATTGCTAGTACTCAGGTTTAAGCGCTTTGGGCCATCATGACCCTTAAGTAAGTTTTAGGGGCCGTTACATGTGCTCGAATTAGCGGAAGGTTGTAACTTCAAGAGTTGCTTGAGTATAATAATCTGATTGTCATAAGTATTATACTTATCGATTCTTCGATGCTTGAATTAAAAAAACAACAACAACACTTTACTCTAAAACAATTTCGGCAAATAATCTACAGAACTTCTAAAGTTTTAGACTCAACTTAAAAAATCTACCAATCAAAACTGCTCGTAGTCGTGAGGTTAGATGGTTACAAATGTGTTCACATTCTTCGTGTTTTTGCATACATAACAATATCACTGACATCGCTGTTGGCGAAGCAATGTTGTTGGATACATTAACTTTACTTTATACCTAATGATAACCAGTATTAAATAGGTTGTGAGAATTATTTTGTCAAAATACTATTTCAAACTTACAATAAATAATATTAAACTACATAACGCGTTTTCCACTGGATTAAATTTTACCTAACCAAGGTCCAGTTACTGTATAACGTACAATCAAGCTAATCTGACACATATCGTAGAGAATACAAACTAAAAATTACATCTAAGCTTATTGCGTATAAATTGTTTATTTACAAAACAATTTTGAAAGAAAGTTTTCTCGTGAAACTATTTTATTATTATCTATTAAAATTCAGCGGACTTTAACTGGTCGGTTTAATGGACTTCATCTAATCGGATTAACGGATAATATCTTATCGGTTTAACGGACTTTATCTGGTCGGTTTAAAGGACTGTATCTGGTCGGTTTAATGGACTTTATGTGGTCGGTTTAACGGACTTGATCTGGTTGAATTAAAGGACGGTCGGTTTACTTGACTTTATCTGGTCGGTTAAACGGACTTTGATCGGTTGGTTAAATGAACTTTACCTGGTTGGTTAAACGGACTTTAACTGGTCGGTTTACCCAGACAGTATCTGGTCTGTTAAACGGACTTTGACTGGTTGGTTTAACGGACTTTTTCTGGTCGGTTAAACGGACTTGACTGGCCTGCTAAACGGACTTTAGCTGGTCGGTTTAACGGATTTAATATGGTCGGTATGATATGGAGCAATAGACCTTTCCACAAATATAAATCGTTTGCAATTTAATCTGCAATTTAATCAAATTCTTGCACATATATGTCCAATTTTTAACGGTTAAATATTTTACACCAAACAGCACGAGGTAATATCATAATCGATTCTTGGAAATTTCTCCTTTAACAATAAGCTGGCAAGGTGTTTAAACTACTCGTGGCAAAAGTTGGAAAGGTATATTGGACACAGCAGTACATACGACCAAGTTTGAAACCCTGAGGCGTAATAAAAAGTTGTTTGTTTCCGGTGACCCGACCCCCACCCCTAATTCTTTCCGCCGACCCTAAAAGCGTATTTGCCTATCTATCTTTAACTTTTTTTCGGACCTTCGGTCGAAGGAGCAGTTTTTGCTTATATGCGCCTTTAAAGCGAATCATTTTTGAAACAGTACATTTTAAACTGATATTGTGAATGTCTTTCTTTGACCTTATTTATAGTTAAGGTACAGTTTCTTTGATGGGAAGAGTTTCAACATTTTACATGCAGTCCAATATACCAAAACGATGTGAGGAATATGCCGCAAAGAAAACATTTTACATGCAGTCCAATATACCAAAACTATGTGAGGAATATGCCGCAAAGAAAACATTTTACATGCAGTCCAATATACCAAAACTATGTGAGGAATATGCCGCAAAGAAAACATTTTACATGCAGTCCAATATACCAAAACTATGTGAGGAATGTGCCGCAAAGAAAACATTTTACATGCAGTCCAATATACCAAAACTATGTGAGGAATATGCCGCAAAGAAAACATTTTATATGCAGTCCAATATACCAAAACTATGTGAGGAATATGCCGCGAAGAAAACATTTTACATGCAGTCCAATATACCAAAACTATGTGAGGAATGTGCCGCAAAGAAAACATTTTACATGCAGTCCAATATACCAAAACTATGTGAGGAATGTGCCGCAAAGAAAACATTTTACATGCAGTCCAATATACCAAAACTATGTGAGGAATATGCCGCAAAGAAAACATTTTACATGCAGTCCAATATACCAAAACTATGTGAGGAATATGCCGCAAAGAAAACATTTTACATGCAGTCCAATATACCAAAACTATGTGAGGAATATGCCGCAAAGAAAACATTTTACATGCAGTCCAATATACCAAAACTATGTGAGGAATATGCCGCAAAGAAAAAAGTTAAGAGTAAGTAATTTATTTTACATCCCCTCCTAGATTTTTTGGAGATGAAGCGGAAACCAACTTTTTGTTGTTGTCTGAGAGGACGCTGGTGCATTCCGATCAGGCTCGTATAACGTTGAAGAACGAATACATGTATGAGTTTTGAAGTAAACCTTGCGACAAGTGTATTCTACGATGAGAAAAGTAAGAAACATTTAAGTCGGAATAAATAAGTAACTTAGTCGGTGGTGCTCTTCTGTTCTTGTAGATTAACATGCCTTGAATTTGGTTTCTTTCCTTTTCTCGCCAACAGTCTTTCTACGCTATCAGCGTTTTGATAATTTTGAAATATCATTGAGAGTGATTTAGATTTGGCAACATGGTATCATCTCGCATAGCTAGTTTCAAATGTCGCAACTCTTAAAATGTTTTCGTATTAAGTAATTGGGTTACAGACCTTCATATGAGTTTAGTATGGATGTCTTAAGACAACAATCTAATCAGCGGTTGAAATAACAATTTTTTTTTACATCCTGATAAAGTTTGTTGTCAGTTTTTTACTTATATTTCATTCACAAATAAATCATACTGGAAAATAAAAAGACAAGCATACCTGTCTCAGTCACGTCCTGTAGATGATCAAATTGTGAACACCCCTGATCACTTGTTTCAAAGTTTATTATCTGATGATATCCAAAAAAGGTCGTTGAACTATTCTTAAATTATTTGAAAGCATTCCATAAAAAGCAACAATTTAGAACAAAAGTACACGTACTGGGCCCGTATCCACTTACGTAAATTTCTTAAAGTCCTAAACTTCTGTTGCTGTTTCATTTAAAGTTTATTTTGTCTTAAATGGTGTTGCTCTGCTAAATAATCAACAGATGCTTCTTATTTTACCGTATTTCAAATATAAATATTGATTTTAACAAAGAACTTTTTAATAGACAATTTAACTTTACGACTGAAGATAAGATTTACGACTTAAATTTAGATTTTCCTCAGGAGCTTTGTGGATATGGCCCCTGGGCTGGTATTCTCAATATGCATATGGCCCCTGGGCTGGTATTCTCAATATGGATATGGCCCCTGGACAGGTCTTCTCAATATGGATATGGCCCCTGGACTGGTATTCTCAATATGGATATGGCCCCTGGACTGGTATTCTCAATATGGATATGGCCCCTGGGCTGGTATTCTCAATATGGATATGGCCCCTGGACTGGTATTCTCAGTATGGATATGGCCCCTGGGCTGGTATTCTCAATATGGATATGGCCCCTGGACTGGTATTCTCAATATGGATATGGCCCCTGGACTGGTATTCTCAATATGGATATGGCCCCTGGGCTGGTATTCTCAATATGGATATGGCCTCTGGGCTGGTATTCTCAATATGGATATGGCCCCTGGACTGGTATTCTCAATATGGATATGGCCCCTGGGCTGGTATTCTCAATATGGATATGGCCCCTGGGCTGGTATTCTCAATATGGATATGGCCCCTGGACTGGTATTCTCAATATGGATATGGCCCCTGGGCTGGTATTCTCAATATGCATATGGCCCCTGGGCTGGTATTCTCAATATGGATATGGCCCCAGGCCAGCTACTTTAAAGCAGCAATTTCCATTGATCGACCTTCTCACGCGCGTCACATGCTTTTCCACATGCCCTTGTGTGTTAAGCTGGTAACGAGATAAATATGTGATATCCCAGAGTAATGATTCGATATAATACAGGATTCATTTGTTTAGGATGATCGACTAAAAATTCTAACATGGCAAACGCAGTTTTCTACAGACAAAAAACAAAATTCGCCGTTGTTAAACTAGCAATAAACAACCCGAAAAAAATAGTTTCAAAACTGTAAAATATAGTTCGCATTGTACATGTAATTGTAGAAAATGTTGTCAGGTCATGTTAGAATCGAAATATTTTTCGCATTATTGTCTTTAATCGGCTAATAAACACGGTTTTGTCGTTTTGATGCGGTATATTAAACACTCGGGCAAACGCGTTCATATGCACAAGAACTCCAAATCATTGTTTATTTGCCGATAAACAACTCAAAATCGAAAATGATTTGTTAATTATATACATAAATGTCTAGCCGTAAGATAAAGAAGAAAAACACTATATGTACATGTCCTAGTGCGAATGTATTCTAAGTTGTTACGCGTTCTTTTATCACATTTTAGCTATCTACAACCAATGAAATCATTGGATTTATAAATTCGGAACTACTTGTGAAGTAGGTCAAAAGCTGGTTACGTCGAATAAAACCAAACAAGGCTTACGAGTCCATTATGTGGATACTTTTTACGAGTCCATTATGTGGATAATTTTAGGACTTAAACCAGGTTCGAAATAAAACAAAATTTCTACTTTATCAGTGATGCGAAAACCATGTACATTTCGATATGACCCTCGTGAAGAGGTCATTGTCCCCTGGGTGACTGCATTAGAAGGTATGCCCGTTCATGGAAAGCACACACATGTAAGGATAAGCGATATATACAAAGAGTGAATGAGTTATCGCAGTGTTACTCCATTTGGCAACATAAGAAACTTTTTTTGTAATTGTTATTTTTTTACACACATATATGACTACATATCTATGCTAAAGTCAAGCAAGGTAAGTGACTGTAAGAATAACTGAAATAACTTCCGGTCCCGAAGTGAGTGGCCATAGACAGGCCAGAACTTCCGGTTCTCGTTATATCCGGGAATCCCGTTGTCGCGACCGCAGAGGACAACAACAAGTGGTATATACATAATGTTATTTGTTACGCGATTGTGCCTTTAAAACGTGGTTGGTTGTAAAATAGTGCCTTTAAAGGAACTTATTAAAACGTGTTATGTAAATAATGTTTCTTGTTATGCAATTGTGCCATTAAAGGGGCTATGTAAGAAATGTTCCTTGTTATGCAATTATGCCTTTAAAGGAACTTAACAAAACGTAGCATGTAAATAGTGCTTTTTTTATGCAATTGTGCCTTTAAAGGGACTTAACAAAACGTAGTATGTAAATAGTGTTCCCTTTAATGCAATTGTGCCTTTAAAGGGACTTAACAAAACGTAGTATGTAAATAGTGGTCAATTGTGATGCAATTGTGCCTTTAAAGGGACTTAACAAAGCGTAGTATGTAAATATTGTTCCTTTTTATGCAATTGTGCCTTTAAAGGGACTTAACAAAGCGTTGTATGTAAATAGTGGTCAATTGTGATGCAATTGTGCCTTTAAAGGGACTTAACAAATCGTAATATATAAATAGTATTCCTTTTTATGCAATTGAGCCTTTAAAGGAACTTAACAAAACGTGGTGTGTAAAAAGTGGTCAATTGTGATGCAATTGTGCCTTGAAAGGAACTAAACAAAACGTAGTATGTAAATATTGTTCCTTTTTATGCAATTGTGCCTTCAAAGGGACTTAACAAAATAGAGTATGTAAATAGTGGCCAATTGTGATGCAATTGTGCCTTTAAAGGAACTTAACAAAACATAGTATGTAAATAGTGTTCCATGTTATGCAACTGTGCCTTTAAATGGACTTAACAGAACGTAGTATGTAAATAGTGGTCAATTGTGATGCAATTGTGTCTTTAAAGGGACTTAACAAAACGTAGTATGTAAATAGCGTTCCTTGTTATGCAATTGTGCCTTTAAAGGGACTTAACAAAACGTAATATATAAATAGTATTCCTTTTTATGCAATTGAGCCTTTAAAGGGACTTAACAAAACGTAGTATGTAAATAGTGTTCTATTTATATAATTGTGTCTTTAAAGGGAATTAACAAAACGTAGTATGTAAATAGTGTTCCTTGTTATGCATTTGTGCCTTTAAAGGGTCTTAACTAAACGTAGTATGTAAATAGTGTTCCTTTTTATGCAATTGTGCCTTTAAAGGGACTTAACAAGACGTAGTATGTAAATAGTGGTCAATGGTGATGCAATTGTGCCTTTAAAGGGACTTAACAAAACGTAATATGTAAATGGTGTTCCGTTTTATGCAATTGTGCCTTTAAAGGGACTTAACAAAGCGTAGTATGTAAATAGTGTTCCTTTTTATGCAATTGTGCCTTTAAAGGGACTTAACAAAACACATTTGGCGTAAAAAAATGTTTGTTTCAGGTTACCCGACCTACCCTCAAAAAATGCCCCGACCCTAGAACATTTTATTGGGTTTGTCAGATTTTTTTTCTGTTTTATTTACCTTTTTCAATAATTAAATGTGTGTTTGGATAAGCAAGTGTTTTGTTTTGATAGCATCCACTTATAAACAATGTTTAAGGATATTACTGATATGTTTTTAATACTTATTCAGTTTAAGAATCTTCAAGTGGACCATTTACCAAACAATAATAATAAAAAAATAAAATCCCGACCTACCTACCCTAATTTTTTGGGACATGTAACCTGAAACAAACTCTTTTTTTTACGCCGTATGTTAATAGTGGTCAATTGTGATTCACTTGTGCCTTTAAAGGGACTTAACAAAACGTAGTATGCAAATAGTGTTCCTTTTTAAGCAATTGTGCCTTTTAAGTGACTTATTCATCTTCTTATATAAAAGGGAAGACAACTCCCATACTCATACGAAAAGGGAGACAACTCACTTCCTCATATGAAAAAGGAGACAACTTACCTCCTCATATGAAAAGCGGACAACTCACCTCTTCATATGCAAAGGGGGACAACTCACTTTTTTATATAAAGGGGAGGCAAATCACCTCATATGAAAAGGGGGATAACTTCCCTCCTCATATGGAAAGGGAGACAACTCACCTTCTTATATAAAAGGGGAGACAACTCGACCTCCTCATACGAAAAGGCAGACAACTTACCTCCTGATATGAGAAGGAAGATAACCCACGTTCTGCTCGTGAAAAAGGGATACAGCTCACCTCCTACGTGTTAAAGGGAGATAAATGAGCTACTGAGTGTGAAAAGGAGGACAACTCACCTCCTGCATGTTCTCTCAGGAGGTAACTCTCCGCCTCCGATGCCCCGTACGTGACAGACAGGTCCAAGTAGGCGGTCTGCGAGTTCACCGGCTGACAAACATCTGAGTGCAAACATTGTACAGGGTCACAACGAGTAACTAAATAATTACCGGTATATATCTGTTGCCAGTGTTCGATTTAAGTATGATACGGGTGTGGGTCACCGGCTATCGTGTTGCGAAGAACAACACAATAGTAATAAAAGTCTGAAATATATTTAATAAATATTAAATATATAATATATGTTGAATGTTTCACATTCAAAGTCACGAACCGAATGTCATCAAATACATATATAAAAACCGACGGATTGTTAACAATAGGTTAACAGATTAAAATTAAAATAATTAAATAATACATATATAACACTTGACAATTCATAAATACGATCAATGCAAAAATATCAAATAATAGAAAATAGTAGTTACCTGAAATATATTTAATAAATATTAAATATATATTATACGTTGAATGTTTCACATTCAAAGCAACGAAAACCGAATATGAAGTTTCGTGATAAATCGTGATGGATTAAATGGGTTGAGTAAACACAATCAGTGACTGGGGATCGAATCTACGTGATTGTTCGTAATTGTTAGTCATTGTCAATAGAGAAAAGTATAGTTTTGTTAACTGAAGAGTTCTCAGCCTAAAATCTACGAATATTGTCTAACTATAACTGTAAATATAAAACCTAACGATCTAAACGTAACCAACTACTCTACATGTATAAATTTATAAATAATTAATTTATTAAACACAGAGTTTGTAATAACAACAATACGCATTATTATTGTTCATAAAGTGTTATTGTTTATTCCATAATAATGCTTGATTTTATGGACTGTAACATATCTACGGATACATGTGATAATACTTGTTTTGAAATGCAACCACCACACACTGTATTTAACTTAAACACAAAACTAGATGCCTGTTGGCAACATGTCGAGCCCCTTGCCAAGAAAGCAATCTCTAAGTCTGACCTTGACCTTTGAGCTTGGGAGAGAGGTCTTGCGTGTGACACGCCGTCTCCACACGGTGAACATTTGTGGCAATGTATTTTAAAATTGTCTGATGAATGATCAATTAACAGTCCGGACAAGCTGTAATATGCCCATATTTGACCTTTGACCTCTAAGTGTGACCTTGATCTTTGAGCTAGGGACACAGATCTAGCGCGCGACATGCCGTCTCCACACGGTAAACATTTGTGACAAGTTATTTTAAAATTTCCTGATGAATGATGAAGTTACAGTCCGGTCAGCAAATGAACATTAGTGGGAAGTTATTTTAAATTTCCCAGATTAATAATGAATTCACTTTTATGTTATTTGTCACACACAAAAATAAACTGGATATTAAACTGATTCATTTGTGATATCAATGCACATCATGTTTAAGGTAATGTATTTATCATAAACAAACTCTTATACTTCATTTAACTTCTGTAAACATTATATTTACATTGACTTCATGTAGGTATACGTACTAGAAAAGTACATCTTAGAGCGGAAATTCGGCCGAAAAAAACAGCTAGCCGAATAATTATTCGTTGGAAACTTAAATTCGTGGTTCGTTCCATCCTCGAAATCCACGAAAATTAGTGCCCCACGATTATTAATGGCTTTACAGTAACAGTCCGGACAAGATCGGACGGACGCACGCACAGACGGGCGGATACACGCACTCACGCACATACACCGAACCGCCATTGTGACAACTAAGTCGAGCTTACCTCAAGCTCGACAGTAAAGAAACAACGGTAAAAGTTTTATTGTTCTAACGTTCATGAAACATAGAAGAAAAACGTTCGTATTGTTCCCTATTAGTTTTTTTTTTCAAACATGTCCTCTATGTCCAAATAACCCAACACAATTATAATAAATCTACGTAGTTTTCAGTTCACATGACGTTAACGTTTGAATGCGCGCGCATTGATTACCGCCCGTGAAGTCCATGCAGCTACCGGGAGTTTAGTGAAGGTCATCGCCTGGGTTGGACATGTGTATGCACTGAGGACTGCAGGAACGTGAAAAGATAATTTAAAAAAAGTTATGAATAAAATTCAACGAACTTTGTTATCATCCCTCGTATACTAATGGGAGGGAGGATATAATATTATAGTAGGTCTAGAACACTTTAAAGCACCCCTAAACTTGGTTGCAACACGTGTATGCAATAGTGATGTGATCGAAAGGAAGGTGAAGTAACTTCAGTGCAAGGAACATAAACAAGAAACGAAGCTAACATCAAAAGGACACTTCTAGCCGTTTATGTTTACTCTAAACTGATACCAAGCATATTACGGCCATACTCATCAAAGAGAAACATTGGCAAGACACTGCACAACCAAAAGAATGTCAACTCAAATTATAAAAATAGCCAGTTGCCTGTGTGCAAAAGGCCGAATACAAGCGCTCACACATGGACACGCATCAGGGGTGTGGAAATCCCATGCCCGACTTATCCGACGAGGGTTATTTTACCATCGGACAAGTAAATTTTTGCTGTAATGTTGTCCGTGGACAAGCACAATATCAGGCTGTGAAAATGCTGTAAAAATTGGGAGCTAATTATTAATTTTATATTATAATCATATATTTAAACAACATTAACAAATTGTAATGTATTTATAATTTGATGACACATTATATTAGGAACGCCAGGAATAGAAACGTTATTTTTAATTGGACAAGTGACATTTGTTTGTGGACAAGTAAATTTATGCAATGAACGTGTCCATGGACAAGTGATTAATTTTGATATTTCCACACCCCTGCGCATATATAAGTCTATGGTAAGAGCTGTACGTGTCATAGTCTCTTAGACATATTAAATAACTACGATTCTAACATAATACGCACTAATTGTTCTATAGACACAGAACAAAATTATCATTGTTAAACTATCCAATAAACAACGCAAATAGCAGTCCCGATTCTGAGCGGAGCATAGTAAAATATAGTTGTAAAGTCTTCGATTGTCGAAAAGATATCGTACGCATATATTAGCTGAACTCGTGATAAAATAATTATTATCGTACTTGTGTCGTGTCAATGTCGTGTCAATGTTGAAGAGAGGTCGAACAAATTTCGTCTTGAAACAATTCCGCGACCAACTCGTCCACTTTACGGCGAGTTATAACTCGCCAGAACTCGTACAGACATTGAAGCTCAAATTCGCCACAGTGTGACAGAGCCTTAAGTGTTAAAGACAGCACAATTTTGAAGCTGAAGTACTAGTATCTCTTCCATTATTACCGCTCAGCTACAAATTGTATTTGTAAAGACGAAGAATTTTCGAACACCAAAGTTTGTCAAAGTAGACAATGACATAGACCCTGTTTGAACATAATTCGCCACCTTAGTATACAAGGACCTATATAACATGTGTGAAAGAAACAGATTGACCCTTGTCATGCTAAGGTGGTGATATATATTTAACGTTTTAAATGAGCACAATTTTGAAACTACTAGTATCCGTTGCATTACCGCTCACCTACAAATTGATTCGTGAGGACAAAATCGTGGGCCAAGAACTGTCCGAACACCGTTACCATGTACGAGAGTTTCGCCTCCAGCTCCATGCTGGGCCCGGCCGTGTGCATAGACATGCTTACTGAGCGCGGGGCCGGCAGCGGGGAACCATCTTGTTGGGAATTCAATCTTGGAACTCCGGTTCGTGCGGAAGACCGGAAGTGGGTACGAGTCGGGGTTTTCTGGCACACTTCTCACAATGGTCTCCACTGCTTAGTTGCTTGGTAGGGGAGATCATTGGGAGGAGTTTGGTTTCTTGTGATGATTGTGGAAAATAACCACTAATGGGCCTGTTTCAAAGACTGACGTACTGACACTTTTTTAACTTATTGTCAAAGATCACTTAAACATAAAGTAAACAATACATTTCTGAATATAAAAATAGGATTGGTCGAGTGGTTAAGGCGTTAGCCTTTTAATCCGAGGAGCTGCAGCAACTTCTTATTTCTTTTCTTTCTTTTTTTATCATTTTCATGTTATTATACTTGAGCTCTTTAGTTCCGATGCTTAAATCTGTCAAGTTAAGACATTAAATGATATACTTAAAAATACAAAAAAAATCTGTGAACAAGTCCCTCTAATGTATAAATGGCAGTCGAAGGAACTCGTTTTACTCAGGCCAAAAAATCCGTGTTTCGGGCAACCCGACCCTACCTAGCGAAATATCCCCGACCTTAAAGGTTTTAGCGACGATTGTTTTCCTTGAAGTCCATATTCGTCAGACTTTAGATAATTGTCAATGTTTTTGACCGAAATGTGTCTTTAAAAAAGTTACAAAAAACCCCTCAATCCCGACCCTAACTAATTTTATTGACACCGTTGCCCGAAATACACAATTGTTATTGGGCCTCACCGTCTAACTTATTACTCTAAGAAATTGTACTCGGCGATCAGTCGAATAAAGACCAACGAAACCTTATCACGGCCTATTTGGTCGACAAAAGTTCTTCAGTGCAACATCGAAGACCATTTGCGACTAATATGGGTCTAAAGAACAGATGGCAACCATCGACAACCAGTCGCCGACAACTAACATACTGTTAAACACCTTTCAAGGACCATCAGCAACCACTGGTTGTCGTTGGTTGGGAGATGGTCTTCAATTAGTCGCAGACTATGTGTGACCGACATTTAATTTACTTATAAACATTTTAAAAAGGTAAGATAATAATATAGTATAGTCTTACATTGTGAACATAAGATTAAAGGGTCTATGTCATCGAACAATCGGCTTCCTATTGCACTATGAATGATATTATATGATAGAAATGCGCTTTAAAGTGAAACCCCAAGTGGGTATCGAACTCACGACTTAGGAGCCATACAAAGAAATAACAGTAGGCAATGCTTTAACCAACTAGGCACTTCTGCTTGGTAAAGAATCGTGTGTAAACTATGGTTAATCAAAATTATCACCATTCTGACGTCAACATGTAAACATGAAAAGATCCAAACAAACACAACCCTTAATATAAATTGATTTTTATCTCAGAATGCGTACACTCTTTTTCCACTTTATGTTTTAACTGTCATTATGTGCCGGTTTTAATATCTTAAATTTCAGAATTTTTTTTACTGTGCCCCCTAGGGGCCCATTTACGATTACATAGTCCCTTTAAGCAACAAGTGAACTAGAAATAAACAAGAAATGTGAATAAAATAAGACAATCGGCGCTTAAATTAATATTGAGATGTCATTTTTACCCTTTTATATAATACAAGACCAAGATGATCGGTTACGTAACTTCTCGGACCCCAGATTGTTTTCGGTCCCTACTTTTAATGCGCGTTAATTATATAAAGGGATTGCGATGGATTTCGGTAATTACGGGGATTTCGGTAATTCTACGTTTAAATAAATGAAAGTTATGCATACATTTCACTTTAAGTTGCTTGTATAACTTTTATTTGCATTTTATATTACATTAAAACCAAAATAAGAAAAGGATTTCGGGAACTGCAAACTGAAAACAAGGGAGAGCACTCACATAAATCCTAAGGTTATTACCGAAATCCCTTTATACTGCCCCCAGCGCGTGTGCATCAGGTTGTTGCAGGAGCCGTCGAGGGACCGGAAGGGGTAGCTGGAATCGCAGGCGACGGGCCTCTCCGGGCAGTTTGACCCCTCGTTGACGGGCTCGGGGGAGAATTCGGACCGCGCTGTTACAGTGATTTGGTCTGGACAGTTGATATTGCAGGAAGACCTTCGTGTAAATGTGAAACAGGTGAGCATTGTAGGAACCTATTTGTTACAAATAATATTTTTACACACCTGTGAAGAAAAGGATCTCATTTGTCACATTTTAAAGTGTGACGAATGTGTTTTGTAAAAAAAAAACGGGGTGTGCGGAGGATCACAGAAGTATATGATTTCATTGCATATCAAAAACTGGATGAGATCACAAACTTCACAGAATGCGATGAATAAGACTTTGATGTGTGAATAATGAGATCCCAATTTTCACACATGTAATGAATGAGATCCTATTTTTCACAGATGTGAAAAATATGATTTGTGAAAAAACGGTCCTACAGAGCTTTTGCAGAATTTGAATTTATTTAGCCTAGGTTTATTTTTTTGGAATGTTGATAAAAGATTAAGAAGGAAATGAAAGAAGAAGAAAAAGAAGAAGAAGTAGATGATTATGACGGCGAGGAAGAGGAGGAGGAAGAGGAGGAGAAGGATAGTGATAATAGTGATAGTGATGACGACGACGAGGATGATAATGCTGATGACGCCGTCGATGATGAAGACGATGACGATACTGCTGCTATTGCTATTGTTGATGATGTGTGTGGATGACAGGCAGCTCACAGTTGTTCCGGGGTCAGTTCCGCCTGTACGGCCTGACACGTGTGCAGAATTCGGCACCCATCTGCAGTTACTCCGTGCTCGAGTGTTCCTATCTGCAGTAACTCCGTGCTCGAGTGTTCCCATCTGCAGTAACTCCGTGCTCGAGTGTACTCATGCGCAGTAACTCCGTGCACGAGTGTTCACATCTGCAGTAACTCCGTGCTTGAGTGTTCCCATCTGCAGTAACTCCGTGCTCGAGTGTTCCCCGACTGCAGTAACTCCGTGCTCGAGTGTTCCCCGACTTGGGCTGCGAGGATAGGTAAGAACAGAGGTATATGTGTTACCAGTTAATTGATGCCTATCTAAATAATGAAATCGACGTTTCTCTTCAACTCAAACTTGAAGCAAATGGAACGAATGCAAAATTAGCTTTCTACCGTTAAAATAGTAATATTTATAATTATAAGTATCATGTATAAAACTTGACAAAACGTCTTCATTTATTATTTCGGGATTTCTTAAACAAAAATCTGATTAGATGTGTGAAAATATGTGTATTTTCATATTTGGACGAAACACTGCTAATTTTAACAGTATGTGTTGAACCAATTAGTAACTTTTGTTGTCAAAACATCTTAGTTCAAAAAGTTTCCACATTTGATTTTCAGAACTGAAGTATACGATCAACCCATAAAACTGACCTCGTAAACTATACCACAAAATTAATGTTACTCATTTTACTCTTTACTCAAAAACGTTCTACTACACACTTTGTTAATATACACTTACAAAAAATTGGTCTGCACTTGAATGCCCCCAAACAACCTTCTGGCATACAAGTCTATCATTATATGGACATTTTCAATTACTGGTATTCGATATTATTTATAAAATAAGTTATAGCAAACTATAATAAACTCAATTGAGTAGCAGTCCATTATCGCTTGATCCACGAGCGCGATGCACTCAGGGCTCAGGTCGAATTTTTGCACGAATACCGCAGTCATTGTCATCACGCATATCAGAACGAAAGTGGTGCTCGGCGCTTTGATTTTTTATCTAAAATCGAAATTAGTTATTAATACATGTGTTATAAATGCTTATTATTTGCTTCTGAAGAATGCAAACAAATCACGTTTTCACTGTTTCAAATTTGTGATTACCTCCGTCATTGTCATCACGCACATCAGAATGGAAGTGGCGCTCGGCGCTTTGATTTTCATCTAACGCAAA
The DNA here is from genome assembly GCA_027627225.1 of Congeria kusceri. Taxonomy (NCBI): domain Eukaryota; kingdom Metazoa; phylum Mollusca; class Bivalvia; order Myida; family Dreissenidae; genus Congeria; species Congeria kusceri. The sequence goes on from CM051037.1 coordinate 27,751,601, forward strand.
ATTAGTTAATAAACATTTGCTAAAATCGCTAATTTGTTTCTGAAGAATGTAAACAATCACGTTTTCACTGTTTCTAATTGTGATTACCTACATCATTGCCATCACGCATATCAGAACGGAAGAGGCGCTCGGCGCTTTGATTTTCATCTAACGCGAAATTAGTTACTAGTATTAAACATTTGCTAAAATCGCTTATTTGTTTCTGAAGAATGTAAAAGATCACGTTTTCACTGTTTCTAATTGTGATTACCTCCATCATTGTCATCACGAATATCAGAACGGAAGTGGCGCTCGGCGCTTTGATTTTCATCTAACGCGAAATTAGTTAATAAACATTTGCTAAAATCGCTTATTTGTTTCTGAAGAATATAAAAAAATCACGTTTTCAATGTTTCTAATTGTGATTACCTCCATCATTGTCATCACGCATGTCAGAACCGAAGTGGCGCTCGGCGCTTTGATTTTCATCTAACGCGAAATTAGTTATTAAACATTTGCTAAAATCGTTAATTCGTTTCTGAAGAATGTAAATAATCACGTTTTCACTGTTTCTAATTGTGATTACCTACATCATTGTCTTCACGCATGTAAGAACGGAAGTGGCGCTCTTCGCTTTGATTTTCATCTAACGCGAAAATAGTTACTAGTATTAAACATTTGCTAAAATCGCTTTTGTTTCTGAAGAATGTAAAAAATCACGTTTTCACTGTTTCTAATTGTGATTACCTCCATCATTGTTATCACGAATATCAGAACGGAAGTGGCACTCGGCGCTTTGTTTTTAATCTAACGCGAATATTCAGTTTTAGAATCTTCAAGTTGACCATTTACCAAAAAAATCCATACCCTAATTTTTGGGGGCACGACTTAACATAGGAAGATCCTTTATTTTAGGCACGCCTACCAATATGTGACCACCGAAGATTCAAAATCATGAGTTTGTATCTCTAATGATAAAAGGACCGTGATTTGCTCCACTCCGATATGTATATTTAAATCATATGAACACTTGTGACAATGGGTGGGGGGGGGGGGGGGGGCGGTCAGTGACACATTTAAAAGAAACTAAATAACTAAATGCGGTGGATTCACTGAAAATAATGTTTTCAATTGCATAGCAAATCAGTTTTGAAGTCCCCATGAAACTGTGTATGCCGTGGGCCCGTACAGTATTCACAACGCTCATGCAAGGAGTGAAAAATACGCAAATTTTAGAAATTCATAAAAGTTCAGTAAGTCTATGGGTGGTTCGGTGGTTCATAATTATGCCTTTTAACGTTCAAGTGTTTTGAATAAACAAATATTGCACAATGTTTCGTATTTTACCGTTTCCGAACAGAAATCATTGCATTTCACATAGGAAATTTGATCTAACATCGACACCTTCTACTGAAAGTCACGTTTGTACATGATTCAATGCCCTTATTTTCAAACTTCCTACCAATTTCACATTTAAAGAAATGCCTGAAATGCCCATAATTTTGACAAATTTCAAACCAGATTTATCAACATGAGTTCATTTTCGTATTGGCAATACGTTTTAAGTTTGAATTAGATCCCTCATTCCATACCGGAGAAAATAGCTTACCGAAAAACTTTAACCTATGTAAATAGCTTATAACTACATTTACTAGTACGTAAAATATACAAAGTGTAAAAAGGACCATAATTTTGACATATTTCGAAATAGAGTTACCAAACTTGGCCTAAAGGTTCATTTTAATATGGGGGATAAAATGTTTGAATGATGAGAAACTAGCTTACGGAAAAACGTTAACCTAGTCCGGACGCCGACGCCAACGCAGACGCCGGGGCGAGTATAATAGTTTGCCTTAAATACGCTATGCTTCTTGATCAGACTGTGGGAGACTAGACAATTTTTGTGTTCTTTGTCTATAGAAAAAAATAGCGAGTATCAAGTTAAAATACTCCTATAAATATGAGGTCCGACTTTGTTTTTCACCGTTTTAAAATCGTGTTTATTGATTTTTCATTTGAAATATTTTGTCAATATCGTCTTGTGGATCATAGTTTTCCTGATACAAAAATACTCAGAATCCAAATATTACGTCTAATTATTTGGTCTAGGTTTTACAATTAATTTAATAAATCCCTTTACTTTGTTTAATGGGATAAGAAGTTACCATTGGAGTGGCACATTACACAGAATCAGCTGCTACATGGGAAAATGTTATCTGTTTAACGTATACACATATGATTTATGCGGAGTGTTACTAATATCTCAAAATCAAACTTATTTTGAATATCTCTTTCTGGCGACATTCGGCATGTTCTAGCGATATTTCTTGTATTTATTTTATATTGCTAACTATCAATAGGGTTAGCGTCGGGCATATTTATAAGTGACTTCAGACTAAAAGCGATTTCCGACATGCGGGAATTTGAAACGCCAAATAATTCCGGGTCCCGGGAATAATAGGGTTGATAATAGATGGGTTGGATTTTAGATTCCGGTAATATTGCCCCCCCCCCCCGTGCATCTCCCCCCCTTGGGGATTTAGACAAAAATGATTGGCTCTAGGCTGGAGAATTACATCCCCAAAATTATATTTATACACCAACTCAAAAGAGAAAAATGGACAGCTTTGCTAAGTAATTTTGGGAGTATTTGCCAAGTCAATCCAACACATTTGGTACCAACACTAAGAACAAGACTTTGATAGTATTGCAAGCAATACAGGAGTCCCCTACCGGTGAAAACCACTACTAATTAAACATTGTGCAAATCGCCCTTTATCTGCAGATGTACACAGTTTCATATTCAAATCCCATTTGTCACTGCAGTATTCAGTTGTTTTTTTTTTTTCTATTTTAGTAACATTGACCAGACATTCGAGTTACTTTTTGAGTTATTGCAGTACTAAACTGACAGAGGGCAATCATATTGTCCATTCTGTGTACCAAGTTGCATGATCATATGTTATGTTCTTTTCGAATTATTACAGTATTATGTTTATTTCTATTTTAAGTAACAGTCACGTGACCTTTGACCTCTGGTGAAAAATAAAGGGTCGTGTACAATCATCACCTTGCTCTTTCTATATACAAAGTTTCATCAATCTTCAGTACTTTTTGAGTTATCACAGGATCCAGGTTTTGGGGACAGACAGACAGAGTGAGACCGACGGACGAACAGACAGACAGACGCACACAGACAGAGGGCAAACCCATAGTCCAATCTGTGTACCAAGTTTCATGAAGTTTCATGACACTATCTTATGCACTTTTCAAAATATTTGAAAAATAAAAGGTCGTGCATAAGTCTCACATTGCTGTTGCTAAGTATACAAAGTTTCATCAAGTGTCTTCAGTACTTTCCGAGTTATCACAGAATCCAGGTTTTGGGGACGGACGGACAGACAGACATACGGACGAACAGACAGAACGACACACAGACAGATGGCAAACCTATAGTTCAATCTCAATACCAAGTTTCATGGTCATAACTTATGTCCATTTCGAATTATTACCTTATTTAGTTTATTTCTATTTTTAGTAACAGTCACGTGACCTTTGACCTCTGGTGAAACAAGAAATGTCTTTAAAAGAGACAATCGGCGTTGACATAAATATTGAGATATGATTTTTACCCTAAACATAATACAAGAGGGCCAAGATGATCGGTTACATGGCTTCTCGGACCCCAGATTTTTCGGTCCCAACCAATATAAGACTTCTCGGACTCCAGCTATTTCGGACACCATACGAAAACTCGGATCCCCAAATTAATTTGTGATTCATTCAATCATTATTAATATTTGTACCGTGAATAAACCGATCATACCGCCCCATGTTTTCACCAGTGATACATGAATAACCTAAATAATTTACGTTAACATCATTATTATATAAATTTGTCAGCCGAATATAACACATTAAAAATGTACGAAAATAATTGAATTTTAATGATAATATAAGTAATATGCCCTACCATCATCTTGGAAATTATCTATGCCTAATACATACACATTTCGAAGTCAATGAATCATTTATACTGTTTATTCTCAGGAAAAGCAATCTTCAGAAAACATTCAGCCTATTTGAAATAATGATGACTTCTATTTTTATAACACAAATATTATAGTAGACTATGGCGATTTAAAATAATATTCGGTAGGAATATTATGTATCAAGGGTTTCTGTGTATAAATGGCATTGCAAATAATGTTAATGCTGCACAAATGAAGTAAAAGTAGCATGAGTATCATTTCGACATATTCCGGGCGAGACTTATTTCACAACATGTTATTTATTAAAATGTATATTTTTATCGATTGATTAACATCTACTGGAGAAGTTGATAGAAATGTACAATTATCATTGTTTCTTTATAGAACACAGTGCAATTCAATTTCAAATTAACATGCACAGTATGTTTATAAACATAAATTCCCCATTTATTGAAATATTCGCTTTAATGTTTATCTGTACGCTAATTGATGCATGTATATTATAACAGCTATACACCGGCAGCTCAACGCACGCTATTTTTAGAATGATCGTGTGTTGAAGTCGCTTTCTAGAATCGATTGTTATTAACAGAGCGGGCCGCTAGGCTAAACAAAATAGTGGATTAATTCTGGAAATTAATATAATATTCTATTTATGACATACAATAAGAAAATACGTTCATATTTATGCTCAGTTCTAGAGTATATGTTGAAGATGTGTTTATTACTTCATTTTAACCGCTTATGTAAACAATTATGTAAATTTTTTATCCTCAAAAGTATGCAACAGTTATTGGTAAACGTTAAACCATTGTTTGAAGTTTGCATTCCCTAGAATTAGAAAATTTGCCCAATTCTATCGGCATTCAATTTTCCCGCTGCATAATTATCGCAAGAAAATCTGGGTCAAAAGTGATCTTAGACAGCTACGCCGAAAAAAAGGACGCGCATAATCCTCACAATGCCACATTGCTGTTTATATGTATACCCAGTTTCATCGAAATAAGTTCAGTACTTTTTGAGTTATTGCAGGAACCAGGTTTTGGGGACGGGCAGACAGACGGACGGACAAACATACGGACGAACAGATAGAGAGACACACAGGCGGACGGCAAACCTATAGTTCAATTTTTGTACCAAGTTTCATGGTCATATCTTATGTTCTTTTCGAATTATAACAGTATTTAGTTTATTTCTATTTTAATAACAGTCACGTGACCTTTGACCTCTGCGAAAACTAAAAGGTCCTGCATAATCCTCACATTGCCGTTTATATGTATACCAAGTTTCATCGAAATATCTTCAGTACTTTTTGAATTATCGCAGGATCCAGTTTGTTTAATTTTATTTCTATTTTTAGTAACAGTCACGTGACATTTGACCTCAGGTAAAACAAGAAACATCTTTAAAAAAGATAAGCGGCGTATGTTGTACAATGCAATATAGCCTAAATACGGAATGCAAACTGACTGGCTTCATTTTCTCTAATAATTTGTTTTTTAATATTCAAGGGAAAGTCAGCAAAATAGAAAATAATGCTTAATCGGTAATACAAAAGTAACGGTGCATACAAGTTCATTCCTTTGTGACGTACATATTTGAATATTAAGCAAACTTGAGAGTACGCATGTAAAAGCGGTATATCGAAACGAATGAAATGTGTTCATCGTTGCAAAACGGTTTTATTGCTTAATAACGTGGTATCTAGAGTTAAAATACATTTTATATGTACAATGTACATATTAAGTATGTTTTCGTTCTAGATGAGTCACGTAGATAAACACGCGCTATTTTTAGAATGATCGTGTGTTGAACTCGCTAGAATCAATTGTTATTTATAGAGCGTGCCGCTGGGCTAAACAAAACAGTGGATTCATACTGAGAACGAATTCAATATTCTGTTCTTCACATTCACTGAGAAAACATGTTCATAATTATGTTCAGTTCTAGAGTGTCTGTCGAAGATATGTTTAACTTTATTTTAACCGCTTATGTAAACAATTATGTACATTTTAATCCCCAAAAGTATGCAACAGTTGGTATACATTAAACCATTGTTGTAAGTTTGCATTCCCTAAAAATAGAAAATTTGCCGAATTATATTGGCATCCAATTTTCCCGCTGCATAATTATCGCAAAAAATCTAGGTCAAAAGTGATCTTAGACAGCTACGCCGAAAAAAAGGTCGTGCATAAATACTCACATTGCCGTTTATACGTATACAAAGTTTCATCGAAGTATCTTCAGTACTTTTTGAGTTATCGCAGGAACAAAATTTTGCGGACGGACGGCGTGACAGATGAACGGAAGAAAACCAATAATTCCCTCCGGTGAAACACCGGTAGGAGACTAATAATGACTATTCTGTTCAGAAACGTTATTACTTACGTTTTTTCAGTTCTTATATTCGGAATGAAGCCGATTAAAGTTAAACACAGAAATTGCATGTCTGCATCACGAAGAGTTAAAGCTTAAAACTTTACTGTCCAGTGTATTTTTTTATTTAACATACATGTAGCTTAACATTTTGCAGGAAATGCACGAAGCAACCACTTACAATCCACGTGGGGCATACGCTCGTATCTGTAGTCTACTAAACAAGGGGTGGCATTCACAGAGCTCCTAAGAAAAAACTTAAGTTGTACTTATGTGAAAAATTCATATCAAATTTTCTATGTGAATTCAAATGATTTCTATCTACAAAGGACAAAATACTAAATATCTTAATATTTACTAGTGTAAATCATTTAATGTAAAAAGACTTGTAAATGAAACAGTGAATTTAAGAAATTTTCTTAGGTTTTCCATAAGGAGCTTTGTGAATATGGGCCAACGTCTTTGACTTCGTTACAACTTCCATACATGTAGCATGGTTGATGAATTCTGGACTTCGTTACAACTTCCATACATGTAGCATGGTTGATGAATTCTGGACTTCGTTACAACTTCCATACATGTAGCATGGTTGATGAATTCTTGACTTCGTTACAACTTCCATACATGTAGCATGGTTGATGAATTCTGGACTTCGTTACAACTTCCATACATGTAGCATGGTTGATGAATTCTGGACTTCGTTACAACTTCCATACATGTAGCATGGTTGATGAATTCTTGACTTCGTTACAACTTACATACATGTAGCATGGCTGATGAATTCTGGACTTCGTTATAACTTACATACATGTAGCATGGTTGATGAATTATTGCGCACATCAAATAATAACTGGCTACACACATGTAACGACTTTATTAAATGTTCTTGGATAACAAGTCACAGTCGTAAATGCCAGTTTAAAAGTGCTGGTTGTTCTCGGTTTGCTAAAAAGTGTATATTCAATAAATTTTGAACAAATACAATATCCAGATACAACAAATGTAACCAAATAATGTACATGGGCATTCAATAAAACGTCAAATACAAGTAATCAGTATTCATACCGACTATGATCCTAACATTCCACAAATGTGTGCAAATCAACAATTTCTCTCAGTTACCATTTAAAACCATCACAAGTGGTGCCTGACTGTATAAACTCGTAACAAAGATGAAGGAAGCAATTCATTACAGACATAAAATACTAGTAACATCGTTATTTACGCAAAAACTCATTGATTGTGGCAGAATACTATGACAGTTTTAAAGGCGAAATCACAGAGTGACAATGTACAAAGGCATACATGGGAACACAAATGTCAATGAGGCATGTCGTGGGAAAACAGGGCTTAAAGGGACTTGTTCACAGATTTTCGCATTTTTTGAAGTATGCCATTAAATATCTTAACTTGACAGACTTCAGCATCGGAACTAAAAAGCTGAAGTATAATAACAAGACACAAGTATTTAGAAAAAAAAGAAAAGAAACAAAAAAGGTACCACTGGGTATCGAACCCGGGACCTCCGGATTAAAAGGCTATCGCTTTAACCACTCGGCTATTGCGACTTCTATATTACATCCTGCATTATTTACTTTATGGAAGTGTTCCACGTGATGTCAAAAGTTTCAACGAAAACAACAGAAACACTCCAAATTATTATATCTTTTAACGTTACAAACGCTTTATAATTTTATCAATTTTAACTGATGATTACTTATAAACGAAACAGTTTTTACAGTATATTTCTATGTCCGTAGTAGTGTTATTTTGCTCCCTTGTATATACTGTTCTTTTATTTTTCGAATCGGTGACAAAATGTGAAAAAATTGTCAATTCGTCAATCTGTGAACAGATCCCTTAAATGCATGTGCGTAAAGTGTCGTTCTGGATTTGCCTGGGAAGACACTTTTATGGTATTTTCTGTTTGAAGGAAGTCTCTTCTAAACATAAATCCACTGTAGGCGGAAAGTGCCGTCCTGGATTAGCCTGTGCGGACTGCACAGGCTAATCTGGGACGACACTTTAAGCACATGCATTAAGCCCGATTTTCCCACGACACGCCTCAAATGTATTATACATATGCAATATATCAGCAATATTGATGGCAAATTTAAGTACAACATAGAATATAGTTAAAAAATGCAAATGTTTAAGACACTTAGCCAAGATGTGCAAACAAATGTTGTTAATGCTTATAGTTTATTACAGAACATCTATAAATTAGACCTATATCTATGTTCAACATTTATTTTTTAACTCAGTCTTTTTGGTCAATATAAAGTGAATAGACTTCCAGTGACTTGTATTATTTCATTTACTCCACACTAAGTAAGAGCCAGTATTTCTTGAGCAGAAATCACTTTCTTTTCAAAACCTATGTTTAGAATAGTGGATCAATAATTAAAATGATTTGAATAAATAGCATACACTGTTCTGAGATAAGCACATGTTGAGGTAAAGTCTTGTGGATTTCTGCATATCAAGATGATATATGGTAGAATAAACCAAGCCTTTCTCCTCAAACATTCACCTCTAACTTAAAACGCGTTCACGTTGATAGCAACGTAAAGTAGGTTAGATTAAAGGGACTTATTCACAGATTTTCGCATTGTAGAAAAATGTAATTATTACTCTTAACTGCAAAAATAAAGCATCTGAACTAACCAAAACCAAATATTCCATAACAAAAAAAATAATAATTAAAACATTTGCCTTTGCTGGGACTCCGCCTACAAATGTTAAATGTAAGTGATACATGTGTTTTCCAAAATACCGATGAAAAGCGTGACTAACGCTTTATAATGTTATCCATTTCAAATGATGATATTTCATCAACGACATTGTATTTCCAATATAATTCTGTGTAATAACTGTATTTCGATTGTTTATATAATAATGCATTTTTCTTCATGGGATCTATAACAAAAAAAATATAAATATTTTTTTTTTCGAAAATTGTCAATTTGCCAATCTGTGAACAGGTCCCTTTAATTTTTTTATTTGCTTAGCACAATCAGAAAGCTCTTATACTAGCCTGAGACAACGTTTCTGAGAACTCTGTTTAGTGACAAAATAATTTGTTGAAGAAAACCCAATTTGGCTAGTCCCTCCAGATTTCCACTAGCCTAAAATCAAAACCACTAGCCTGAGGCTTTGGGCTAGTGGGTTACAAAGAAGAATGATATCAAACATGTACATATGTGGCGCGTCGTGAGAAAACCGGTCTTAATGCATGTGCGTAGTGTCGTCCCGGATTAGCCTGTGCAGTCCGCACAGGCTAATCCAGGACGGCACGTTCCGCCTACAGTGAATTTATGTTTAGAAGAAACTTCCTTGAAACAGAAAATACCGCAAAAGCGGAAAGTGCCGTCCCGGATTAGCCTGTGCAGACTGCACAGGCTAATCCGGGACGACACTTTACGCACACGTATATGTACATGTACATTTACGAATAAAACTGTATATTGTAAACATATGGCAATGTGGCCAAATTTCAGAAAAATCTTTATTTTAACATGTAGATCTACAATTGTATATTTGAAACATACAGCTATGTGAATGTATTTGAGAAAAATCTTTATAATCATATACACATATGCATACAATTGTATATTATAAGCATATGGCTCTGAGGCCGTATTCCAATTGTGTTATAAAACACAGTAGATTTAAGAAATACACAGAACATGAAGAGATTTGGAAAACTGTACAGTTTCAATAAACAAGAGGGCCATGATGGCCCTAGGTCGCTCACCTGAGTTTAAGGCATCATAATGGCTTATAACAAGAGGGCGAAATGGCACTAAACCACTTAACCGAGTATAAAGATCTGGGTCTTGCAGTTTTAGGAGAAGATTTTTATAGTCTATATAAAACATGTGACCCACAGGGAGTGGCCACTTTCTACGCCAAGGGCATCATTTGAACAATCTTTGTAGAGGACCACTATACAATATTACATACCAAATATAAAACCGTTGGGCCTCACTGTTTCATAGGAGAAGATTTTTAAAGTCATTTTGCTATTTAAGTCTATATAAACAATGTGAACTCTGGGGCATGGCCAGTTTTGGCCCAATGGGCGTCATTTGAACATTCTTTGTAGAGGACCACTAGAGGATGCCACATACCAAATATCAAATATGAAACCACTGAGCCTTGCAGTATAAGAGAAGATTTTTGAAGTAATTTCGCTATTTAAGTCTATACAAACAATGTGACCCCCGGGGCGTGGTCAGTTTTGACCCCAGGAGCATCATTTGAACAACTTTTGTAGAGGACCCCTATACAAAGTTACCAACCAAATACCAAACCTCTAAGTCATTTAGCTATTTATGTCTTTATAAACCATGTGAACCCCGGGCGTGGCCAGTTTTGACAGGAGCATCATTTGAACAATCTTTGTTGAAGACCAGTATACAATGTTACATACCAAATATAAAACCTCTGGGCCTTGTGGTTTCAGAGGAGAAGATTTTTAAAGTCATTTTGCTATTTAAGTCTATATAAACAATATGACCCCCGGGGCATGGCCAGTTTTGACCCCAGGGGGATCATTTAAACAATCATTGCAGAGGACCACTAGAGGATGCCACATACTAAATATGAAACCACTGGGCCTTGCAGTTTCTGAGGAGAAGATTTTTGAAGTAATTTTGCTATTTAAGTCTATATTAACAATGTGACACCCGGGTCGTGGCCAGTTTTGACCCCAGGGGCATCATTTGAATAATCTTTGTAGAGGACCCCTATACAATGTCACCAACCAAATACCAAACCTCTGGGCCTTGCGGTTTCAGAGAAGAAGATTTTCAAAGTCATTTAGCTATTTAAGTCTATATAAACCATGTGACCCCCGGGGCGTGGCCAGTTTTGACCCCAGGGGCATCATTTGGACAATCTTGATTGAGGACCAATATGCAATGTTACATACCAAATATGAAACCTCTAGGCCTTGTGGTTTCAGAGATTTTTTAAGTCATTTTGCTATATAAGTCTATATAAACAATGTGACCCCCCAGGGCGGGGCCAGTTTTGACCCCAGGGGCATCATTTGAACAATCTTTGTAGAGGACCACTAGAAAATGCCACATACCAAATATGAAAGCTCTCAGACATGCAGTTTCAGAGATTTCATATGCAGCGGACAGAAACGATTTAAACAATTTTGAAAGAGGGTCACCCAAGGATCAATTCTGTGAAGTTTGGTGAAAATCTGCCCAGCGGTTTAGGAGATGTTGTTTGAATGAAAATGTTGACGCACGACAGACGAAAGGTGATCACAAAAGCTCACCATGAGCATGTTGTGCTCAGGTGAGCTAAAAACAACAACAAACAAATATGCACCAACAGCCATGCATTAATAAATGCGTCTTACCGCTAATAATTCCACACACTGTATACCAGTGTGTTGAATTATTAGCGGTAAGACGATTATGTATCTGTTCAAACATTCGGACATAGATTGGCACATGGTAAGATCAATAATATTTTATTTTATTAAGTCAGAAATGTGTTTACATTTAAAACACATTTAATATTTAAACATTTCCATTTACATACATATGTACAAGAGTTTACAAAACACAAGAAAGCCAGACTGACATGAAATTGAAAAAGAAAAAAAACTGTTTCCCAAACTCAGGGAAAGACATAATACAAATGCTAGTAGGAGTTAATTTATAAACTCTAAAACTCTTAACACAGATTAGCACACACTGTGACGCGGAAGTCGAAAACTAACTAAACCCAGAGTCTGTAGTGTTGCTGCCTCTATGCGAAGCAGTACGGCTGTCTTCACTATCTGTGAATGGCTCGTGTTGCCCTCCGTACATGTAGGAATCCCTCGACGTTACCGACGCCACTTCCGTCTCACCATGCCTTCGCAGAGGAACCCCACCAATATCGGCACTATGCTTGAATTCTCCAATCACGTGATAGTCTTCATCAACAGCGGACTGTTTCGCTCCATTTCCTCTTGGAACTGAACTTGACCGTTGACTGTCAAGGTCCTCCCGTATAACGTTGCTCACCGCCGGAACGCTCGTCATTCGCGTCAGGATATTCCTGTGTGATGACACTGTTTTCGATAAAGGGTCGGAGCCGGTACGCTCCCTGAACGGCTCTGGCTCACTCAGTAAGGTTGGACTCTGTGGCTTCATACCGTCTGATAAAATATTGAAAAAATTATTACAATATACTAGGGATGATAATGGATACCAGAATTGGTATCCGGATATTCGCATGTAATATCCCGATACTATCCGGATAACCGTATAGATCGGCACTGGCAGCCTGAATCTGGTGCATGTTAAAGTTGCAAAATTAAGTTCACATCTAGACGAATCGTATCTCACTAAAGTTTGATACTTTTATTTTGAAAACACAATAGTTTTAAATTATTTTTAAATTATTGAAAAAAGTATATGTAACAAACTACGTAGATTTCTGTTCATAAATGTGTGTTTTGTTTCTTATGTGTAGCGTGCAATGTTGTTATGCCTTTCAAAAATAACCAGGAAGTTTAACGAGAAACTGACCTGAATACAAATCTGCTCAATAAAATCTATGTTTGATTTTGTAATTAATTATAATGTTTGTACCTATAGGCTAATTCCGTACTGCAAAGATAGTAAATATACACTACATAATATATTAAAATATATAAAGGTGACTGGTTATTAATAACACAGAATGTATAAGTTTTATGTATGCAGGTACTTTCTAATATTTTCAAGCAACAAAAAAGTATTCTAATGCTGTAAATAGAACTTATATTTTAAAAGTGTATCTTTAAACTTGAACTCCAAGTGTTGGATGTGTTGCTGACAGGGCATAACTCAAATATAATAAGAGTAATTCTCTTGAAAACCGAACTTAACCTTCCTTTTATGCCTACTAACGCTTCCCTAAAGTTTCATAATGACTGCACAAAAAATTCTCAATTTATTGTCTGCACAAACTAAAGGGGTTACCGCCGCAGCTGATGCCACCAAAGTAACCCCTATATGCTGTTTCAGGCGACCCACCTAGATGCACATTTATTTCTTTGAATGTATTCCTGTTTTTGAAACACATACAAGCTTTTAATGAAAAATCGTGAGTTTCTATTTTTATGATCAGGAACAGATAAAATCAAGTAATCACAAGAATACTATAATAACTACATAAACACAATTTGTGGTCATCTCTGCAAACTGCTCTGACAAACCACATAGTTGCTTCACTCAGAAAACTAAAAAACACTCTCGTGTTTGGTACACAGAGGAGAAGGAATCAATATTAGAATTCACTATCACTGGCCTTTGGCCAGTGGAGCTAAAATTCATACCAGAGTTCAGTTTGGCCTTGACCTTCTCTATCTCGGCGTACAGCAGCAGACTGTGTGCCTCCAGCGCCTGGTTCACCCGCAGTGCAGCTCTATGCTTCTCATCCACACTCTGTTCAAATTAAGAAATAATTTTCGATTTATTGTTGTTTATCGGCCAATAAACAATGATTTGGAGTTTTGATGCGTAGGAATAAACCGCGAGGGTGTTAGATGGAGTGGTTTAATAGCCACTAATCAGAATGACAAAGAGTTGTTTATTGGCCAATTAACGATGATACTGCGAAAACTATTTCGATTCTAACATGACTTGACAAATGTTTTTGCAATTGTAATGAGAAATATATTTTACTATGCTCCGCTTAGAAGCGAGACTACTTTTTGCGTTGTTTACTGGGTAGTTTAACAACGATAATTTTGTTCTTTGTCTATAGAAAAATTAGCAAGTGTCATTTTCAAATACAGATTCTAACATGACAAAAGCAGATTATTCTACAAACAAAAAACAAAATTTGTTCCAAAACTGATGTCACTTCGGTCAGATTTTATTAATGGAAGTGCGTAACAAAGGATTGGTATCACTGGATGATATCATTGTAACAGGGGTGACATGCATGTGAACATACACGAGGGAATATAGGCGGAACATACTAATATGAAGTTCTTATTGTAACAGGGGTGACATGCATGTGAACATACACGAGGGAATATAGGCAGCATATACTAAAATGAAGTTCTCATTGTAACAGGGGTGACATGCATGTGAACATACGCGAGGGAATATAGGCGGAACATACTAAAATGAAGTTCTTATTGTAACAGGAGTGACATGCGTGTGAACATACGCGAGGGAATATAGGCGGAACATACTAAAATGAAGTTCTCATTGTAACAGGGGTGACATGCATGTGAACATACGCGAGGGAATATAGGCGGAACATACTAAAATGAAGTTCTTATTGTAACAGGGGTGACATGCATGTGAACATACGCGAGGGAATATAGGCGGAACATACTAAAATGAAGTTCTCATTGTAACAGGGGTGACATGCGTGTGAACATACGCGAGGGAATATAGGCGGAACATACTAAAATGAAGTTCTCATTGTAACAGGGGTGACATGCATGTGAACATACGCGAGGGAATATAGGCGGAACATACTAAAATGAAGTTCTTATTGTAACAGGGGTGACATGAGTGTGAACATACGCAAGGGAATATGGGCGGCATATACTAAAATGAAGTTCTCATTGTAACAGGGGTGACATGCATGTCAACATATGCGAGGGAATATAGGCGGAACATACAAAAATGAAGTTCTTATTGTAACAGGGTGACATGCATGTGAACATATGCGAGGGAATATAGGCGGAACATACTAAAATGAAGTTCTTATTGTAACAGGGGTGACATGCATGTGAACATACACGAGGGAATATAGGCGGAACATACTAAAATGAAGTTCTTATTGTAACAGGGGTGACATGCATGTGAACATACGCGAGGCAATATAGGCGGAACATACTAAAATGAAGTTCTCATTGTAACGGGTGACATGCATGTGAACATACACGAGGGCATATAGGCGGAACATACTAAAATGAAGTTCTCATTGTAACGGTGACATGCATGTGAACATACACGAGGGAATATAGGCGGAACATACTAAAATGAAGTTCTTATTGTAACAGGGGTGACATGCGTGTGAACATACGCAAGGGAATATGGGCGGCATATACTAAAATGAAGTTCTCATTGTAACGGGTGACATGCATGTCAACATAAGCGAGGGAATATAGGCGGAAGATACTAAAATGAAGTTCCTATTGTAACAGGGGTGACATGCGTGTGAACATACGCAAGGGAATATGGGCGGCACATACTAAAATGAAGTTCTCATTGTAACGGGTGACATGCATGTCAACATACGCGAGGGAATATAGGCGGAACATACTAAAATGAAGTTCTCATTGTAACAGGGGTGACATGCATGTGAACATACGCAAGGGAATATGGGCGGCACATACTAAAATGAAGTTCTCATTGTAACACGGGTGACATGCATGTGAACATACGCGAGGGAATATAGGTTGCACATACTAAAATGAAGTTCTTTTTGTAACAGGGGTGACATGCATGTGAACATACGCGAAGGAATATAGGCGGAACATACTAAAATGAAGTTCTTTTTGTAACAGGGGTGACATGCATGTGAACATACGCGAGGGAATATAGGCGGAACATACTAACATGAAGTTCTCATTGTAACAGGGGTGACATGCATGTGAACATACGCGAGGGAATATAGGCGGAACATACTTAAATGAAGTTCTTTTTGTAACAGGGGTGACATGCATGTGAAAGTACGCGAGGGAATATAGGCAGCACATTCTAAAATGAAGTTATTATGTAACAGGGGTGACATGCATGTGAACATACGCGAGGGAATATAGGCAGCACATACTAAAATGAAGTTCTCATTGTAACTGGGGTGCCATGCATGTGAACATACGCGAGGGAATATAGGTTGCACATACTAAATGAAGTTCTCATTGTAACAGGGGTGACATGCATGTGAACATACACGAGGGAATATAGGCGGAACATACTAAAATGAAGTTCTTATTGTAACAGGGGTGACATGCATGTGAACATACGCGAGGGAATATAGGCGGAACATACTAAAATGAAGTTCTTATTGTAACAGGGGTGACATGCGTGTGAACATACGCAAGGGAATATGGGCGGCATATACTAAAATGAAGTTCTCATTGTAACAGGGGTGACATGCATGTCAACATATGCGAGGGAATATAGGCGGAACATACTAAAATGAAGTTCTTATTGTAACAGGGTGACATGCATGTGAACATATGCGAGGGAATATAGGCGGAACATACTAAAATGAAGTTCTTATTGTAACAGGGGTGACATGCATGTGAACATACACGAGGGAATATAGGCGGAACATACTAAAATGAAGTTCTTATTGTAACAGGGGTGACATGCATGTGAACATACGCGAGGCAATATAGGCGGAACATACTAAAATGAAGTTCTCATTGTAACGGGTGACATGCATGTGAACATACACGAGGGAATATAGGCGGAACATACTAAAATGAAGTTCTCATTGTAACGGGTGACATGCATGTGAACATACACGAGGGAATATAGGCGGAACATACTAAAATGAAGTTCTCATTGTAACAGGGGTGACATGCGTGTGAACATACGCAAGGGAATATGGGCGGCATATACTAAAATGAAGTTCTCATTGTAACGGGTGACATGCATGTCAACATACACGAGGGAATATAGGCGGAACATACTAAAATGAAGTTCTTATTGTAACAGGGGTGACATGCGTGTGAACATACGCAAGGGAATATGGGCGGCACATACTAAAATGAAGTTCTCATTGTAACGGGTGACATGCATGTCAACATACGCGAGGGAATATAGGCGGAACATACTAAAATGTTCTTATTGTAACAGGGGTGAGATGCATGTGAACATACGCAAGGGAATATGGGCGGCACATACTAAAATGAAGTTCTCATTGTAACACGGGTGACATGCATGTGAACATACGCGAGGGAATATAAGTTGCACATACTAAAATGAAGTTCTTTTTGTAACAGGGGTGACATGCATGTGAACATACGCGAAGGAATATAGGCGGAACATACTAACATGAAGTTCTCATTGTAACAGGGGTGACATGCATGTGAACATACGCGAGGGAATATAGGCGGAACATACTTAAATGAAGTTCTTTTTGTAAAAGGGGTGACATGCATGTGAAAGTACGCGAGGGAATATAGGCAGCACATTCTAAAATGAAGTTCTTATTGTAACAGGGGTGACATGCATGTGAACATACGCGAGGGAATATAGGCAGCATATACTAAAATGCAGTTCTCATTGTAACTGGGGTGACATGCATGTGAACATACGCGAGGGAATATAGGTTGCACATACTAAATGAAGTTCTCATTGTAACAGGGGTGACATGCATGTGAACATACGCGAGGGAATATAGGCAGCATATACTAAAATGAAGTTCTCATTGTAACAGGGGTGACATGCATGTGAACATACGCGAGGGAATATAGGCGGAACATACTAACATGAAGTTCTCATTGTAACAGGGGTGACATGCATGTGAACATATGCGAGGGAATATAGGCGGAACATACTAACATGAAGTTCTCATTGTAACAGGGATGACATGCATGTGAACATACACGAGGGAATATAGGCGGCACATACTAAAATGAAGTTCTCATTGTAACAGGGGTGACATGCATGTGAACATACGCGAGGGAATATAGGCGGAACATACTTAAATGAAGTTCTTTTTGTAACAGGGGTGACATGCATGTGAACATACGCGAGGGAATATAGGCGGAACATACTAACATGAAGTTCTCATTGTAACAGGGGTGACATGCATGTCAACATACGCGAGGGAATATAGGCGGAACATACTTAAATGAAGTTATTTTTGTAACAGGGGTGACATGCATGTGAAAGTACGCGAGGGAATATAGGCAGCACATTCTAAAATGAAGTTCTTATTGTAACAGGGGTGACATGCATGTGAATATACGCGAGGGAATATAGGCGGCACATACTAAAATGAAGTTCTCATTGTAACAGGGGTGACATGCATGTGAACATATGCGAGGGAATATAGGCGGCACATACTTAAATGAAGTTCTCATTGTAACAGGGGTGACATGCATGTGAACATATGCGAGGGAATATAGGCGGCACATACTAAAATGAAGTTCTCATTGTAACAGGGGTGACATGCATGTGAACATACGCCAGGGAATATAGGCGGAACATACTAAAATGAAGTTATTATTGCAACAGGGGTGACATGCATGTGAACATACGCGAGGCAATATAGGCGGCACATACTTAAATGAAGTTCTCATTGTAACAGGGGTGACATGCATGTGAACATACGCGAGGGAATATAGGCGGAACATACTTAAATGAAGTTCTTATTGTAACAGGGTGACATGCATGTGAACATACGAGAGGAAATATAGGTGGAACATACTAAAATGAAGTTCTCATTGTAACAGGGGTGACATGCATGTGAACATACGCAAGGGAATTCGGGCGGCACATACTTAAATGAAGTTCTCATTGTAACAGGGGTGACATGCATGTGAACATACGCGAGGGAATATAGGTTGCACATACTAAAATGAAGTTCTTTTTGTAACAGGGGTGACATGCATGTGAACATACGCGAGGGAATATAGGTGGCACATACTAAAATGAAGTTCTCATTGTAACAGGGGTGACATGCATGTGAACATACGCGAGGGAATATAGGTGGCACATACTTTAAATGAAGTTCTCATTGTAACAGGGGTGACATGCATGTGAACATACGCGAGGGAATATAGGCGGCACATACTTTAAATGAAGTTCTCATTGTAACAGGGGTGACATGCATGTGAACATACGCGAGGGAATATAGGTGGAACATACTAAAATGAAGTTCTCATTGTAACAGGGGTGACATGCATGTGAACATACGAGAGGGAATATAGGCAGCATATACTAAAATGAAGTTCTTATTGTAACAGGGGTGACATGTATGTGAACATACGCGAGGGAATATAGGCAGCATATACTAAAATGAAGTTCTCATTGTAACAGGGGTGACATGCATGTGAACATACGCGAGGGAATATAGGCAGCATATACTAAAATGAAGTTCTCATTGTAACAGGGGTGACATGTATGTGAACATTCGCGAGGGAATATAGGCAGCATATACTAAAATGAAGTTCTCATTGTAACAGGGGTGACATGCAAGTGAACATACGCGAGGGAATATAGGCGGCACATACTAAAATGAAGTTCTCATTGTAACAGGGGTGACATGCATGTGAACATACGCGAGGGAATATAGGCGGCACATACTTAAATGAAGTTCTCATTGTAACAGGGGTGACATGCATGTGAACATACGCGAGGGAATATAGGCAGCATATACTAAAATGAAGTTCTCATTGTAACAGGGGTGACATGCATGTGAACATACGCAAGGGAATTCGGGCGGCACATACTAAATGAATTTCTCATTGTAACACGGGTGACATGCATGTGAACATACCCAAGGGAATATGGGCGGCACATACTAAAATGAAGTTCTCATTGTAACAGGGGTGACATGCATGTGAACATACGCGAGGGAATATGGGCGGCACATACTAAAATGAAGTTCTCATTGTAACAGGGGTGACATGCATGTGAACATACGCGAGGGAATATAGGCGGCACATACTTAAATGAAGTTCTTTTTGTAACAGGGGTGACATGCATGTGAACATACGCGAGGGAATATAGGTTGCACATACTAAAATGAAGTTCTTTTTGTAACAGGGGTGACATGCATGTGAACATACGCGAGGGAATATAGGCGGCACATACTAAAATGAAGTTCCCATTGTAACAGGGTGACATGCATGTGGACATATGCGAGGGAATATGGGCGGCACATACTAAAATGAAGTTCTCATTGTAACAGGGGTGACATGCATGTGAACATACGAGGGAATATAGGTGGAACATACTAAAATGAAATTCTCATTGTAATAGCAGAATTTATTTTTCAGATCATGTTAAAGTCAAAATAATTGCATTTTCAATGTTTATCATTAACACCCTGGTGGTTTAATTTCTATGCATCACAACTCCTAACTGTTGTTTCTTAGCCGATTAAAAACGGCAAATAACACTTTTAATAAGGCGACTATCTGTTCTTGACTTCCATCAGATATGCTTACCTTTGACTGTATTCACCAACCTATTGTTAGACTTAAGACTTAAAGAATATTTTTGAAACTGTTCTGTTCTAAAACGGCTGTTAATTTGAAGTTTACATGTATGCACCAACGCTAGTTTTAGCATTCTTTATTTAGAATGATGCATTCAATGACAAAAGCAACATAGGTGCCCAGTGTATTTGCGAATGCACGATTATTATTTCTCGAGTCTAAGTCTATTCTTTGTTCCTAAGTCTAAGAGTCTAAGTCTATTCTTTATTCCTAAGTCTAAGAATGGGTTGGTGAATATGGGCCCTGGGGCCATATTCCAGAAACATCTTAAGTTGATCTTAAAATATTTTCACTTAAATTCCAATTTTGTAAGGAAATATTTGTAAAACTTCATATAAATTAATGAATCCAATTACAGTTAAGTAAATAGTAATTAACAATAAGTTGATAATAAGAAAACGTTTAGCAGAATTTCATGTATACATGGAATAAAGTACTTCAGAAAAATGACGATTTTAAGGCTAAGGATAAGATTTCACTTAAGATGTTTCTGGAATACTACCCCAGGGCTTGTAAATATGAGATTCGTCGTGAGAAAACCGGACTTAATGCATGTTCGTAAAGTGTTGTCCCGGATTAGCCTGTACAGTCCGCACAGGCTAATCCAGGACAGCACTTTCCACTTTTATGGTATTTTCTGTTTCAAGGAAGTCTCTTCCAACCATAAATCCACTTTAGGCAGAAAGTGCCGTCCTGGACTAGCCTGTGCGGACTGCACTAGCTAATCCGGGATGATACTTTCCGCACATGCATTAAGTCCAACGCGCCTCATATTAAAGGCATCACTGTTCCCTCACACAAGCTTTGTGTTGATACGTTAGATGTTAAAAGGGGCAACATCATCTTTGTGTAATTTCATCATTATCATGATCTATTCCCAAACAACCAAATAATAAAACTGGCAACGTTGGGGCAAACATGCGGGAAAAAGTTCTGGCATTTTAGTGAAACAGAAATTATCATTCTCATTCTTAATTAAGAATTTAATATTGTCAAAAAGTTAACGCAATTCAAACCAGGGCTAGTATTTAAAAGAATCTTAGACGAAAATTAAGAAATATCTTAAAATTCTCAAATTTAATTATTGGATTTTCTGACAAAGTAATGCATTTTTCGAAGATTTTAACACATAATTTACAATATACCGGTATTTCAAAGTGTATTTAATATCTAGCAGTAGTCATGTTAATGTTCCAATGCATGTGTTTTAAACACAAATTATAATTTTGACTTATGTTCAACTTAAGTTAAGAATGGCTTAAGAAGCTTTATAAATATGGACCCAGGAGAATGACTTAGAAAAAGGGACTTGTTCACAGATTTTTGTATTGTTGAAAAATGTCATTTAATGTCTTAATTGCATTACCTAAAGCAATTAAACTTAACAAAAACACATATTATATAAAGAAAAATTATGGTATCTAATTAACAAATTTGTATTTGCCCAGACTCGAACCTATGACCCCCGGGATCAAATCCTGTCTTTGCTGAGACTTGAACCTATGCCCCTCGGGATCATATCCTGTCTTTGCCGAGACTCTAACCTATGACCCCCGGGATCAAATCCTGTCTTTGCTGATACTCGAACCTATGACCCCCGGATCAAATCCTTTCGCACAAACCACTTGGCCATCATCACTTTTATTCATAGTTGTCAACTGTTTATGCTATGTAAGTAATAGACATGTTTTCCAAAATACAGATGAAAAGCGTTACAAACGCTTTATAATTTTATTCATTTCAATGGATGATTTAAAAAAAACACAACATATTTCCAATACATTTCTTTGTCAGTAGTGTTATTTCGCTTGTTTACATAAAATGTATTTTCTTTTAGGGATTGTTGACAAAAATGTTGAAAATTGTCAATTTGCCAATCTGTGAACAGGTCCCTTTAAGAACTCATTGCACACAGACCATGATTTCATCCTTGTGGCTGGTCTTGATCTATAATAACTGAAGTATAATCTGAAACCTAACTGCACACAGACCTTGATTTCGTCCTTGTGGCTGGTCTTGATCTATAATAACTGAAGTATAATCTGAAACCTAACTGCACACAGACCCTGATTTCGTCCTTGTGGCTGGTCTTGATCTATAATAACTGAAGTATAATCTGAAACCTAACTGCACACAGGCCTTGATTTCATCCTTGTGGCTGGTCTTGATCTATAATAACTGAAATATAATCTGAAACCTAACTGCACACAGACCTTGATTTCGTCCTTGTGGCTGGTCTTGATCTATAATAACTGAAGTATAATCTGAAACCTAACTGCACACAGGCCTTGATTTCATCCTTGGTCTTGATCTATAATAACTGAAGTATAATCTGAAACCTAACTGCACACAGGCCTTGATTTCGTCCTTGTGGCTGGTCTTGATCTATAATAACTGAAGTATAATCTGAAACCTAACTGCACACAGACCTTGATTTCGTCCTTGTGGCTGGTCTTGATCTATAATAACTGAAGTATAATCTGAAACCTAACTGCACACAGGCCTTGATTTCATCCTTGTGGCTGGTCTTGATCTTAGTAACTGAAGTATAATCTGAAACCTAACTGCACACAGACCTTGATTTCGTCCTTGTGGCTGGTCTTGATCTATAATAACTGAAGTATAATCTGAAACCTAACTGCACACAGACCCTGATTTCGTCCTTGTGGCTGGTCTTGATCTATAATAACTGAAGTATAATCTGAAACCTAACTGCACACAGGCCTTGATTTCATCCTTGTGGCTGGTCTTGATCTATAATAACTGAAGTATAATCTGAAACCTAACTGCACACAGACCTTGATTTCGTCCTTGTGGCTGGTCTTGATCTATAATAACTGAAGTATAATCTGAAACCTAACTGCACACAGGCCTTGATTTCATCCTTGTGGCTGGTCTTGATCTTAGTAACTGAAGTATAATCTGAAACCTAACTGCACACAGACCTTGATTTCATCCTTGTGGCTGGTCTTGATCTATAATAACTGAAGTATAATCTGAAACCTAACTGCACACAGACCTTGATTTCATCCTTGTGGCTGGTCTTGATCTTCTCCATGAGCATCTTAACCTCGGCCAGCGTGCGCTCCTTGGTGGTGAGAGCCTCCGCCTGCTCCCGAATCTGCGACCTGGAGCCCTCTAGCTCCGACAGCGCCCTCTGCAGCTCGTACTTCAGGCCTGAGAAATAGGGCAACATTACAATAACATCGCTAGATTTGGCTGGGACACATAACAAATACAGTAGAACCTGCTCCGGGACCGGGCCGATCGTTCGGTATTCAGAGGTGTTCGGTTTACCAAGGTTTTTTATTACATGTCATTTTCCTTTAGAAATGTACACAATATTTATATGTTAATTCGAGTATATAATAAGACAGCAACGTGTTAATGTTTACACATTTATTACTCTTCATTATTTTTATTATTTCATGTAAACATTATATTTGCACATAAACCGACACTCAATCTACCAATCAAACAAGTTCATGTATTCAACGTACATCTTATTTACATCTGTTTAAGAAATCACCAGTTGTCGACTGCTTTGATTAGTTTAAACTTACTTATTTTAACAAGATTGCATCGCAAGCTTAGGTTTATAGAGATCAGTGATCGAAATATTGCCAGAAATTACTGTATGTATAACTTAATTACACATTTGTAAAACATTGACAACTTTCCACTGTACGTAAATTTCAACATAAAACACAACAGACTAATCTGTTTTTCACAAGATGACTGTGTCGTGTCGTATGCACCGACTAGGTTACCACTAATTGCACCAATGCCCAGTTATCACCATGGCGATTATGCCCTTTGTGTGTAATTGTGTCACCAATTATCGGGTTCACGGCACTGCAGTAGCGCGAAGTGACACCTGACAAGATACACCGTTAGGTTTATTCAGGGTTTTTAAGGTTGAATGAGATCAAATTTGTAATATAATCGTTTGGTATTCGGTTTGGACAGGGTTCGGTTTATTAAGGGTTTTTGATATATAAAACAAGGAAAAAATTCGGGACCGACACAGCCGTTCGGTTTGGACAGGGATTCGGTTTTCACAGGGTTCGGTTTGGACAGGTTTCACTGTACAAGTATTAGTGCTTAGTTGACATATTGATAATCCCCATCACTGGCAGTGACGCGCCGTGTTTATTTAATAACAAGGGCTTAATGCTCAACTGACATGTCAATAATTGGACCCCACCTTCCGCGATCACGGTCACTTGTACAAACACAAATCAGCGATCATATATCGATGCATTTCACTTTTTTATTTATTTTTAGCTCACCTGAGCACAACGTGCTCATGTTGAGCTTTTGTGATCACCTTTCGTTAGTCTTGCATCGTTTCATTCAAACAACATCTCCTCCTAAACCAAAGAGCAGATTTTCAACAAACTTCACAGGAATGATCCTTGAGTGACCCTCTTTCAAAATTATTCAAATCGTTTCAGTCCGCTGCATATGTAGGTTACCAGAGCTAAAAATAGATTTAAACAGTGAAAACTTAAAAAATCTTCTTCTCTGAAACTGCATGGCTGAGAGCTTTCATATTTGGTATGTGGCATCTTCTAGTGGTCCTATACAAAGATTGTTCAAATGATGCCCCTGGGGTCAAAACGCCTCGGGGGTCACAAGGTTTATACAGACTTAAATAGCAAAATTACTTCGAAAATCTTCTTCTCTGAAAGCGCAAGGCCCAGAGGTTTGTTATTTGGTTGGTAAACATTGTATAGGGGTACTCTACAAAGAGTGTTCAAATGATGTCTCTGGGGTCAAAACTGGCCGAGCCCCGGGGGTCACATTGTTTGTATAGACTTAAATAGCAAAACTACTTCAAAAATCTTCTCCTCGAAAACTACATGGCCCAGTGGTTTCATATTTAGTATGTGGCATCCTCTAGTGGTCCTCTGCAAAGACTGTTTAAATGATCCCCCTGGGGTCAAAACTGGCAATGCCCCGGGGGTCACATTGTTTATATAGACTTAAATAGCAAAATGACTTCAGAAACTGTCTCCTCTGAAACCGCAAGGTCCAGAGGTTTCATAATTGGTAAGTAACATTGTATAGTGGTCCTCTACAGAGATGGTTCAAATGATGCTCCTGGGGTCAAAACTGGCCACATCCGGGGGATCAAATGGTTTATGTAGACTTAAATAGCTAAATGACTTTGGAAATCTTCTTCTCTGAAACCGCAAGGCCCAGAGGTTTGGTATTTGGTTGGTAACATTGTATAGTGGTCCTCTACAAAGATTGTTCAAATGATGCCCCTGGGATCAAAACTGGCCACGCCCCTGGGGTCACATTGTTTATATAGACTTAAATAGCAAAATCACTTCGAAAATCTTCTCCTCTGAAACCGAAAGACCTTGTGGTTTCATATTTTGTATGTAACATCCTGTAGTGGTCCTCTATAAATATTGTTCAAATGATGCCCCTGTGGTAAAATCTAGTCATGCCCTGGGGGTCACATGGATTATATAGACTTAAATAGCAAACTGACTTTAAAAATCGACTCCTCTGAAACCGCAAGGCCAAGAGGTTTCATATTTGGTATGTAACATTGTATAGTGGTCCTCTACAAAGATTAATCAAATGCTGCTCCTGGGGTCAAAACCTGCCACGCCCCGGGGGTCACAGGGTTTATATAAAGTTAAATAGCTAAATGACTTTGAAAATCTTCTTCTCTGAAACCACAAGGCCCAGAGGTTTGGTATTTGGTTGGTAACATTGTATATGGGTCCTCTACAAAGATTGTTCAAATGATGCCCTGGGGTCAAAACTGGCCACACCCCAGGGGTCACATTTTTTATATAGACTTAAATAGCAAAATTACTTAAAAAAACTTCTTCTCTGAAACCGCAAGGCCAACTTGTTTCATATTTGGTATGTCGCATCCTCTAGTGGTCCTCTACAAAGATTGTTCAGATGATACCCCTGGGGTCAAATCTGGCCATGCCCTGGTGGTCACATGGTTTATATAGACTTAAATAGCAAAATGACTAAAAATCTTCTCCTCTCAAACGGCAAGGCCCCAAGGTTTAATATATTGTATGTAACATTGCAAAGTGATCCTCTATAACGATTATTTAAATTATGCCCCTGGGATCAAACCTGTTCATGCCCTGAGGGACACATGGTTTCTTTAGACTTATATGGCAAGTGGACTTCTATTCTGAAACTGCAAGGCCAAGAGGTTTCATATTTTGTATGTAACATTGTATAGTGGTCCTCTACAAAGATTGTTCAAATGATGCCCCTGGGGTAAAAAGTGACTACGCCCCAGGTCTCATATGGTTAATATAGACTTAAATAGCAAAATGACTAAAAATATTCTCTGAACTGCAATGCCCAGAGGTTTTGTATTTCGTATATAACATCGTGTAGTGATCTACAAGGATTGTTTAAATTATGCCCCTGGGGTCAAACCTGGCCACGTCCTGGGGGTCACATGGTTTCCATAGACTCATATTTGGCAAGAGGACTATAAAAATCTTCTCCTCTGAAACTGCAAGGCCCAAAGGTTTTGTATTTGGTAGGTAACATTGTCAAGTGGTCCTGTACAAAGAATGTTCAAATTTTGCCCTTTAGGTAAAAAGAGGCCACACCCCGGGGGCCACATTGTTTATATAGACTTAAATGACTAACTGACTTTGAAAAGTTTCTTCTCTGAAACATTAAGGCCCAGAGGTTTTGTAATTTGTATCTAACATCTTATATTGGTCCTCTACAAAGATTGTTCAAGTTATGCCACTGGGGTCAATCCTAGCCACGCCCCGTTGGCGTTGGTGACATGGTTTGTACAGACTTATATGGCAAGTGGACTCAACAAATCTTCTTCTCTAAACTGCAAGGCCCAGAGGTTCATTTTTTGTATGTAACATTGTATAGTGGTCCTCTACAAATATTGTTCAAATGATGCCCCTGGAGAAAAAAGAAGCCCCACCCTGGAGTCACACGGACTCCACTTATATAGACTTATATGGAAAGTGGGCTTTGAGAATCTCCTCCTCTGAAACTGCAAGGCCCAGTGGTTTCATATTTGGCATGAAAATTGTATAGTGGTCCTCTACAAATATTGTTCAAATTATGCCCCTTATGAAATTATCATTTTTCGAAAACAAAAAAAAAATCAAAAAACTTCATGCCGACAAACATAAAATAAAAAAGAAGCCCCACCCTGGAGTCACACGGACTCCACTTATATAGACTTATATGGAAAGTGGGCTTTGAGAATCTCCTCCTCTGAAACTGCAAGGCCCAGTGGTTTCATATGTGGCATGAAAATTGTATAGTGGTCCTTTACAAATATTGTTCAAATTATGCCCCTTATGAAATTATCATTTTTCGAAAACAAAATAAAAATCGAAAAACTTCATGCCGACGAACATAAATGATTTTGCAGAAAGAATCATGACTTTGTGTACTCAGCATATTTGCGAACTCACAAGTATTTTTTCTTGAGTCTAAGTCTATTCTTTATTCTTAAGTCTAAGAATGGGCTGTTGAATACGGACCCAGATCTTGTGTACACAACAGTCAAAAATTCACTTAGCGCAAGGTGTTCTGCGCAACTAAACTACTGTCAAATAGGTTTAAGTATGTTGAACCGTTGCCCTTTAACATTTGAAGAGAAAACACTAAGATATGCTAGTGATCCGTCAAAAGATAGAGGTCTGGGTTTGTGACGTGACTGCTATTTATAGAATTGGCTTAAGTACACAAGAGCCGGTTACATTACAATAGCATTTTTTGACAAAGCAGCACAACAACCAACTCGGGCCAAAAAAAAATAAATTGTATTGTTTGTTTCGGGCAACAGTCTCAAAAAGTTAGGTACGATCGGGATAGTTTTTTAAAACTTTAAAAAAAAAAACACATTTCAGTAAAAAACAACATTGAAAATTATCTAAAATCTGACCAATACGGATTTCATGGAAAACTATTGTCGCTAAAAACTTGAGGGTCGGGGGTATTTTTGTTAGATAGGGTCGGGTTGCCCGAAAAACAGAAAACAGTTTTTTTGGGCCTCAACTCCAATGTACTTGATTCTGACTACAAATTCCATTTACAAAATACAAGTCATATATGCTCACCATTGATCTCATTTTCCAATGATCTTTGGATGTACCGGTGCTCATGACGCGAGGCCTTGGATGCCTTTGCAGCGATGAGTTTTTCACTGCTCTTGTGCTGCAGCTCTCCCATGAGAACCACCTCCTTCTGAAGGTGAATCACCTGTGACGAGAAGAGAAAGCCTTGATTTCATATTAGTATGTGAAACATGGGGAAAAAGTGAATGACATAATTATGAGGCATAGAATAATTTCAGTGCACGATCATATTATATTTCATGTTGTGGTTGATGTTTTGGCTGACCATCAGAGAAGCAGACACAACATTACAGAAAAATCACAACGCTATCAAATCTGATAGCAATTTAAGAATGAGACAAGAACTTTGAGTCTTGATCTGTCCCATGCACTGGACTGGGAAAGTTAAGTTTTTTAAAATGAAACACTTCAGTAACTTGCCCAAAACATTATTATCAGTAGGCTTTTGAATTGCATGGCTCATGTCAATCTCCAAAAGTACTTGTCTGGGGCTTAGCCATACAAGCCATATGTCCCGGATCATCTGGGATTGTCCTGGAAATGCAGTGCCCGTCCAGCAGTCCTGGAATTCATTCATATGTCCCGGAAATCATTAAAACTGTGCATACCTATATTAGTTGAATTTTTGACAGACCACTAATTTGTTCTCAAAGCAATGGCTACCCGATAAGGTAACGTGTCATAAACGACCAATTAACAGCACTTGTCACGCTTTCACTCTAATCGCCTGCATTCTTAAACTGCAATCAGTCAACGAGTAGATCCGCCCTGAAGGCGGAGCTTTATTCCCACAGAAATATCGATATTAGCCAATTAAAAACGCCGAGTTATTTCAGTTTACCTATTCCGTGAACGTTTGACCAATCTCCATAATACACATTTATACACGCATTAGCAAGTGTATACATGCATCAGTTGATAACGAAGGAGTACTTATAATCCTGACCATAAGTAAAAGCAGTTTTCCGTTCCGGGACGGGCACTGCATTTCCCAAACTATCCACAGTTAGTTTACAAAATAAATAAGGCATTGTTTTAAATTACTTTTCTTGCAATTTTGTGTAAAATAGTCGTTAACACAGATTTTTGTTTTGCCATGTAAAACCCTTGTTTTGCTAGAAAAGAGCGCTAAATCTCTGCTGGCACCAACGACGTCACGTTCCACGCATGGAAAGCGTGCTTGTACCGACCATGTGCTTTGCTACATATAGACGTGTCAACTGGCAATTAAAAACTTCATACACTAAAAAAAAACATAGTGAAATCTTTACTTTTTGTATAAAATTCTCCTTGCGCAATAACTTTGTGATCTTCGGCATTTTAATGAATATTTTTATTTTTATAACAATAAAACTTTTTCATTAAAAAAAGTACATTGCCTTGGATTGGAATAAATACATGAACACACGCCTCTATTTCCCGCCAAAACTATTTTCCCGCCAAATAAGAATGCTTATCTGGAAAAATAATTAACGCACACACATGTCCCAGAAAATCAGTAAAAATACCAGAAATTCGTGGGCAGAGTCCTGAAAATGATCCAAAAAAGTATGGCATTTGTGGCTTAGCAAGATGGTTAGCTTAAAGACTTTTGAAGAATATGGGCTGAAGAATGGAAATAAAATGGTGAATCATAAACTGAGACTAATTCACTATGGGCCAAGTAAATAACGATAGCATTAAACGGACCTGTTCACAGATTGAAGAACTGACAATTTTTCAATTTTTTTTCACTGATTCCAAAAATAACAGAACAGTGTATACAAGGTAGCAAAATAACACTACTGACCTAGAAATATATGGTAAAACCGTTTCATTTATGAGTAATCAACAGTTGAAATTGATAAAATTATAAAGCGCTTGTAACGCTAAATGATGGAATAATTTGGAGTGTTTCTTTTGTTTTCGTTGATACTGTTCACACCACGTGGAACACTTACATAAAGTAAATAATGCCTGGTGAAATATAGAAGTCGGAATGGCTGAGTGGTTAAGGCAATAGCCTTTTAATCCGGGGGTCCCAGGTTCGAACGGTGGGACCAATTTTTTTCTTTTCTTTTTTTTTTTCTAAATACTTTTCTTGTGATTATACTTGAGGTTTTTAGTTCCGATGCTTAAATCTGTCAAATTAAGACATTTAATGGCATACTTCAAAAAATGCAAAAATCTGTGAACAAGTCCCTTTAAATGAAAATTCAATCTTGGTCATTGTAAGCATAAAAGACATGTAGGTTGAAACACCGTTGCATAACATCTTCCACCAGGATATTGAATTCTGAAAATCTGCTTTACAGATCAAAAATACAGAATGATCGAAGCACCTGTTCTTTTAACTTGACATTGTCTGCAGCAACCTCTGACATCTTCTCCAGCTCCTTTGTTGCATTGAACAGCTTGGCTTCACATGCATTCAGGTTCTGCAATGGACACAAATAAAATATCACCTGTTCACCAATATACAGGGATGAAAGAAATGTTACGAATAGTTTAAATATTGAGCAGAAGAGACTTTCAAGTACACTAAAACACTGAGTTATGACCACCAAGTTTGCACAACTACCCGCTAAAGCAGACACTGGGAATCAATTGTTTTCTTGTATACATGTATTTCAATGGCCGTATATGGGCTCCCCACCATTCCATATTACGACAACTAATCCCAGACGACAACTACCAAACATCTTGACAATTTTAGATGCAGTTTTTATAAATTATTACTACAGAGACCAACCGAAGGACATACTGACCTTCTGCAGGGCATCCTGCTCCTCCCTCTGTCTCACCAGCAGGGTGTTAAACTCCTTCTTTGCGTTCTTCAGGTCTTCATTCTCCTGTAGGCACGCACTAGAAAGAAAAAGGTGTCAATTTAAAGGAAGATGACACGCTACAATACAAAGGTGTCAATTTACAAAAAAGAGACACACTACAAGCAAAGGTGTCAATTTACATAAAGATGACATGCTACAAGGCAAAGGTGTCAATTTACATGAAGATGACATGCTACAAGGCAAAGGTGTCAATTTACATGAAGATGACATGCTACAAGCAAAGGTGTCAATTTACATAAAGATGACATGCTACAAGGCAAAGGTGTCAATTTACATGAAGATGACATGCTACAAGGCAAAGGTGTCAATTTACATGAAGATGACACGCTACAAGCAAAGGTGTCAATTTACATAAAGATGACATGCTACAAGGCAAAGGTGTCAATTTACATGAAGATGACATGCTACAAGGCAAAGGTGTCAATTTACATGAAGATGACATGCTACAAAGCAAAGGTGTCAATTTACATGAAGATGACACGCTACAAAGCAAAGGTATCAATTCACATGAAGATGACATGCTACAAGGCAAATATATCAATTTACATGAAGATGACACGCTACAAGGCAAAGGTGTCAATTTACATGAAGATGACATGCTACAAGCAAAGGTGTCAATTTACATGAAGATGACACGCTACAAAAAAAAGGTGTCAATTTACATAAAGGAGACAAGCTACAAAGAAAAGGTGTCAATTTACATAAATGTGACACGCTACAAAGCAAAGGTGTCAATTTACATGAAGATGACACGCTACAAGGCAAACATGTAAATTTACATGGAAATGACACGTTTCAAGGCAAAGGTGTCAATTTACATGAAGATGACACGCTACAAGGCAAAGGTGTCAATTTAAACTAGAACTTGTCACAGGGGTGACAACGGGCCCCGAATTATAGCATGTTTGAAGATGGGGGCAGCAAATAAAAAAATGTGCTTTTTTAAATAAAAAATTTCAATCCCGATCTTTATGCACAACTACACGTTACCCTCAACAATGAAGACAAGTTTCAAGAAAATCCGTTGCATACTGTAGGAGAAGTTGCGTTCACAAGAAATGTTCCCTATACATTCCATAGAGGAAAAATAATCAAAGGGCCATAACTTGCGACTGGAGAAGACAAATTTAAATCCCGATCTGTACGCACAACTACACGTTACCCTAAACAA
This sequence comes from Congeria kusceri, assembly GCA_027627225.1. Classification (NCBI taxonomy): domain Eukaryota; kingdom Metazoa; phylum Mollusca; class Bivalvia; order Myida; family Dreissenidae; genus Congeria; species Congeria kusceri. The sequence goes on from CM051037.1 coordinate 27,784,267, forward strand.
CAAGTTTCAAGAAAGTCTGTTGGAAACTGTAGGAGGAGCTGCATTCACAAGGAATTTTCCCTCTATGTTCATTACAATAGCTTGATCTGTTATTGTGTAATTTAGAAGAAACCGTTTCTCTATTTTTAGTAACGGTGACCTTGACCTTGATCCCACCCACCCCCTATGCATTCCTAAGAGATGTCTTGATAAAAGGTATCTATGTATGAAGTTGAATTACAATAGCTCAATTCGTTCTAGAGTAATTGAGCGGAAACCGTTTTTCTATTTTTTTTAACGGTGACCTTGACAGTGACCCCATCCACCCCCTCAGTGACCCCATCCACCCCCTATGTAATCCCAAGCCAGGTCTCGATATAAGGTACCTATGGATGAAGTTTCATTAAAATATTTCAATTCGTTCTCAAGTTAGAGAGCTGAAACAAAAAGTTGACTCCGCCTGAAAATGAAAAATAACAAAGGGCAATAACTCCAGAATTATGAAGTGCAGGTAACTGTTCTTGTGCACTGCACTTCTCCTCAATGAGATCTATCCATCTATGAAGTTTCAAGTTAATACCTCTTATAGTCTTAAGAGTTATGCTCCAGGCAAAAACGAAGTATGAACAATTAACAAAGGGCAATAACTTCTGAACCATGAAGTGCAGAGTAATGGTTCTTGTGCACTGCACTTCTCCTGAATGAGATCTATCCACCCATGAAGTTTCAAATTAATAGCTGAAACGGTTTTAAACTTATGACAGAAAAACATGAAAAATGTGGACGGGCGAACGGACAGACGGACGGAGGGACAGACAGGGTGATTACCATAGGGCACCCGCAAAAAATTTACGGGGCCCTAATGAAGATGACATGCTACAAGGCAAACATGTCAATTTACATGAAGATGACACAGTACAAGGCAAAGATGTAAATTTACATGAAGATGACATGCTACAAAGCAAAAGTGTAAATTTACATGAAGATGACACGCTACAAGGCAAAGGGGTAAATTAACATGAAGATGACACGCTATAAGCAAAGGTGTCAATTTACATGAAGATGACACGCTACAAAGAAAAGGTGTCAATTTACGTAAAGGAGACACACTACAAAAAAAAGGTGTCAATTTATATGAAGAAGACACGCTACAAGGCAAAGGTGTCAATTTACATGAAGATGACACGCTATAAGGCAAAGGTGTCAATTTACATGAAGATGACACACTACAAAGAAAAGGTGTCAATTTACGTAAAGGAGACACGCTACAAAAAAAAGGTGTCAATTTACATGAAGATGACACGCTACAAGGCAAAGGTGTCAATTTACATGAAGATGACACGCTACAAAGCAAAGGTGTCAATTTACATGAAGATGACACGCTATAAGGCAAAGGTGTCAATTGATATGAAGATGACACGCTACAAGGCAAAGGTGTCCATTAACAGGAAGATGACACGCTACAAAGCAAAGGTGTAAATTTATATGAAGATGACACGCTACAAGCAAAGGTGTCAATTTACATGAAGATGACACGCTACAAAGCAAAGGTGTCAATTTACATGAAGATGACACGCTACAAAGCAAACATATCAATTTACATGAAGATGACACGCTACAAGGCAAAGGTGTCAATTTAAATAAAGATGACACGCTACAAGCAAAGGTGTCAATTTACATGACGATAACAAAGTACAAGGCAAACATGTCAATTAACATGAAGATGACACGCTACAAGTCAAACATGTCAATTTACATAAAGATGACACACTACAAGGCAAAGGTGTCAATTTACATGAAGATAACACGGTACAAGGCAAACATGTCAATTAACATGAAGATGACACGCTACAAGTCAAACATGTCAATTTACATGAAGATGACACGCTACAAGGCAAACACGTCAATTTACATGAAGATGATGCGCTATAAGGTAAAGGTGTCAATTCACATAAAGGGGACACACTACAAGGCAAAGGTGTAAAATTACAAGATGACAGGCTACAAGGCAACGATGTCAATTTACAAGATGACACGCTACACGGCAACGATGTCAATTTACAAGATGACAAGCTACACGGCAACAGTGTAAATTCACATAATGACAGTCATACTAGTCAAACCCGTTTCTATCACTTACTTTTAGTCTGTCAAACAATGGTATTGCACTGGTGTTGCAACGTAAATGACAGTATTACTGGAAGCTGAGGTTTCTTACCTCAGTTGCACAAGTTTCTGGTATCGTTGACTGTCTTGTTCATTGTTCAACTTCCTGTTTTCGTTTTCAAGCAACTTAATTGACACCTGGAGGTCATGAACCCGGAGGTCGCGCTCATGCAGTTGCTCTCGCTGAAAGTAGTTACACACTACTGACAAAGAAATCCTCATTTAATTAGTAAGAGACTCAGAATACACGAAAGTAACCATTTGCAGTAACTTAACTGGTTGATTTCCAAGTAAAAACAAATGGCAACGTATATAAGGATCTTAATCCTCACATCAGCCCAATCTCTTGCACACCCGCTACATTCCATTCACCTCTGTATTTGGCTCCGAAAGTAGAGTCACATGATCATAACGTTCAAACGCAACGCACAATATGATCCACTCATTTTGTTTACATCTGCGATCTGATTCCATCTGCACAAAAGAGCATGAAAGTAGTTTCAATAATAGGAATAAAAATTATTATTTTTTCCCATTTATGATAATTTTAAACCCATTTATTCTTTATTTCTATGGTTGTGGTCCTAAAAATCAACTTTAACGTTCATTCAATACATTTTTTTCCGTTTTGACAAGATTCTTGTCATTGAGCCCATTGCAGAGGTATATGGCGAGAGCAACGAATGACAACACTGGAAGAAGATTGACATCAGCATAGTACTAAATGTTGAAATTGTTAGCTCTTCCAGGCTCAGCAGAAGTCCCAAAGCCAGTACTGGCTGCAAGGTTTTTTTATTCATTAGCCACTCAAATACATTTACCCTGCCCATAGAAACCTGACCAGACTTTTTTACCAGACATCTAGGGCCAGTGTTCTAATTACATTTCCTGGACGTAATCCGTTTTACTGGTGCAGTGATCAAAACAAGAAACCAGGAAATTCCATGAAAACCAAATTTTTGTAAACGAAATGCATAAGAGTCAGCACAATAATGAAAGAAAGTTCTGGGTGCAAGGTGAAGGTCACACACCTATGGTTTGGAAATGGTGACCTTGACCTTGCAATCCAAAGCAAGGTCTCAATATAAGGTACCTACATTTGAAGTTTCATTAAAATATCTAAATTTGTTCTCAAGTTAGTGGAAACCATTTTTTTATTTTTAGTAATGATGACCTTGACCCCCACCCACCCCATATGCAATCGCAAGCGAGGTCTAGATATAAGGTATCTACATATAAAGTTTTATTAAAATATCTCAAATCATTCTCTAGGTATTGAGCGAAATCTATTTGTCTATTTTTAGTAATGGTGACCTTGACCCCACCCACCCGATATGCAATCCCATGCTAGGTCTCAATATGAGGTATCAACAAATGAAGTTTCATTAAAATATCTCAATGTGTTCTCAATTTATTGAGCAGAAACCATTTTCCTATTTTTAGTAAGGATGTCAACGGATACCAGAATTGGTATCCAGATATTCGTATGTAATATCCGGATTCTATCTGGATAACCGTATGGATCGGCATTGGCGGCCGGAATCTGGCGCATAAATTACGATACTTCTATTTTGAAAACACAATAGTTTTAAATGATTGAAAAAAGTACATGTAACAATATTACGATACTTCTATTTTGAACACACAATAGTTTTAAATGATTGAAAAATGTACATGCAACAAACAATGTCAATTTCTGTTCGTACAAATGTGCCTTTTGTTTGTTTTGTGTAGCGTTCCATGTTGTTATGCCTTTTAATTAAAGTACCCCAATTATGTGATCTGCGCAAAGGTAAGTAATTGTTAAGGCTGACTGGTGTATGGTAAAGCCATAAATTGCGATGTTTGAGTAAAAACACGCAATGTGCGAATCACATGCACATAAACACAAAGACAAGGATGGATCAATGTTACGATATATTTAATTTCATTTTTATTTTATATGCAAAAAATCTACCATCTGTTTTATTCAAATCAAAATATTAAGTTAAATGTACGAATAAGTTAATAATGTTGCGATATTTTTTCCGTCTGCACAATACACTGGTTTGTAAAGGAATAAAGTAAGAAAACAAATTGAAATACCAGTAATAATTAGAAGCAAACTGATTGGATAAGACAGTCTAAAAGTTTTGCCGATTAGAAATGTTTGGTTAACAATGGATTTATTTGATTTCAATAGTTGGTTGGAACATCGATGATTGACATTAATTGGCATTATTAACTGGTAGAGAACCATCTCTTATCAAGAGGGACACACCTAATGGGGTTTATCGATTGTGACATCTTGTTTGTTTAATAGTCCTGCCAAGGCTAGTGTGTGTGAAAGCACGTCCTGTTGTTTCATGATAATCGTATACCAACCGAGGGGTGTGTTTACGACACGTCCAGAGTATGAGGTGGAGACCTCCTGTAGAGGCCTATAGCTGTGAGTTAATAAATAATATTCATGCAACAAGGGCATTTGCATGCCTTAAAAACAAGAACAATCGGATTTTCAATTTTTATACGAATATTTGGTTACTAACTTGGTAACTGGATACTAACATAGTAACCGGATATTCGGATATCAGGATATTCTGACATCCCTAATTTTTAGTAACATAGACCCTGACCCACCCACCCCATATGCATTCCAGAGCAAGGTCTTGATGCAAGGTATCTATGTATGAAGTTTCATAAATATCTCAATTCGTTTTCAAGTTATTGAGTGAAACTGTTTTTCTATTTTTAGTAACAGTGGCCTTGACCCCACCCACTCCATATCCAATCCCAAGCGAAGTCTCCATATAAGGTATCTATGTATGAAGTTTCATTATAATATCTCCATGCATTCTCAAGTTATTGAGCGGAAACCATTCTGTTATTTTTAGTAACAGTGACCTTGACCTTGACCCCTACCGACTCTAAATGCAATCCCAAGCAAGGTCTCAATATAAGGTACAATAGCTCAATGCATTCTCGAGTTAGAGAGCGGAAACGAAAAGTTGATGCCGCCACCCCGCCCGCCCGCCCAACGACACACCCCAATCTAAAAACCCAAACTTTTCTTCGAAAAATTTGGTTAATAAGCACAAGTCCGAACACCCTGACCTGGTAAATCATGAACTGGGCTCGCTCAGATTCTCAGTTCTACATAGGCGGGCTTGTAACTTTTCTTGCTGTCAAATAATAATTGAAGAATTTGGGCTTACTTGCCCAAACTGCTAATTTCAATAACTGCTGGTGTTTTTAGACAGACATCCACAGCGACAGCCATAACACATTGCAGCTTACCATGGAGTTGTTTTGCTCCTCCAGAGTTTTGCTGTTGGCGATGTGCCGCAGCAGACGTCGGTTCCTCTTGGCATGTTGGTCACGCTTGTGGCGCTCGTACATCAGTTGGTTGTGCATCAATTTCAGCTGAGTCCGCAGAATGTTGATCTCGTCTGCAGGTGGAACACCTGGAAAGCAAATGTTTTAATATAGTCACAGGCGTGGTCTGAATAAATTAGAAGACTTGTATTCTAAAATAATTTAGAATAATTATTTGTAACCCTATGTGAAATGCAGATCTAGAAAACCAACATTTTAAAACAGCTAGAGTAGGAATTGCACTGACAATTGATGTCAGTATTCGAAGAAAATATTTGATTATTTAAATACAAATGCCATTATATCACTAATACTTTCTCATCTGCTGGTGGAACACATGTAACGCCATCATTGTAAAACAGCTACAGACATGTGATTTCAAGTGGACACATGTAACGCCATCATTTTAAAACAGCTACAGACATGTGATTTCAAGTGGAACACATGTAACGCCATCATTTTAAAACAGCTACAGACATGTGATTTCAAGTGGAACACATGTAACGCCATCATTGTAAAACAGCTACAGACATGTGATTTCAAGTGGAACACATGTAACGCCATCATTGTAAAACAGCTACAGACATGTGATTTCAAGTGGAACACATGTAACGCCATCATTGTAAAACAGCTACAGACATGTGATTTCAAGTGGAACACATGTAACGCCATCATTGTAAAACAGCTACAGACATGTGATTTCAAGTGGAACACATGTAACGCCATCATTGTAAAACAGCTACAGACATGTGATTTCAAGTGGAACACATGTAACGCCATCATTTAAAACAGCTACAGAAATGTGATTTCAAGTGGAACACATGTAACGCCAAAATTTTAAAACAGCTACAGACATGTGATTTCAAGTGTAACACATGTAACGCCATCATTGTAAAACAGCTACAGACATGTGATTTCAAGTGGAACACATGTAACGCCATCATTTTAAAACAGCTACAGACATGTGATTTCAAGTGGAACACATGTAACGCCATCATTTTAAAACAGCTACAGACATGTGATTTCAAGTGGAACACATGTAACGCCATCATTGTAAAACAGCTACAGACATGTGATTTCAAGTGGAACACATGTAACGCCATCATTGTAAAACAGCTACAGACATGTGATTTCAAGTGGAACACATGTAACGCCATCATTGTAAAACAGCTACAGACATGTGATTTCAAGTGGAACACATGTAACGCCATCATTGTAAAACAGCTACAGACATGTGATTTCAAGTGGAACACATGTAACGCCATCATTGTAAAACAGCTACAGACATGTGATTTCAAGTGGAACACATGTAACGCCATCATTGTAAAACAGCTACAGACATGTGATTTCAAGTGGAACACATGTAACGCCATCATTTTAAAACAGCTACAGACATGTGATTTCAAGTGGAACACATGTAACGCCATCATTGTAAAACAGCTACAGACATGTGATTTCAAGTGGAACACATGTAACGCCATCATTGTAAAACAGCTACAGACATGTGATTTCAAGTGGAACACATGTAACGCCATCATTGTAAAACAGCTACAGACATGTGATTTCAAGTGGAACACATGTAACGCCATCATTGTAAAACAGCTACAGACATGTGATTTCAAGTGGAACACATGTAACGCCATCATTGTAAAACAGCTACAGACATGTGATTTCAAGTGGAACACATGTAACGCCATCATTGTAAAACAGCTACAGACATGTGATTTCAAGTGGAACACATGTAACGCCATCATTGTAAAACAGCTACAGACATGTGATTTCAAGTGGAACACATGTAACGCCATCATTGTAAAACAGCTACAGACATGTGATTTCAAGTGGAACACATGTAACGCCATCATTGTAAAACAGCTACAGACATGTGATTTCAAGTGGAACACATGTAACGCCATCATTTAAAACAGCTACAGAAATGTGATTTCAAGTGGAACACATGTAACGCCAAAATTTTAAAACAGCTACAGACATGTGATTTCAAGTGTAACACATGTAACGCCATCATTGTAAAACAGCTACAGACATGTGATTTCAAGTGGAACACATGTAACGCCATCATTTTAAAACAGCTACAGACATGTGATTTCAAGTGGAACACATGTAACGCCATCATTGTAAAACAGCTACAGACATGTGATTTCAAGTGGAACACATGTAACGCCATCATTGTAAAACAGCTACAGACATGTGATTTCAAGTGGAACACATGTAACGCCATCATTGTAAAACAGCTACAGACATGTGATTTCAAGTGGAACACATGTAACGCCATCATTGTAAAACAGCTACAGACATGTGATTTCAAGTGGAACACATGTAACGCCATCATTGTAAAACAGCTACAGACATGTGATTTCAAGTGGAACACATGTAACGCCATCATTGTAAAACAGCTACAGACATGTGATTTCAAGTGGAACACATGTAACGCCATCATTGTAAAACAGCTACAGACATGTGATTTCAAGTGGAACACATGTAACGCCATCATTGTAAAACAGCTACAGACATGTGATTTCAAGTGGAACACATGTAACGCCATCATTTAAAACAGCTACAGAAATGTGATTTCAAGTGGAACACATGTAACGCCAAAATTTTAAAACAGCTACAGACATGTGATTTCAAGTGTAACACATGTAACGCCATCATTGTAAAACAGCTACAGACATGTGATTTCAAGTGGAACACATGTAACGCCATCATTTTAAAACAGCTACAGACATGTGATTTCAAGTGGAACACATGTAACGCCATCATTGTAAAACAGCTACAGACATGTGATTTCAAGTGGAACACATGTAACGCCATCATTGTAAAACAGCTACAGACATGTGATTTCAAGTGGAACACATGTAACGCCATCATTGTAAAACAGCTACAGACATGTGATTTCAAGTGGAACACATGTAACGCCATCATTGTAAAACAGCTACAGACATGTGATTTCAAGTGGAACACATGTAACGCCATCATTGTAAAACAGCTACAGACATGTGATTTCAAGTGGAACACATGTAACGCCATCATTGTAAAACAGCTACAGACATGTGATTTCAAGTGGAACACATGTAACGCCATCATTGTAAAACAGCTACAGACATGTGATTTCAAGTGGAACACATGTAACGCCATCATTTTAAAACAGCTACAGACATGTGATTTCAAGTGGAACACATGTAACGCCATCATTGTAAAACAGCTACAGACATGTGATTTCAAGTGGAACACATGTAACGCCATCATTGTAAAACAGCTACAGACATGTGATTTCAAGTGGAACACATGTAACGCCATCATTGTAAAACAGCTACAGACATGTGATTTCAAGTGGAACACATGTAACGCCATCATTGTAAAACAGCTACAGACATGTGATTTCAAGTGGAACACATGTAACGCCATCATTGTAAAACAGCTACAGACATGTGATTTCAAGTGGAACACATGTAACGCCATCATTGTAAAACAGCTACAGACATGTGATTTCAAGTGGAACACATGTAACGCCATCATTGTAAAACAGCTACAGACATGTGATTTCAAGTGGAACACATGTAACGCCATCATTGTAAAACAGCTACAGACATGTGATTTCAAGTGGAACACATGTAACGCCATCATTGTAAAACAGCTACAGACATGTGATTTCAAGTGGAACACATGTAACGCCATCATTGTAAAACAGCTACAGACATGTGATTTCAAGTGGAACACATGTAACGCCATCATTTAAAACAGCTACAGAAATGTGATTTCAAGTGGAACACATGTAACGCCAAAATTTTAAAACAGCTACAGACATGTGATTTCAAGTGTAACACATGTAACGCCATCATTGTAAAACAGCTACAGACATGTGATTTCAAGTGGAACACATGTAACGCCATCATTTTAAAACAGCTACAGACATGTGATTTCAAGTGGAACACATGTAACGCCATCATTGTAAAACAGCTACAGACATGTGATTTCAAGTGGAACACATGTAACGCCATCATTGTAAAACAGCTACAGACATGTGATTTCAAGTGGAACACATGTAACGCCATCATTGTAAAACAGCTACAGACATGTGATTTCAAGTGGAACACATGTAACGCCATCATTGTAAAACAGCTACAGACATGTGATTTCAAGTGGAACACATGTAACGCCATCATTGTAAAACAGCTACAGACATGTGATTTCAAGTGGAACACATGTAACGCCATCATTGTAAAACAGCTACAGACATGTGATTTCAAGTGGAACACATGTAACGCCATCATTTTAAAACAGCTACAGACATGTGATTTCAAGTGGAACACATGTAACGCCATCATTGTAAAACAGCTACAGACATGTGATTTCAAGTGGAACACATGTAACGCCATCATTGTAAAACAGCTACAGACATGTGATTTCAAGTGGAACACATGTAACGCCATCATTTTAAAACAGCTACAGACATGTGATTTCAAGTGGAACACATGTAACGCCATCATTGTAAAACAGCTACAGACATGTGATTTCAAGTGGAACACATGTAACGCCATCATTGTAAAACAGCTACAGACATGTGATTTCAAGTGGAACACATGTAACGCCATCATTGTAAAACAGCTACAGACATGTGATTTCAAGTGGAACACATGTAACGCCATCATTGTAAAACAGCTACAGACATGTGATTTCAAGTGGAACACATGTAACGCCATCATTGTAAAACAGCTACAGACATGTGATTTCAAGTGGAACACATGTAACGCCATCATTGTAAAACAGCTACAGACATGTGATTTCAAGTGGAACACATGTAACGCCATCATTGTAAAACAGCTACAGACATGTGATTTCAAGTGGAACACATGTAACGCCATCATTGTAAAACAGCTACAGACATGTGATTTCAAGTGGAACACATGTAACGCCATCATTGTAAAACAGCTACAGACATGTGATTTCAAGAAATTAGAATAATTATTATAAGGGATGGCATCGAATACCAAAATCAGTATTTTAATATTCGCATTTTCATTAAATAGAATATTCGCATAGATTTTCATATTAATTACTTTGAGCTTTGTGACCTAGTCGACATTCTATAGCTATTTTGTATAAGTTTTCAGTACCAATTACTGAGTAACATCTTCATTAACAAATTGCATAAACATTTGAATAAATTAAAGACGCGATGTTAATTAAACAAAAGAAATAAAGGTGCCGGTTTTAATTAATCTTTTGTTAAAGAAGTTATTCATAATCCCTAATCCACAAATTATAATCTGTTTGGATACATACCTCTCAATAAGCATACTTTTAATTTGAGCAGTATTTCTCAGCAATAACGACTCCTAAATGTGTGATCGCACTTCTGTAATAAATTTTTGTTACACTTTCAAGGTGTTATTTCCAATTAACCATTATGGTTTCACGTTGTCTGATGAAGGTGTGTCTTACTGGCAACTAGACGAGCGACTGCTGACACCTACTCGTATATTCAAGATCTCTTACATGGAGTCTGACACATGAAGGTATTCTTCTATCGTAAACACGGTATAACTTATGGTATCCATTGGTGAAATACTTTTTTATGTTGAAAGAAAAATACTTTTTATGATCAGGTTTTTAAAGCAATACAAATTTGCGAATATCCAAATGGTGTTCTAACTATTCGAATAGTGGTCATTCAATCGAACATTCGAATATTCAAATAGTTTTGCTATCCTACTTATTATCAACCTGTGTGATTGTTGATCTGGTCTACTAGTGGCACCCCGGGAAAACCAATTTTTTAAAACAGCTACAGACATATGGTTTAAATAAGCAACATTCTGAAGAGGGAATTCAAGGTCTCTAGGGCAAATATCAGTTCTTATTATTCTAAATAATTACCACCTAATGACTTTCAGTCTCACAAAACATTGTAAATAAGAAACATGCCGAAATAGGACTATACCGAAAACAGACTGTCGATGATGCCAAAGAGGTTGTGCTTTAAATCGAGGGTTGAGCGTGAAACTGTTGTATCTGCTAAACATTTCTATATCAGATACAATAGTTTCACACTAAACCATCATTTTGTCAGCGTTGGTTTGTGTGTTTGCCTGTTCGGTAGTTAGGAGTTTAATGCACAATTTTATGAACAGATTTGCATGAAAAATTTTGAAGGATGGCCAATGAAAAATGGTGGATAGCCAGATCAGCGTCTGTACCAAGGAATATTTTAAAGGATTCTTTATCACTAATAGATTGCCACATCTACCACGGCACAGTTTAGCACTTAGTGGGTCTGCACTTTTTATTAATCCTCTATTACTCCTTTAGAAATGTTTATCTCATCTGCATTGACCATTAGAATTTTGACTAATTATTAGTTAGTTACCCTTTAAATGTTTTTGTTCCCAATGTCACTACGATAAGGTGACATAACTGACATTTCTAAGGATTTGTCTGGTCAAGTATTGCTTTATTCATGCAAAAGTGAAACATTATATTTTTGCGTCAGACAACTGTTGGATCCACAGCTGCTGGATACAGTGCTCTTGTTTTTCATATCTGGAATTACGGAATATACCTTATTTCTGTGTATTTTGGACAGCATTGTGCTTTAAAAATAATGAAATACAGTCTTACTTAATCTACACTGAAGAAATGTTAGTTCTAAAATATGTCATCAGAAAATAGGGCATGGTTACTGCTCTGCAATTGATGGAACGCAATCGAAGGATTTATAATATAGCTACGCTTACTTAATTCAATCTCAGACAAACACCGTTCAGAGAATAAACATATTTTTACAAGACATCTCCTTCAAACAATAAAATCCTGGCTTTTTGAATTGCTAAATGCATCGTCAATCTTGTCAATCTGTCAATTCACCAAGTTTTAACAAAGACCCACCTCCGAAGTGCGTCCAGTTGATGTCTTGAGAACTGGGTATGGGTATCTTGCTGAGCTCCTTGGTGTGGATGTCGTGACCTAGATGCAGGTGTCGATCCAGCAACTCCGGTGGCGAGAACGTCATGAAAAATGGTGCAGCACTCTCTAAATACACAAAAAATCATATATGTTTTATGGTAAAGGAAAATGGCACAGCACTCTGTAAATATACGCAGAATCATGTATGTTTTATGATGAAACATTGTGGAGCACTCTCGAAAGATACACAGAATTATATATATTTTAATGAAAATAAAATAAGTCAAGGTTGAGCAGCACTCTTTTAATTATACAGAGAATGACAAATAAGTTAATGAAATGTAAAAATGACAAGGGCTAAAATTTTCTGTAAGATATACCCCTCAAAATGACAAAGGCTAAGATTTTTTTAAGGAATACCCCCCACAATGACAAAGGCTAAGATTTTTTTAAGGAATACTCCCCAAAATGACAAAGGCTAAGATTTGTTTTAAAGAATACCCCCAAAAATGACAAAGGCTCAGATTTTTTAAAGAAATACCCCCCAAAATGACAAAGGCTAAGATTTTGTTAAGGAACACCATGTAGCAGTAATACTAAACAGAACAAACTTTTAATTTTAAACGTGTGCTACTGTTGTTTCACATTTACAATTGTAAAGACTTCTTTATTGTAATGTAAATTTGAAAGTCTGTAATGTTGTTACAATGAATAACTGCAATAAATAACTACATGCAATTACCCTGGGGATTTTCTGTAATTCTTCCTTTGCATTTTGTGCATGTATTTGTCGCAGATGTGTTGAGCACATCACGCAACACTTGAAGCATGCTTCGACCCTCAATGGTTCTTGGATGTAAAGACCCTTGGGCCTGGGTAAACACCGGACACTGAGCGACCCGCACATCGCTATAATTAGTGGTCGTCAAGGAAACGGTTGTTTCTTGCCGGATGTTCACGCACACTGTCGTACTTGTGCTAGAAATCGAGATGTCTTTAAGATCCGTTGGTTGCATCACAACGCTGTCCACAGTGACCGGCTTGATCACCGAAGGACCCACGTCCGACACTTCAAACTTGCAAGGCTGATTATTGCCCCGTATGTCTGTAGATGCGCTTCTCACGATATCATCTTCGTCCTCGTCTTCGAGCCTTGTGGCCACTTTCGGAAACTGAGGACATGACCTTGACCTACTTTTGGAGCTAAATTTGGGCTTGGCAGTCTCCACAGTATTAGACGCCGTGAGACTGTTGAAGCGAATTCTATTGACACTTTTCATGAACTTTTTCACCGATTCCGCAGTTACCGTAGGACAACTGCTGTGTGAATTTGATGTTAGCTCAGACACTTCATCGTCATTTTCTTCTGCAAAGGAAACAGATATAATACATGCAAAAGTTTTAAATGTCTAAAAAAAAATGTCTAAGGACAATGCCAAGTCTAAGGACAATGCCAAGTCTAAGGACAATGCCAAGAACTTAGTAAAACAATAAGCTTCGATTACAATTTAAAAAGACTGGCACAAAAAAAGTTTTCAACATACACTCAACAAAAGTTATAAAGCACCAAATGGAAATTGTTGTATTTTTCATTACTTATAAGAATTTCAGCTTGATCAACACCAAACAATTCACAGTTATGGTCAGTACATTGTTATATATAATGAAAAGTACATGGTCGTGTAGCTTAGAGATTGTATTATCATTGTGCGAGATTTCAAAAAAATATTGTATATATATAAAAAGTAACAGCACTTTTTAGTCATAGGTGCAATACATATTTTGCCTGGTGTAGTTACCATCACTCATGCTCAATCCTTCAATAACTTGTGAGATGTTGTCAATGGAGACGGTGTCAAGCTGAGCAGTACCAGTATCCATGGCAACTGTCCCTTCCTCACACTGCTTATTTGCTGCAAAGTAACCCAAGGATGAACAAATTTAGGCTGCAATATAAGTAGAATTGATTATGTTTCATTAAATATTCAGTGATGGAGTGATGAAGATTTTTGTTTTATTATGCACATTACTTACGCATATTTTCCAACAGTTGCCTACATTGTATGTTATATAATAATGTGTTACAGAATATACATGTAACGGAAATGAAGAATGTGTGCATCATGCTCTACATATTATGAAATATAATTGTAAGCTATGTCAAATGACTATGAAATTTCAAATTTTGTCTTAACTTAAAATATGACCCAATGAAATTTAAAGCCAACATGTGACAACTGATTTCATTCGTTAATATTAAAGTTAAAACACTACGATTGAGATTGAGTACTTCCATAGGCATAGAGCCTTGTTAATCATGAATATTGTCAAATAAAATTAATGTTTATAAAGATTAAGACATCTGCATGCAATAAATGATAAAGACATTGGAATCTAAGGCTGGTTGGTTACCTGCACCTTCTTCTGAAGACAGGTTTGCCAAGGGCTGGGACATGGCGTCTACTTCCTGTGACTGGTTCACAGTGTAGGTGACCTGGGTGCCAGACCGCAGACTGTCCTCTAGAAATGTAAGGGAACTGCTCCTTGATGTGGCCTTAGAACTCTCAGCTGTATTGGTACCATTGTTGTTGGCCTTTAAATCCAGTCCCAAGGTTTTAACGTCCAATATCGGCTTTAACGTATCGACCCGGAATTCCTTTATCTTCGCCAAATGTTGCTTCGTCATTTCCTCGCTGAGTTCGTGGTCGAATTGCAGCTCCCTGGCAGCGTGCAGAACTGGCAAGGTTTTTGCACAGAGAGGCGGTGTATTGGTGAACTCTGTTCTGAGTGGGGAAGGCGGGACACTTGGGTTGTGACTAGAAGGGGTCAGTAACGGAACAGTCTGATTGGTTGAAAATTCGCAGCTAAGGCGCTTTGGGTCCAAGGACTTTGTATGTGGTATCCCTCGACTGCGAATCTGAGGACAATGAATGCGAGAAATATTAGAAAGGCTGGGTCTATAAAACATAGCAATTATAATGGGCAGCCATTTTTGGGGTTTTAGGGAAAGGTGGCAAGTCCTTTCATGAGGGGAATTTAACAGGAATTTTGTAAAATCATTATTATATTATACATCTACTATGTAAAATAACCATACATAAATTGTTATGTAATATATTTATTAAATGCATCTAACTAGGTTTCTTGAAAAAGAAAGTTACACTGTTCACGAAAATTCCTCTATCTTGGCAAATTTTTGTCCGATTTGGTCAATTTTTTTTCTACATAAACTAAAAATTCTGAGGGGAATTTTTAGGTTAAAATGGGGAAAGTAGTGATAGGCTGATTAGCTATGACGTGACGATGATGATGGGAAAAATTAATCGACGAAATGTGTACATGCCACTGGAAGTACTTTTGGCCAAAACTGTATTTTGTAGCCAAAATATAAAATAGTGTTTGCAGTAATAAACTGGTTAATATATTTTAAGTAAAATACATTGTACATCTAATGCAATATACAATGCTATAAAACATTCCTTGATTGGTAGTCATTGTGTTTTAATAGTATGGACTAGTTAATGATTTATTATATATCATTTATCAGTGCCTTCCCCAGCAATATTTTTAGACGCCCCGGTCCCGATAGGGGTGGGTTAGGGTGGGCTATCCCCTCCCTACCTCAATTTTTTTTTTCCGAATGTGTCAAATGACGTTATCTGGTGCATTTTAGCACTTAAATTTAGGGCTAACACGTTTTAAATTGCGTGTAAACATATAAACTAAATGAAATAAACACAACATCATTGTTTAAACGGTATACATCTAGAAAACTGTATACATCTAGACTTTTAAAAGCAAAAGCGTCAGTGTTGTTGCAAAACTGAAAGTAACAATTTTTTCTGGATGTTTATGTCCAGTGCGCATCACATTCGCACAGTGACGTCATGGTCAAATCCACTATTCTCGTCGTTCGTTCTCACATGTTTAGGTTACACTCGATCTACCTCTTTTTTCGATTAATTATGTTCATATGGGCATGTGTTTGATGTTTTAACATTGTTTTAATCCTAACAACTGAACGTAGTTATGGTTAGATAATTGGTGTATTATAAAGATCTTGATTAAAATACATGTATATTATACATGCTTTGTTCTTGCGTAAACTGCGGGAAAATTCCCTCGTGCACGTCGTGCCTACGCGCGACAAATGTTAAAGACCTGTATTTAGTAAATCACAAGGTCGGTACACGCACGCTTTCCATGCGTGGAACGTGACATAGTGGTTATCAGCAGACATTTCGCGCACTTTTGTATAAAACACAGGTACAGAAACAATACAGCTTCTGTTTACGAAACTACAACGAACAGTAACACTGGATAGGCATTTCCGATTACGATTTCATATTAGCGTCTTTCTGACGGATCTTTCGCAGTTTATTTTTTGAAGTTATTAAATTCATCAAATAAATAAGTGAGGACACTATAAAAAACGAAAAGGGTGAGCAATCTTTTTACGGTCGATAATACGCATGGACGCTCGTATAAGGTTACTTGTGTGTGGATACATGGCTATTGCGCCGATTGGTCAATCCTAACGTCATTCCAAAGCAAAGATAAACAGAGTGTTTGTATTGGCTTACATTGATTTTACTGCGAGATGAAACTCCTCCTATAGGGCGGTGCTTCACGGTGATTGCGACTTAGGAATAACTGTAAATTGTTAAAATTTTCGGCGAAGTGACACTCGCTTTGATCATTCACCCACTTTATTGAGTGGGTGAACATGTTTCTCGAGTGAAAAACGGCCATTGTGATGTAAGAAATTAGCTTTCATAGCAGGAATGGTGCGTCTGCTGCACTCAAAACAGCTAATGAATGGATAAAAGACGCGCGCCGGGCGATCTTTATAAGCGCAACACCAATTTTAGGCACCTTGGATATGTTCAAGTTAAAATTTAAGCGCCCAGGCACCGGCGCGCTAAAACGGCCTGGGGAAGGCCCTGATTTATGTTATATAGATTGCTCAAGTAAATTCTTGCATGCAAAACTGTATTCTACTTGTAAAAACAAGTAATTCTTTATAAAAACAAGAGGGCCATAAGGCCCTAGGTCGCTCACCTGAGGGGCTAAGGAACTACTGTTTTGAGCAAGTTTCATGAAGAAAATGTGGCCTCTAGATCTAGTGTGCACAAGCTTTTTTTTCAATTTGGCCTGGTGACCTAGTTTCTGACCCCATGTGACCTGATTTCGAATGTGTCCCATATATCATTTGGACAAATGTTCTGATAAAGTTTCATGATGATTGGGCTATAAATGTGATATCTAGAGTATTCGCAAGCTTTTATATTCAATTTGTCCTGGTGACCTAGTTTTTGACCCAACATGAGCTAGTTTCAAACTCATCCGAGATATCATTGAAACAAATGTTCATAAATATTGTGCAAAAAATGTGACTTCTAGAGTGTTCACAAGCTTTTTCTTCAATTTGGCCTGGTGACCTAGTTGTTGACCCCACGTGACCCAGTTTCGAATTCATCAGAGATATTATTGAAACAAATGTTCTGAGCGAGTTTCAAGAAGATTGGGTAAAAAATATGACTTCAAGAGTGTTCACAAGATTTTTATTCAATTTGGCCTGGTGACCTAATTTTTGACCCCACGTGACCCAGTTTCGAATTCATCCGAGATATTATTGAAACAAATGTTCTGAGCAAGTTTCAAGAAGATTGGGTAAAAAATATGACTTCAAGAGTGTTCACAAGATTTTTATTCAATTTAACCTAGGCCAGATTTTTTTTATTTCTTTGTTCTCTGCTATTTTTGGAAAAGTGTCCGGTTGGAGGAGGGAAAAAAATATAAATAAAAACAAGAGGGCCATGATGGCCCTAGGTCGCTCACCTGAGTGTAAATCATCATAATGGCTTTTAAGAAGAAAATTGTTTGAGATTTCAATAAAGCCATATAAGGAAAACTGTCCCGTCCCCTGGCAGCCATGTTTTTTAACAAATCGCGAAAATAGGCTAGTGTATATGTACATGAATGGTCTGGACAGTTATATTGTGATCTGGCTATATCGCGATCGATGGACCCCGCGAATTGCGATATAACCGATTCGCAGTTTACCAAAGAAAATACTGTCACAGTATCGTTAAACTTGTGAAACACGTGCACGGACTAAAATGAATGTAAACCCAGAATACTAAAATGAATGTAAACCCAGAATACAGTCAGAGCGCCTAATTTGTGCTAATACAGTTGACGAGTATTAGGTTAATGTTTGCGAGCTATATTAGCTTTTGTGCCCAACGCTATGCCAGTCTATCTTCTAAAACAAGTCAACAAGCCTATCCATATCTATTTTTTCAATGAAATGGGCTAGCTGGACCTGGATTAAATGGTCAAACCCCATACACTGAAACTCAGTTTGTACTCAAGTTATTAAACAGACAGCTTTTTAAATTTTTTTTAGTAATGGTGCCATTGACCACAACCACCCCAGATGCAACCTCAAGCGAGGCATCTATGTATGAAGTTTTATTACAATAGCAATTTTTGTTCTCAAGTTATTGTTCAGAAACCAAAAGTTAGTGCTGCTGTCAAGTCTCATGCCCAACCTCAAACTCCAATCTAATAACCACAAATTTTTATTTGGTTAAAAATGGCTACCTTAGATACTTGTTATAACTTCATCTGTAAAGTAATTAAATGATAATGCAAAATTTGGAAGACTTGATGCCATAACTACTGCCATTTGTCTTTTTTCTATGATTTTTTTAATCCACTGAAGTCCAACAAATGAAAGTTTAAGCATAATACCTGCTTATGTGCAATTTTCAACACTTTCCTGATGCAAAAAAACAACAACAATTAATTAAAATGCAATATCTTACCATTGCCCTCTATAACCACACAAAGTTTCATGAACCTAGCTTTCGTATTTATTGAGTTATTGCAGGACCCAAATTTTATTGCACAGACAGACATACAGACAGAAACATAGATGGAGGGTGTCCCATCTGATCATGCAACCAGTAGAGGACAAATAACTTTCAAAACAAACTCTTTATTAATGTCAGTGACATATAAATATTAAATTTCTAGGAACATGACTAACTTGTGAAAAACTGAAAATATTTATCTGAAACAGAACCTTTCCAATACAGAACCCAGTTTATATTACGCCTTGGAAGAATCAAGTGCAAATGTTCCATTGCTATTGATAGTGCAGTTTACTGAATTGTCTAGGAAGCTGCTTAACCACAGGCCAAGTTCATTGGGCCACATGAGGATAAATAGGTCAGTTGGAGAAAGTTATACAATTCCTGACATAACATGTATATAGTATAGGAGGCCAAATAAGATTCAAGTAAACAGTTGCTCTGGATTTTGTGTTCCTCCCTGATGTAATTTTCTGGAGATTATCATAATTACCAGAAGTATTGGGAATATTTAATTTGAATATTCAAATATAATTCTAATATTGGGTTGTTGTTTATGTTCATGCCTCATCACTACTCCATCATCATCATCATGATTGTCATCATCACCATCATCATCATCATCAAAAACACCAACATCACAGAATAAAAAGCATCATAGCCTTAATCATTTTAATATTTATAATCATCTTCAAAAATAAGCAACATCAACAACAGCTTTAGCAATTTAAACCGAGGTCTTATAGGCTACATTTATAAACATTTACCTGACCTACGCTAAAAAATGCCCAGACCATAGAAAATTTTTATTAAGTTTGTCAGATATTTTGTTGTTTTATATTTTGTTTTGATAGCATCCACTTTACAAGGAATTTGGTAGAGGGTCACCAAAGGAACATTTATGTGAAATTAGTTTGAAATCCAGTCAGTGGTTTTAGCCTAGAAGATTTTCAAAGTTTTCAATATAGCCATATAAGAAAAACTGCCCCGCCCCCTGGCAACCATGTTTTTTCATGAATCAAAATGATTTCAAGGAATTTGGTAGAGGGTCACCCAAGGAACATTTCTGTGAAATTATTTTGAAATCCAGTCAGTGGTTCAGACGAGAAGATTTTTAAACTTTTCAGTAAAACCATATAAAAAAAGTGCCCTGCCCCCTAGTGGCCATGTTTTTTAACAAATCAAAATGATTTCAAGGAATTTGGTAGAGGGTCACCAAGGAACATTTCTGTGAAATTATTTTGAAATCCAGCCCGTGGTTTCAGACTAGAAGATTTGTAAACTTTACAATATAACCATATAAGGAAAACTGTCACGCCCCCTGGCAGCCATGTTTTTTAACAAATCAAAATGATTTAAAGGAATTTGGTAGAGGGTCACCCAAGGAACATTTCTGTGTAATTATTTTGAAATCCAGCCAGTGGTTTCAGACTAGAAGATTTAAAAGTTTTCAATATAGTTATATAGGGAAAACTGCCCCGCCCCCTTACAGCAATGTTTTTGAACGAATCAAAATGATTTGAAGGAATTTGGTAGAGGGTCACCCAAGGAGCATTTCTGTGAAAACTATTTTCAAATCCAGCCAGTGGTTTCTGACAGGAAGATTTTTTAAGTGTTCCAGTTTTCAAGCTTTTGGTTGCCATGGTTGCCAGCATTTTCAATATATTTTAATAAATTGAAGGAATTTGGTAAAGGACCGTCCCAGGAGCATTCCTGCCAAGTTAGGTTAAAATCCACCCAGTGATTTCAGAGAAAAACTTGTTTGAAGTAAAATGTTGACGCCGGACGACTTACGCCGGACGCAGACTGACCACAATAGCTCACCCTTGAGCACTTCATGCTCAGGTGAGCTAAAAAGAGTCCCCAAACTACAAGCCCTTACTAATATATACCATACATGCAGCAAGTAGCATGGTGCACTCTAAATAGTGTAAAAATATTTCTCATTTAAGGAGAAAATTTAAAACATTGTAGATGTATTTTCAATTAAGGAGAAATAATAAATCAGCTTCAAAATCATGTAAGATAATTACTAGAGTTTCCAAAATCCCAATTCAAATGTAAAAGTCAGTCCAAAAGTTACATGATTAAATGATACTGAATAAGTGACTAACTAAACAGTCCAAAAACTACAGAAAATAATTAACCCGTTCAGACACTAGATCACATGATCTAAATCCGATATTCTGTTTGCTTGTTTACAACATGAATTCTAGCTATTGATTATTGTTTAAATCTTTTTCCTGACTGGATGCCAAGACAGAAAGTGGAACATTTTATTGCTGCAGACACAGCCAAAATATATGTCAGAAGCAGGCTATCAATGGTTACTACATGTATGTGTAATGATGCTGATCTCAAATAGAAGTATCATGTTGACTCAAAGTGATGCATTGATTTTACTGATATGCAGACTCCACTATCTGGGTTATACCTGTGAATGAGCTACAAAGGGAAATAACACATTGCTGGCAATTATCTTCCTAATAGTTCATTTACCTCCCTTTACCAGGTGAGTTTTTTAGGAATAAATGTATTTGGGACCAAAAAAGGGACAATAACTCTCGTGTTCCTGGTCCGATCTGGCCCTTTATCAAACCCGTCCAAGATTTTATGGTTATACACAAACTGTGCAAGTTTGGTCAAGATTGAATAAACATACAAAAAATAAACAAGAGGGCCATGATGGCCCAAAGCGCTCACCTGAGAATTGGTACAGATGAAGACCATACTGTTGTGACAGGTTTGAAAATTAAGGTATCTGAACAATACCCAGAGGGGAATAGGATCAATTTTGATTTAAAACATCGGTTAGTGCAATGGGCTAACTTAAGTATGAGTTGGGTAGTGGATGTGTCCTCTGACAGCTCTTGTTTACCAACTTTGTCAATTTATTTTGTTAAACTTGCTCCTATAGTTAAAAAAAAAAAGGTTTGGAATTAGAAGATTTGCTGTTTTAATTTTAACTGCTTGACTTAACGAGATTTATTAATATTTACATAAATTTATTATAGCTACAAAGGCACTTTCAAAATAAAATGTAGTGTAAAACAATGCCACCCTTCACATTGTAGTGATTTTTCGGTTAAAGTATACACATGGAATTTAACAGACATAATGTCTCCAAGTTTCAGGTGAATAACTTATGTAGTTTTGAAGTTACCAAACTTTTGAATATAAACTTTAAACGGAAAATCTATGTGAAAAGGGGGCATAACTCTGTCAAAATACAAAATAGAGTTATGGGTAATGTTGCCTGATACTAGAGTTGATTACAAAAGTTAGTTCTAAGTTTCAAGTGAAAAGCTCATGTAGTATTGAAGTTACAAAACATTTGAATATAACCTTTAACCAGAAAATCTATGTGAAAAAGGGGCATAACTCTGTCAAAATCCAAAAAGAGTTATGGAGAATGTTGCCTCTGATACTAGAGTTGATGACAAAGGTTAGTTCCAAGTTTCAAGTGCATAACTTATCTAGTTTTGAAGTTACAAAACTTTTGAATATAAACTTTAACCAGAAAATCTAAGTGAAAAAGAAGCATTACACTGTCAAAATAAAAAACAGAGTTCTGGGGAATGTTGCTCCTGATACTGTAGTTGATGACAAAGGTATAATCCAAATTTCAAGTGAATAACTTGTGTAGGTTTTAAGTTACAAGACTTTTGTTTAAAAACTTAAACCAATTCAGACACGGACGCCGACGCCAGGGGGAGTAGGATAGCTCACCTATTCTTCAAATAGTCGAGCTAAAAATGATTTCTACTGAACAACAACAATCAGGGGCGTCGGCAACTTTTCAACATTGGGGCGGCAAGATGGGTGCCTTCCAGATTTAGACGTTTTCTCTGCATTTTAATAAGTATAATATCGCATTTTAGACTATTCCAGGCACTGTATTAAGAATAAATTAGGACGCAATAGCTACATGAATATAATATTATCACATTTATTTTATTGCTGCAATTTAATAATTACATGCATAATTTCGTATTTATAAACTGGTAAACAATCTCAAGAATTGTCAGATGCAAATAAAATATTCTACGATAAAATACATGTATGTAATATCCACAAAATATATAATAATAATAATAATAATAATAACAGTCTATGAACAACATAAGTTTGTAAGTTGCAAACCACTGAGGGTTGAATGAACGTTGTTCTGGATGCTGCTTTCTATACGAACGTTTATGAAAGTTGAAATTAGCTGGCTGATTTGGAAAATTCATATTTAAAGACAATAACAAAATAGGACATGAATTCTGTTTTCTTGAAATTCGAACTTAAGAGTTAAGTTATAGCTATTGTAGAATTATTACCATTAGTGTGGGTTAAAATCTTCTTATAAAATTGCTGACAAAGATGTTGTTATCATTTATAACACTTGCTGTCTACCTTAATTAACTCGTGGCCTCTACCAGGGACATACAGGCACTAATCTGCACCAATCATTATCAGTGTCATGAGTTATGAGATTCATGACACATGCGCCATTGATTGCCACGGATTAGGGGGCAGCATGATGGATGGTCATTTAATTGACCATGTGGAACCGCAACCGACTTTAAACCACAGGGAAGGCGCGATTTTCCAATTTCCGAGAAGGGGTGACAGAATTTATACGACAATGACTTGCCGAAATATTGGGGCGGCGGCCACCACCCCTGCCACCCTATTGCCGACGCCCTTGACAATCCACATATTTAGTCATGATTATTTTATTAATCAGTCACTTTTGGCTCTGATCAACGAATATTTTTATTACATATTCCAATCACTAGGGGAAAAATATATACTTTTAAATACTATATATACTTTATATTCGGCCCCCAAAATGGCTTAAAAAGGCCTGATGGGGAAAAATAGTTGAAACGGGTGGACCTTGCAATGTTAATAATCATGTACTGCACATTCATATTATTATAAAAAGCACATTAATTTCAATGTAAATTATTTCAAAATTTCAGGTTAAAATTGTACAAACTAATTCAAGTTGACAGGCCAAAATACGCTAGATTCTAAAATTTCTTAACAAAAGTTGCCAAAACAATTCCTTTACAAAACAGTGCTTATTTGTTAAACATGCATTAAACTTCAAACTTTAAACATAAATTGAATGGTTCATCATAGGATATTATAATTTCATAACAATAAATGTGGCGTACCCTCTCAGTATTCTCACCGACTGTTGGGGTCTCCACAGGCGTGTTGACGGGTGGCGAAACAACATTCACCAGCAGTGAGGGACCTACAGAAAGAGAAAATCAAAATGGTTATCATCTGACTCGGAGTTTCTGTGTTTTTTTTAACTTTCAATCACTTTATGTATTTAAGAAATTATTTACGATTTTTCGTTGTTTATTGGCCAAAAAACAACGATTTGCACTACTGATGCATAGGCATTAAACCACGAGGGCGTTAGCATCAGTACGACAAATAGTTATTTATTGGCCGATAAACAATGATAATGCGAAAATTATTTTGATTTTAACGTGATATGACATAGTATTTTGTAATTGTAATTGGAACTACTTTTTACTATGCTCCGCTCAGAATCGGGACTTCTTTTTGCGTTGTTTATTGGGTAGTTTACATGTAACAACGATAATTTGGTTCTTTGTCTATAGAAAAATTAGCAAGTATCATGTTAGAATAATACACTAATTTTGACCAGTCATGTTACATATATTTTCACCTGGTTGTGAAGCTGACACCACTACAGCGGTAGGCTCCATGGTATTGGGTGCAGGCGTGGTCCTCTGTGAAGGAGGCGGGGTGGAGAGCCCAATCACCTCAGATGGGCTCCAGAACGTGTCTTGTGGCGAGAGCCCTGGGCTCAGCTCCGGGCCCGTCACAGCTGGCTGGGTTAGCGGGGCTGCAGATATACATGTACGGTACACCAGTGTGTATGTAGTCAGTGTATTGTTACACGTATGAAGGGCAGGGGTGGCAAAGTCAACTGTCTGTTTTGCCCAG
The DNA here is from genome assembly GCA_027627225.1 of Congeria kusceri. Classification (NCBI taxonomy): domain Eukaryota; kingdom Metazoa; phylum Mollusca; class Bivalvia; order Myida; family Dreissenidae; genus Congeria; species Congeria kusceri. Next base: position 27,809,550 of record CM051037.1, read on the forward strand.
ACTGTTCAAGGTGTACAGACATGTGAATTTTGCTAGAACTTAAAATAAATATATTTAATATAGTCTTACTTCAAAAGAATATATATATATTGAATATGACTAATTAGTATATTCCATTTTGTAATTAGCGTTATAACCTAAATGAATCAAACAATTTATGCTGTTCACTTCAATAGACAGTTCTAAAAGACCCATCTATAATTATATAAACTTGCACGTGAATTCCTTAAATACTTTTAATTTATGCTCTACACACAAAAATTAAGCAGATTTATTCCGCATACTGAAAAAAAATCACAGGCAATTACAATTTCAATATTCCACTAAAAGGTTTTGCTTACACTAAAATCTCACCCGAAATAGCCTGAACAGTTTCTGTGTTATCGGGAAGGGGCCGGACATAAAAGTGTGCTGGGTTGGTCATGATTGGACACTGGAGTTCCTCCCATGTCCCCTCTATAGGGTCCAACGACATCTTGTTACACTCCACTATGATGTCATGGCACTCCTTCTTTTTCCACCTGCAAGTATGGCAAAACATTAAAGCTGCAACCAGATTCCGCGAAAGTCCCAAATCTATTACTGGCCACGAGGTCTGGTAATCCCTTATATTATTACTTGCCCAAACTCAATGTTACTAGCCACTCAAAGACATTTAGCTTGCAAACCAGGATTTTATTCATCAGCCATGAAGACCAGTGTACTAGTAATTTTTCCTGGGCCAGTATTCACAAAGCTCCTAAGGGAAATCTTAACTTAAGTCGTACTTAAGTGGAAATTTCAGATCAAATTTTTTATGTGAAATTCAATGATTTCTGTTCAAAGAAGGCTGCAATACTAAACATATAAGCAATATTTACAAGTTTACAACATTTTAATGTTACAAGACCTATACACGAAACAACCAGAGACTTCAGGAATTTTATGAATTTAATTAAGTTTTCCCTAAGGAGCTTTGTGAACACGGGCCCTGGGTTTGTCCGAAGTCTGATAGACTTCGTCCGAGGTCTGATAGACTTCGTCCGAGGTCTGATAGACTTCGTCCGAGGTCTGATAGACTTCGTCCGAGGTCTGATAGACTTCGTCCGAGGTCTGATAGACTTTGTCCGAGGTCTGATAGACTTTCGCGGATAATGCATACTGCAACAATTCTTTCGATGCATCCATCAATTGATTGTAAATGACCCAATTTCGATTGTCGATACTAAATCAACAAAATTTGATTTGATTCGCTTTTATATAGTTATAGATGATTTGTCATAAAACTCAGTTAATGTAAATTATTGTGTTTGTGTAGATTAATCGCGGAAATTGATCATGCCATCATAACTGCTGTTATATTGAACTATAGTTGTGAAACATTATCACCAAATTTGTCCATTGTTCTTATTTATATTCATAAACATGTATAAGGCACATTATCCAATACAATGGCAGTATTGAGACTGATAACAATCTTTACTATGACACATGAATACACAAAAAAGCCAGAACAAAGGAAACATGAATTGAATAGAAATATTCAACTAAATGATATCTTAAATCAATATTGAATCGAGCCACGGATAAATCGTTGCAGCTCAACAAAACATCAAGGATCTATACCAAATTTATCACAAATATGCGCACAATTTCTTTTTACGAAACAGAATACAACATTTTGTCATAATCTACCACAACTAGCATTTATACAAATGTAAATGCAACGTTCTTAATATAATATATATGATGTGCGTTGTGAGAAAACCGGTCTTAATGCATGTGCGTAAAGTGTCGTCCTGGATCAGCCTGTGCAGTCCGCACAGGCTGATCCAGGACGGCACTTTCCGCCTACAGTGGATTTATGTTTAGAAGAGACTTCCTTAAAACAGAAAATATCATAAAAGCGGAAAGTGCCGTCCCGGATTAGCCTGTGTGGACTGCACAGGTTAATCCGGGACGACACTTTACGCACATGCATTAAGTCCGGTTTTCCCACGACGCGCCTCATATAATGTCAAGTATTAAGTAAACATGTAATATTGATGAAAGGGATCAATTTGACACTTTAATCTAAATGTAACTGAAAGCTTGTCTCAGCTAAAAGTCGACTGCATACTGTATAGAGATTTGTGTTGTTGCAGCTGTCTGCTTGAAAGCAAAAGGAAGTATCTAGCACTGACTGGTTTTAATTTTACGTAGATTGTGAATCACTTTGCAAATAAATTTTGTTAAACTTTGTTTGTTTGTTTTGTTTGGATTTTTCGCCGTATTCAACAGTATTTCAGTCATATAACCGCGGTCAGTTAACCTACACACAGTTTTCCTGGGTAAGCTGGTTTACCAGTACTGAGTGCACATACTTATTCCAGTAACTGACAACTGCCCTACTTGAATCAGAGGTAGGGGGAGAATGGCCGTAGAAATAAAAATTTGTTAAACCATTCTAACTTTGCCTCTGACTAGTTTAATATACATACACAATATAATCATTAACCAGTAATTTGCGGATACCTTTTGTTTATATCCATCAAGTAAACAGGCCCTAAAATGTTTGACTGCATTAAATTACCAGCAACAAATACTTCTAATTTCCAAAGGATAAGTGTCGTTAGGCTTAAGTTATCGTAACAAATATTAAATGATGGCCATTCTTAAGACATAATTGTAAGGGAGATCACTGACGTGTCAATCACAAGGGGGACAACTCCTTACCGCTGGGTGGAGGTCTCCTGTTCCTTGGTGCCGGTGATCAAGTGCGGATGAAGACGCACCCGCTCCAACATGCACTGAAAATGGGCCGATGAAAGTGTAGAATTACAGCAAGGGGCAGAAAAAAAGTAAACAAAATTCAATTAGTGCCCGCTGGAAATACACTGTACATTTTCTCTGGACCTAATTGGGTGCCTTCAAAATCCTACCTGTATTTCTACTGGTTTTTCTGCAACATATTGAAGGGCTCATGGAATTTGAAAATTACAGTCCGGTACAGTAGCCTTTAATTTTGGGGAACATGTACTTTTTATGACATCTTTCAACTTAAATTATGACAAAAACATGTTGATATAGTTTCCATGTACAATCAAATATTCAGTAAATGTCACACTAATTTGTTGATAGAAACCTGTACTCTTAATCTCCAACAAATATATAGGGTTACTTTTAAATTATAAATTTCAGTTCATGTACTTTTTCGAAAATTGTGATTTTCAGTAGTCTTTTTTTCCACCAAAAATCAGCTTAGAAAAAGTCATGTAAATTTTATTTAAACTATGTGTAGTTTTACCACTGGCCTTTCTGTACGAGGTTACATAATTGTTTCATTGTTTCTGTCCCTTACTTGTAATATTTGTTACAATCTCTTTAAGTCAAAATCCATATCTGGCAACATGGTCTGATAATCTGCTATAATAATAGCAGAATTCCATATTTCTGGCCCGAGCGGCCAATCTAAAATATTTAGTATAAACCTGGCTAGAATATTATACCAGTTAGGGCCAGTGTTTGCATGGACAGTTTTACTGAATTCGTGCAAGGTCTCAACAGCAGTTGCTCTAAAAGCCAATGGCAGATTAGGCAGATATTGGTGAACCATTAACTGAAAACTAGGTTCACAACTTGCACTAGATGGTGCATCAAGCCCTTAAATCATAACATTTAAAACTGACAGTAACTTAGACAGGTTTTCTTCTACATTAATGTACTTATAGGGCAGGGTCATTAGCCCTCAGCATCATGTTTGAACACAAGTGCCATGAAACATCAAATATCCACATTCCGAGCCTTTCAGGGAAAATGACTATTACCATTACTAGACATTACATGAGAAAACTGGGTTTTGCATACAATGCCATGTGTTTTTTATATTGTAGAAGCATGTAATTTTATATATGCTCCACAAAATTTTACTAAGTATGTTAGTCATAACCTTTGCGTTAAAACAGTCATGGATAAAAAATAAAATTGCAAGTACAAGTATCTATTTCTTGTTCTAACATGACACACGCAGGGTTTTCTACAGACAAAGAACAAAATTTACGCCTGTTAAATCTCCAATAAACAACCCGTAAAAATAGTTTTGAAACTGTAAAACATAGTTGTAATCGCAGAATATGTCGTCAGGTCAAGTTAGAATCGAAATAATTTGAAACTGTAAAACATAGTTGTAATTGCACAATACGTTGACAGGTCAAGTTAGAATCGAAATAATTTGAAACTGTAAAACATAGTTGTAATCGCACAATACGTTGTCAGGTCAAGTTAGAATCGAAATAATTTGAAACTGTAAAACATAGTTGTAATTGCACAATACATTGACAGGTCAAGTTAGAATCGAAATAATTTGAAACTGTAAAACATAGTTGTAATTGCACAATACGTTGTCAGGTCAAGTTAGAATCGAAATAATTTGAAACTGTAAAACATAGTTGTAATTGCACAATACGTTGTCAGGTCAAGTTAGAATCGAAATAATTTGAAACTGTAAAACATAGTTGTAATCGCAGAATACGTTGTCAGGTCAAGTTAGAATCGAAATAATTTGAAACTGTAAAACATAGTTGTAATCGCACAATACGTTGACAGGTCAAGTTAGAATCGAAATAATTTGAAACTGTAAAACATAGTTGTAATCGCACAATACGTTGTCAGGTCAAGTTAGAATCGAAATAATTTGAAACTGTAAAACATAGTTGTAATTGCACAATACGTTGACAGGTCAAGTTAGAATCGAAATAATTTGAAACTGTAAAACATAGTTGTAATTGCACAATACGTTGACAGGTCAAGTTAGAATCGAAATACTTTTCGCATAATCATTGAATATCAGCTACTAAACAACCATTAAGGGTATTTGCGCTTCAGAAATCGAAATCGTTGATTATTAGACAATTAACAACTTCAAATCGAATATTATTTCTTAAATGAAAGTGATAATGTATATGCCGTACCTTGATGACTTCATCAAAGACCGCCACGTTCTCCTTTTTGGAGTAATAGTGGCGCAGGTAGGTGAGGAAGTTGTATGGGAACATTCCGTACAGTCTGTGAAACAACGAATACACCGCAATCTGCAGATGCAGGAGGAAGATATCGGGTGCGTTCCCCGCTTAAACAGAAAAAGTCGCATCTGGTAAAGTGATGTCTTCAATTAAAGAAATTATTGACAGATTTAATTATAATTATCACAATATAAATTTAGCAATAGTTTAAGTACTATTACCAGTGCTGATAATCCGCCCACGTGACCTGTCATTCATACCCCGATGAACTGGCTGCATATGTAAATTGCCTTGTTATCATCCATGACCGTACTACTTTTTCATTCTGTATTTGCGAAATGAAGTCATTTTTTTTCGCAAACCTTTACAATGTTTTCTTTCATTCGCTATTTGCAAAATCTCGTCAAAGTTTTGCATACACTATCATACGTAAACAAAATGACTGATTTATCGGTTGCGGGTGTTGCAGTTGATCACAATGTTATACGTAAACAAAATGACTGATTTATCGGTTGCGGGTGTTGCAGTTGATCACAATGTTTACGCATATTGTGAAATATGAATTGTTTTACCAGAAAGTCCACTATAAAAATGATCAACAGCGATTTGCAATGTATGACAAGATATTAGAAATGCCTTTCGACGAAAACAAAACCAAAACTACAACGGAGATTCCTATGCCACTGTCTACACGTTAGTTATGGTTCGTAGACAGTTAAAAGTAAAATTTATGTCCACCTGACATAATTGTAACAAGAGATGTTTGTAAAACATGTATGCCCCCCGACTTGCAGCCAAGTTGTGAATATGTGCAATTGTTAAGAAATTTTTTTAATATGCAATCCCAAGCGAGGTCTCGATATATGGTATTTATGTATGAAGTTTCATTAAAATATCTCAATGCGTTCTCAAGATATTGAGCGGAAACCGTTTATCTATTTTTAGCAATGGTGACCTTGACCCCACCCAACCCATATGCAATCCCAAGCGAGGTCTCGATATAAGGTATCTATGTATGAAGTTTCATTAAAATATCTCAATGCTGGTCAAGTTATTGAGCGAAAAGCGTTTTTCTATTTTTAGTAACGGTGACCTTGACCGTGACCCCACCCACCACATATGCAATCCCATGAGTGGTCTTAATATAAGATATCTATGTATGAAGTTTCATTTAAATAAACAGAGGCGTTCTCAAGTTATTAAGCGGAAACCATTTTCTATTTTTAGTAACTGTCCCACTGACCTTGACCACACCCACCCCATATGCAATCTCAAGCAAGGCTTCGATATAAGGTATACATGTATGAAGTTTCATTAAAATATCTCGATGCGTTCTCAAGTTATTGAGCAGAAACCGTTTTTCTATTTTTAGTTATGGTGACCTTGATCGTGACCCCACCCACCCCATATGCAAACCCAAGCGAGGTCTCTATGGATTCTAAAGTTATTGAGCGGAAACCGTTTTTCTATTTTTAGTGACGGTGACCTTGACCCACCCAACCCATATGCAATCCCAAACGAAGTCTCAATATCAGGTATATATGTATGAAGTTTCATTAAAATATCTCGATGCGTTCTCAAGTTATTGAGCGGAAACTGTTTTTTCTATTTTTAGTAATGGTGACCTTGACCTTGACCCCACCCACACTATATGCAATCCCAAGCCAGGTCTCAATATAAGGTATCTATGTATGAAGTTTCATTAAAATATCTCGATGTGTTCTCAAGTTATAAACCAGAGACCGTTTTTCTATTTTTAGTAACGGTGACCTTGACCTTGACCACACACACCCCATATGCAATCCCAAAAGCGAGGTCTCAATATAAGGTATCTATGTATGAAGTTTCATTAAAATATCTCTATGCATTCTCAAGTTATTGAGCGGAAACCGTTGTTCTATTTTTAGTAACGGTGACCTTGACCGTGACCCCACCCACCCCATATGCAATTCCAAGCGAAGTCTCGATATAAGGTATCTATGTATAAAGTTTCATTAAAATATCTCTATGCGTTCTCAAGTTATTGAGCGGAAACCGTTTTTCTATTTTTAGCAACGGTGACCTTGACCTTTGACCTCAAAATGTATAGGCGTCTTCCTTTCCTCCCAAGTACCCAGCATACCAACTTTCATGATCGTAGGTCAAAGCGTTCTCTAGATATTGTGCGGAAACAAAATGGTCTACTGACAGACCGACCATCCGACCAACCGACCGACGGACAGGTGCAAAGCAAGATACCCCCACTTCTTCGAAGGGGGGCATAATTATAAGAAATAAATAGTATTTTTATGTAATTTTCCCGAGAGTTCATGCACCGATGAAATGCTGAAAAATACTTATCAATTCTCAACAAAAAAATATATGTTTACAAACAACATATATCTTTTACCATAAAGTCAATAGTGAAAACAAAATATTTTTCCATGTTTTGAAAATAAATTTATACCAACTTAAATTTATATTAAAACACATGGCGATAGAAAGACGACTGCAAAACATAATATGGCATAGGACTTTTATAAAAGTTTCAATAAAATTTCTACTTTCAATAAAATGTCTACTAATGAGCGATCTTGTAAAGGCACTTTTCCTGGTTATAATGGCATACAAAATAGGAGCGTCTACTAGTGTGTATTTTAGGATTTCTATTTTGTTGAAGACTTCCCCACCTTCCAAGACAAGTAGGAACATCTACATACGCGGCTTCTTCACTGAGAACGAGGCCAGTCTGTTGAACACCTCGAACAGGTCTGGCAGGTACGGCCCAACCAGTGTCGGTATTGACGGCAAAAGGATTGTCACTATGGTAACCCCAGTCATAAGGACAGGTATGTTTGTCTCTGCCTGGAATTTATTATGATTTATCATTGTCGCTTTTTTCTGGATCCCGTCAGTACCAAATGCCTGCTCCGTGGATTACGCAACAAAATTAGGGGTGTCACAATATATCGGTATATTGGTACATTGCAATATTTGATTCTGCAAAAAAATATCGCTGTATGAATGTTCTTACCGATATATTGCATTTTGTATTTGTTATTTTTAAAGTTTTGTGTTTTTTTTTCTGTTATAAATGCCTTGATCAAAAAACTTTTGACTGAATTAAAACAGGCTTATTGTGAGTGATAAGCAGTTGAAAGCCTGTACCATTTGTAAAGTTGATAATTGTGTAGGGGTGAAGGTAAAAAACCAGACCATTACAGACAGAACCAGCGACCAATTATATTCCATTTATGTTTGGTATACATGTATTGTCTAGAAATATGTGTGCTTAATAATACATTAAACCTGATACATTATTTCCAGTTAAAATAAACAGAGAGATACATACATAGTTTATGCACAAAACTAACATGCACCATAACTGGAGTATCATGTAAAAAAATCGCTATATGCATAATATAGTACATACAGTGAACAGCCATGCTAGGCAGTTTGAGAGTGTTGCTCATATTTGTTTTGCTTTTTTATCGGCTGTTTATTGGTTGCTATTGTTGCGCCTGTCATACATACAGTGAACAGCCATGCTAGGCAGTTTGAGAGTGTTGCTCATATTTGTTTTGCTTTTGTATATGCTGTTTATTTGTTGCTATTGTTGCGCCTGTCATACATACAGTGAACAGCCATGCTAGGCAGTTTGAGAGTGTTGCTCATATTTGTTTTGCTTTGTATCTGCTGTTTATTTGTTGCTATTGTTGCGCCCTGTCATACATACAGTGAACAGCCATGCTAGGCAGTTTGAGAGTGTTGCTCATATTTGTTTTGCTTTTGTATCTGCTGTTTATTTGTTGCTATTGTTGCGCCCTGTCATACATACAGTGAACAGCCATGCTAGGCAGTTTGAGAGTGTTGCTCATATTTGTTTTGCTTTTGTATCTGCTGTTTATTTGTTGCTTTTGTTGCGCCTGTCATACATACAGTGAACAGCCATGCTAGGCAGTTTGAGAGTGTTGCTCATATTTGTTTTGCTTTTGTATCTGCTGTTTATTTGTTGCTTTTGTTGCGCCTGTCATACATACAGTGAACAGCCATGCTAGGCAGTTTGAGAGTGTTGCTCATATTTGTTTTGCTTTTGCATCTGCTGTTTATTTGTTGATATTGTTGCGCCTGTCATACATACAGTGAACAGCCGAGCTAGGCAGTTTGAGAGTGTTGCTCATATTTGTTTTGCTTTTGTATCTGCTGTTTATTGGTTGCTATTGTTGCGCCCGTCATACATACAGTGAACAGCCATGCTAGGCAGTTTGAGAGTGTTGCTCATATTTGTTTTGCTTTTGTATCTGCTGTTTATTTGTTGCTTTTGTCGCGCCTGTCATACATACAGTGAACAGCCATGCTAGGCAGTTTGAGAGTGTTGCTCATATTTGTTTTGCTTTTGTATCTGCTGTTTATTTGTTGCTATTGTTGCGCCTGTCATCAACACTGGTTATAATAAAAAGTTAAAAGCCATCCTATAAAATATTGCCCTGTTCATAGTGATTTTGTCAGTCTTAAGCTTATTAAATACAGAAATACCAAGGTCGCAATACATCGCAATAAATATCATGATAAATATATCGCGATATAAATTTCTTATATCGTGACACCCTTAATAAAAATACAGGACTTGTTACTTTATATTCGAAAATGCCTTTTTAGACATCTACAACTGATATTCATTAACCAATACAAATTGTATACTCCCACTTGTGCCACTAGTGTTTGACCCTGAGATTTATCCACACCTCTGAAAAAAGCCCTGATAAATACAATTTATCATATGTCTACACACATTTTCACTACATCATCCATATCCTTAGCCCATACGCTATGCACTGGTTAATTCAGAATTGGACTTGCCCAGATTCTTAGATTTATATACTGGTAGGTGGGCGTGTAACATTTTATTGCTCTATAGTAATAATAGAAAAATTCCAGCTGGCTTGGCCAAACAGCTAATTTAGATGCTTGTATGCTATGGGTAAAATTGACACAATCTCACCTTGAGGCATTTCAAGATGACCTTGAGCACAGACTGCGACACAATTTTTTGCAGCCAGAGCGGCTCCTTGCACACAACGTACAGCAGCAGCTGCAGCGCTGCCAGCTGGTGCTCGCTGGACTTGATTCCATCATGAAGTTTCTCCAGTAAGTGCTATGCAACAAATCGCACTGGTGTAAATACGTAAAATAAAATAAAAGATCACAAGTTCCATTTGTATTGCACCTATGAGTACTAACGCATTATATGCTTGTCTGTCTCGTTAAAATACCAAGTTCGGTGAAAATCAGATGAAAACCGTGAAATGGACTTAAGAGAGTGGCAACTGCTAAAAAGGCCAGTTTTAGATGATTTGAGTTCCTGAGTTGGTTGCGTTGATTATCAAACTTGACAGACACATTCTAATGCCCTTTAACATTTTCATAAAGTTTTCTGAAAACCAGTTGGAAAACTGATTGACTTAAGAGTGCAAAAACTACTAAAAAGGTCAATGTTAGATAATTCAAGGGCCATAACTCCACAGTTCCACGGGAAATTTGGCTGATTATCGAACTCGGCCGTTTTATTATGCCCACTAACATTATCATGAAGTTTGGTGAAGATCTGATGAAAACTTTGGAAATGAAACGAAAGTGGTCTACAGACCCGACAGACAGATGGACCGACCGATATAAGCAAACCAATATACACTGCCATCATTAATCGGGGGCATAAAAATATGTGCTCAATCTACTAACAGTTTTTTTTATATTATGCATTATTGTCTACCTTAGCGTCTTACCTTATCATGTGGGTCAGACACCTTGCAGAGAATGTCTACCACACTTTGAGACTGGGTCATGGGTACCTTACCTTATAATGTGGGTCAGAGACCTTGCAGAGAATGTCTACCACACTTTGAGACTGGGTCATGGGTACCTTACCTTATCATGTGGGTCAGAGACCTTGCAGAGAATGTCTACCACACTTTGAGACTGGGTCCTGGGTACCTTACCTTATCATGTGGGTCAGAGACCTTGCAGAGAATGTCTACCACACTTTGAGACTGGGTCATGGGCACCTTACCTTATCATGTGGGTCAGACACCTTGCAGAGAATGTCTACCATACTTTGAAACTGGGTCATGGGTGCCTTACCTTATCATGTGGGTCAGACACCTTGCAGAGAATGTCTACCACACTTTGAGACTGGGTCAGGTAGTAGTAATCAACCAGGCTGTGGATAAGCCAGGACTCCTTAGCTGCAGTGAAGAATTTCAAAATAAACTTCTTCAAACAGCAAACTAGAACTACACACTGTGAGGCTTTTGAAAACGAAAGTCAGATCCGAGAACAGGCATTTTGTAAATGTTTCAGGGTTAGTTCAACAATTCTATATTAAATACTTATTTATACTTCTTACAGAAAATATTTGGAAGCATCAATCATGTAAAATTTTAATGTAAAAAAATTATACAAGTAAGACAATCTGATAAATATTTAACAGTATGTTAAACAATGTGTTTTGTGACTTAAGGCACGTATTATAAGTCTACATGTTTTTTGTCACCTAAGGTACATGTAATTAGCCTACAATCTTGAGAAGGTCACTCACTGGAAGCTAGGTTTTCCTGTATAAGTGTTGTGATCCCTTCTGTCACCTGGGTCTCCTCTGACTCCAGAAGCGTGAATAGCTCCTTCACATCAATCTGCTTGCCTTCTAATATGCCAGCAGCCATGAGACAGGCAGACTCTTCTGTAATATAAGACTTATCCTCAAACGATTCGCCAAATTGCATATTTTTTACTATCAATTTTTAGTCTTCTTTATTCATTAGTGTGCTACTAACAGTATCCTCAAGGTAAGGATTGGAAGACTTAAGACATAAAATAAAAATATAAGAAAGCTGTGCCTTGCCGTTTCAGAAGAGAAGATTTTTAAAGTCATTTTGCTATTTAAGTCTATATAAACCATGTGACCCCTGGGGTGTGGTCAGTTTTGACCTATGGGGCATAATTTGAACAATCTTTGTAGATGACCACTATAGGATGTTACATACCAAATTCGAGACCTCTAGGCCTGGCAGTTTCAGGAGATTTTTAAAGACATTTTGCTATTTAAGTTTATATAAACCATATGACGCCCTGGGCATGGCCAGTTTTGACCCCAGGGACATAATTTGAACAATCTCTGTAGAGGACCACTATATGATGTTACCTACCAAATCAGAAACCTCTGGGCGTTGCGGTCTCTGAAGATAATTTAAAAAAAATCATTTTGCTATTTTAGTCTATATAAATCATGTGACCCCCGGGGCATGGCCAATTTTGACCTCAGGGGCATAACTTGAACAGTATTTGTAGAGGACCAGTATATGATGTTACATACCAAATATGAAACCTCTCTGGGCCTTGCGTTTCAGAGAAGATTTTTAAAGACATTTTGCTATTTAAGTTTATATAAACCATGTGACCCCCGTGGCATGGCCAGTTTTGACCCCAGGGGCATAATTTGAACAAACTTTGTAGAGGAACACTAGAAAATGTCACATATCAAACATGAAACCTCTGGGCCTTGCGGTTTCAGAGGAGAAGATTTTTAAAGTCATTTTGCAATATATTCCATATAAACCATGTGACCCCCCCCCGGGCTTGGCCCGTTTTCACCCCAGGGGCATAATTTTAGCAATCTTTGGAGAGGACCACTAGAAAATGTCACATATCAAATATGAAACCTCTGGGCCTTGCGGTTTCAGAGGAGAAGATTTTTAAAGTCATTTTCCTATATATTCTATATAAACCATGTGACCCCCAGGGCGTGGCCCGTTTTGACCCCAGGTGCATAATTTGAACAATCTTTGTAGATGACCACTATAGGATGATACATATCAAATACGAAATCTCTGGGCCTTACAGTTTCAGAGGAGAAGATTTTTAAAGTCATTTTGCTATATATTCTATATAAACCATGTGACCCCTGCAGCGTGGCCCGTTTTGACCCCAGGGGCATAATTTGAACAATCTTTGTAGCGGACCTCTAGAGGATGTCACATATCAAATATGAAAGCTCTGAGCCGTGCGGTTTCATAGAAGATTTTTAAAGTTTTCACTTTTTAAATCTATTTTTAGCTCTGGTGACCTACATGTACATATTGAGCGGACCGGAAAGATTTTAACAACTTTGAAAGAGGTCCATCCAAGGATCATTCCTGTGAAGTTTGGTGAAAATCTGCCAAGCGGTTTAGGAGATGTTGTTTGAATAAAAAGTTGACGACGCACGCACGCACACACGCACGCACAACGGACAATCACAAAAGCTCACCATGAGCACTTTGTGCTCAGGTGAGCTAAAAAAAAAAGAATTATATAATAACAGTTGACATTTTCTTCACTGACAGCCCTTTTCCCATATTTCAAGATTTCAGGTACCCCAATGATAGTTGTCTCGTTATGAACATTGTTGAACATGCAGGTCGCGGAGGCGTAGTGGATATGTTGTCTGCCTAGCGATTGGAATCCCCACTATGGGCTCATACTAAAGATCTCTCCCAAAGACACCAAGTACTGGTTCTATCCTGAAAACGGACTCAATAGTGTCTCAATAAGCCTTAAACTTTCGATGCAATCCAGCTAACGTCAATAGTTTAAACTAAACTTTCACTGGACTTCCCGCAAGCTCAAAAAAAGTGTCGGACATTTGGTCTCACAACCTGTCAAACGTTGGCGGACCAAAACAAATTTGCCGAACCAAAAAATTCATTGAAGTATGTATACATGTTTACACTAACGTATTTTTGCGATCTAAAAAGCAAACATGTTTTACCCACCGTTGTCATTATTGTTTTAATTAATACCACACTATGATATGACAACGCGCAAAATAAAAACAAAATCCGAAACAACCGTCCAAATTTACTGTTCACGAGACATACACACAAATTCTATTTACATTTAGTATGCGCATGTTTTTCATGTAAAACCCGTTGTTTGCTAGAAAGCCTGCTAAAATTATGCTGACAATCACATGTCATGCCATCCGCATGAAAATAGTGGACATATTGACCGTGATCTACAAAAGGGCAAAGAACTGTAAAGTAAATGCTTTTGTATAAAAGTTTTGTATCGCAAAACAACACAATTAAGTGTCTGTATGTATGTCGCATATTTTTACTCAATCTTTTGTTGACACCATTATATTACCCCTAAAACTCGAAAGCAGTTACGTGGTATCGAGAATATTGTTGTCGATTAGGTCTATGACTTACAGTTACTTTTAATACCCACCACGTGAACGTTGTCATGGGTGGCACGCACAATGTAAGCTGGTGACGACAAGCTTACACTTTGATGTTGTGCAGGTCGGGTTATAGTTTGTCGCACAAAATAAGTTAAACTGAATAAAGTAGCGATGAAATCCAGATCAAACAGCATTTATTTACGGCAGTTGGTATAATAAGACAATTATTATAGAACATGACAACAAAAATTCTTGATCCACTGCCAATTCCCAATGTATCTGAAATCGTGATATAGCGGAGCTGTATTCAATTGCTCCGATATTTGGTATTTTGTTATCCAGTAATATATAGGAATGAGTCTTTAAAAAGCTATCGGACAGTAGGACCGATTCTTAGGATATAAAGATCAGACCCACTTAAAATTAATTTGATGGTCATGTCCGTCTGACCTACGGTTTTCGGAAAGTCTGAACTTTTCATTTTTTTAATACCAATTCCACTCATGTAATATGCTTTTAATGACTATTTACATATACTGGGTGTACCGTCTACCGGTGTATTAAGCTTTAAAACAATATTAAATATGACTAAACTTACATTTATATTGTAGAATAGTATATGATATTTACGATAATTATGTTGCCATTCATAATTTGGCACTTTCGTGCCACAGTGACTCTTTGTTGAACCTAGGGTCGGCTATTTTGTTTTACGATGAATATACCGATTACCGGTGCAACTGTAATTATCTCCCTTGTTTCATGATCAGCTGCTGTACTAAACCTCTCGTTTATATGACATACCTGAAAGGAATTATTGACAAACAAAAACACTGTTTTGAATATTTGACTTTGCTTTTTCTGTTTGTTTTTGTCAAGGTATAATCAGGATGATATTTATATAAAATTATACATCAAAATCAGATAATCATATATGATGATACTGTATCCCATGTAATCAATTCACAAATCTAATCTATTTCTATCACAGACTAAAACTATCACAGTCTCTAGTAATCTTGCCAAATAATAACAGCCTATCCAGAGCAATGCGGACATAAGAACTCGACAATCAGCATATCTCGGATTACACCGATCGACAGTATCCTGAGTATACAAGAGACTATATCAAGAAATTGCCAAATTATATTTTTATAATTTTAAACACATATTCAAACACAGATAGTTTGCAGAGCGAATCATTATCATAGTTCTCTATATCAAGGATCATGATAATATCATCCAGGGATCTCTGAAACGCAAAATCAAGCATATTTGGATGCATATATTTTCAAAAGGACGCATGTCAAACCCATGCCAACAGTCCTTGGGACGCAAGCTTTTTTGCTTAGTTCGTATAACCCTGTTACTTAACACATACATTAGTGCCTGCAGTAAACTCGGCAGTAGTCGCGATAAAATCAATATCAGCCCAGTACACACTGCAGTTGTCAAAGTCTAGTCCTTAGCTCCGCCCACAGCAGTCCCTTAGCTCTGCCTACACCATTCCAGACAGTTACTGCAAAACTGTTAATTTCATTGGTAAATTACATTTGTCACTCAGTGCTGTGCTTTAATCCACAAGTCAATTCGGTGCGAAATCAACGAAATGTAACAAAATGCGTCCCAATTAGAACAAAGTTGACAACTTAAAACAAACAACATTGTTAAAATGAGAAAAAAACAGCTTCAGCTGATTTCATTAATTTATATTGCCAATCAAATTTCATGAATAATAACTAAATCACAGTAATACGGTGATAAAAGTTTTTGTTTTGACAGAAATTTTATACGAAAATCTAGGGCTGAATTTTGACAGGAATATAAAAGCATTGATAAACAGTCATACAGTAAGGCATTTTCTAGTGTATAACACTATGATAAGACATAAATTAACAATACTGACGGTAATTTCAGTAGAAAATTTTGTAATGTCACATATTTTCGCGACCTCACGAAAATTTTCGTCGCCGACTTTACAGATCACAAACATTTGTAAACCACATGAAAACACATACTCTGGTGTTTAATATCACCAATTATTGCTCCTTTCTTACATTTTTGTTGTTAACATGTTTCACAATTACTCTATGCTTTGTTAGCTGCCTGCTGTACTGTATTCACCGCAACATGACTTTTTACTAGGCCTACACATTACACATCAGTTAACCAGAATTTATCTGTTTTAAAATTAATTAGTGGTACAAAAATATTGTTTTTTATAAGACATGATTAAGTATTAAATATTAACATTATAATTACATAACCCCAAAATAATAATTATTATTACTATTAACATGATTATTATTTTATTTATATTGTATAAATGTTTTAATTGTAAAATGTTCATTCACTCTCGCGCTTCAAATAATTTCTATTCTATTTGGAACTCCTACTTTTTAGGGAGAAGGAGTCCCAGGACTCATATTTTGAAATCCTAGTGAGATCTCTGACATTACAATTGTTATGATTATGTTAGTATGTAACCCTACTTTTAGAGCTTCATCCCAATAAGTATTCTGCAGACCACTTAACAGCATTACAACAAGAAATAATCATTAATTAATTTTATCTAGTCCTGAATACTACGACAGGATGAAGTAAAAACGCATGACAATTACTTTTTAACAATCTGACATCTAATCTTCCTTCGTCTGAAAATTGGCTTCAAATGCCTACACCGCACTGTAATATTTTATATTTTACTGTAAAGTAACCCAATTTACACTTCCGGTATATTTTGAGGCGAATCGCGGGTAACGTTTGTACAACGACCATTTAACCATAAATTATTATTTATTGAATGATCGACAATACATCATAAGTTACGCACAACAAGATTGAAAGTTCTTTATTCGTACAGGCATGGATTCCGACAATGACGACCTTGATGAAGACATCGAAAGGTTAAAAATAATTTTGCAAGATGGAGATTGGGACGAAGGGGAGGCAAGCGATGGAGAACTTAGAAATCTGGACGATGAAGGTCTTATTAAGTTTTTTAACACCTCAGTGACATTTAGACGACGTTTATTGAACAGGTTTTAAAAGCTTTTGCATGCGTCTGCTGACGTGCATTCACAGTCTTCATATTTATGTCGTTTTGATGATTATTTTTGAATATTCAAGGGAAGTAATAACATCTTTTAAGGCTTATTTTTAAGGCAATTATTGATTTACTTTTTATATGGGCAATATTTGCCTAACAGCTCAGAGGTGTGAACATATAAAAATATTTACTTGTCCACGGACAAGTTCATTGCAAACTTCTACTTGTCTGCAACTTGCAATTGTCACTTGTCCAAGTAATAATGCAGTTTTAATTATCGGCATTCCGAATCAATATGAGATGTGTTGTGGGAAAACCAGGCTTAATGCATGTGTATAAAGTGTCGTCACTGATAAGCCTATGCAGTCCGCACGGGCAAATCCAGGACGGCACTTTCCGCCTACAGTGGAAGACATCTTTCAAACAGAAAATACAATAAAAGCGGAAAGTGTCGTCCTGGATTAATCATTAGCATGTGCGGACTGCACAGGCTGATCCGGGACGACACTTAACGCACGTGCATTTAGCCTGGTTTTCCCACGACACGCCTCATATATTTGTTAATAACATAATAAAACCCAATTTTATATTGTTGTGATTGTTATTAAATATATGATTATAAATATAATAATTGAAGGTTGCATTGGTGTAATGGATTTGGTGTCCGCCTGCGATTCGGAAGTCGCGAGTTCAATCCTAACTTGGGGAGCGTTCCAATGAACTTTCTCAAAAGACAACAAGTACAAGTTCTTCCCAGGAAGTGGACTCAAGAGTGTCTCAATAAGCCTTAGGCTTTCAACACAATCAAGCTTAAATATATAGATTAATATAACTGAATTCCAACTTTACATCATTTTCACATACCGATACTCAGTAATTGTTGTACTTAATTGTCATATGAGCTAGATTCTCAGATGACAAGTACAGTCTCCGCGAAAGTCGTGAATTTATTACTGGCCAAGAGGACTGGTAATGCCCCAAATATTACTGGCCCGGACAAACTATTACTGGCCACTTATTTTTTGCAAGAAACATTTAAATACGATAAAAACAATATACACCTGAGAGTGCTTTATTAACTAAAGCTACTACATGTACTATCAGCATGTTAATTTTGCAAGGTATATATGAATTCAATTGTATTTGTCAAAGTCCCTTCAACGTCTTCAACACAATCGGTGAACCTCAAGTATGACGTTATGACTATTGTGGAAACAGATACAGCAATCGCTGTCATAAAATATTTTTAACCTAAATTTTCACCGGTCACGAGGACCAGTATTCGGACAGTTTTTCCCGGACCTCACGGATTTTAATCTGCAATGTCCGAGGTCTGACGGTCTTTCGCGGAAACTGCAAGTACCTCAGATTTTGACAGGAAAAAGTTGTATAACACACTATTATGTGAAGTTGGAATAAGACATGTAATCAAACATAGAATCAACTGTTTTATTACAGCAATGTTTTATATGCAGTTTACCATTTGCAATTTAAGAGTAGTGCAGAGTAATTAGTGAAATAGACACCTGCATATATAACTCCGTCAGTAAAATTGATTTTGCCACAAAACTGTATACTTGTAAATTTTTCACAAAAAAATTGAACTGTGTCCATGCGTGCATGAACACAGTTTATAAATACAGTAAAAATGATCAAAGACGCCATAAGATTTAATGACAAAGTCATGTAAAATGCTAATTATACCAAAAGTATTGACATAATATAATAAACATACATAAACATACATAAACAACATGAAATGCTCAGTTTTATGTGAAAAAAAGAACAAAAATCTTGTCCATTCTATGTTTGATGTCTTATTCTAACTTCACATAATACAATGTTATATATACTTTATATATACTTGTCCGACAGTAAAATTACCAGTGTCAGACTTGACAGGCATGAAGTGCAACTTTACATGTTCATTGTTTGGTTTTCAGAACCCTATGCAGATGTTGATTATTCTCGACCGACCACCAGCAGTGATGTTACTGCATCATCATTTGTAAGTTCAAAAACCATTCATAATACAAATTTATATGCATTTATAAAATACAGTACGGTGCTTCTTTCAATCATAGAAATCATCACCAAAACATAAGAATTGTCAGTAACACATGTTTTCTTATTATAACAAAAGAGTACATTTTGTAATTCTTTAAGTGTTTATTGACCATTGTACTATAAAATGGAATCTTGTAATAAAAATAGAGTAAGACAATTATATAGGTACTTTGCCTCATTTTTGTGTAAAGCTGATAAACATTTAATCTGGTGCTATGTTCGAAGGATCCCCTCAGTTAATTTGTTTGTTGGTTAGTTGGTTGGGATTTTTCGCCATTTTAACAGTATTTCAGCCATATCACGGCTGTCAGTTAACCTACTCACACTTTTCCTGGGCAAGCTTAGCCGATCTAAGTGGTTTGCCAGTACTAAGTGCACATACCTATGCCAGTTACTGACAACTGTCCTACTTGAATCAGAGGTAGGGGAAGAATGGCGGTAGAGGTAATTTAATAACCAATCCCCACACAAGTTATGTGAATACTATAGTTGACATTTATGAATAAGCTTAGTTCTCCAGATAAGTTTGGATGTAGAGTGTAAATGTACACTCAGACCGGAACGTAAGTGTACACTCAGTCCAAAATTAATGGGAATAAAATGAACTTTCAGTCCGAATTTCTTTCTTTTGCTTAGAAGTGCAAAACACTACAATAGAGCAACCTTACGTAATGCAGTAGATATTCCAAGAATACAAATGAGGCGTGTCGTTGGAAAACCGGGCTTAATGCATGTGTTTAAAGCGTTGTCTCGGATTAACCTGTGCAGTCATACACATATACTATAACTGCAGTCCGCACAGGCTAATCCAGGACGACACTTTCCGCTTTTATGTTTTTTTATGGTATGTTGAGAAGAGACTTCCTTGAAACAGAAAATACGATAAAAGCGGAAAGTGCCGTCTGCACAGACTAAACCGGGACAACACTTGACGCACATGCATTAAGCCTGAATTTTCCACAACATGTCTTAAATGTTTTGAAAAGGAATTTGTACAAATTTTGACCCCTTTATCAGTCAGCTCTCTTCAATGGGTCCATATTTAATTTCCATGTGTACACAAACAAACAAAATTTTGTGCATAAATGTACATCCTGATGTTATTTTCTGTGTGTATTTTTGTGTGTAAATTGCGAGGTCTGAGGTATAATTAGTTTTTTCCGTCCATTCAGCCCACCACATCTATGGGTACAGAAGGTGACGAATCTTTGCTGCGATTTGATCCCAGCACCATATCCCCGGAAACCTGTCTGGCCATGAATCAGGCGTACCAAGAGGTTCTTCTGGACACCCTAAGGCAGATAGAGATAGCTCTGTCCGAGAACAGAGCTAAACAGGTACCCGAAAGTGGTGATGTGATGTTGGCGCTAACACATTAAATTAAATAGCCAAAATGTTTGATATTGTAAAAATACCTTTCATTTTGAAAGATTTCTTCTTCCAGAAAATGTGAACTTACAAGTATGCCTCATTTTCAAATAATTAGATAAATTGTAGTATCCTTGCTCTGTTTTGGCTACTGGTAGCTCTAACATAGCTGATTTAATGGATATGTTGTCGGCACTGTGATCTGGAGATCGGTAGCTCGATACCTGCTCTGGGAGTGTTCAACTTCAAGAGGTCGGTCTCAAAAGAACCAATTACTGGTTCTTCCCAGCACTGTGTATCTGTAATCATCTTGTTGTGAACACGAAAGAAAATAAGCAGGTCGCAATTTGACCAAACTGCAGGGATGTCAAAATAATTTGGTTGAATGTGGACACGTTCAATAATAAAAATCTACTTTCCGCAAGCAAGTCTCTTGTCCAAATAAAACATGGTTTTTATTCCAATCGTTCCTAATATAATTGGTCATGAAATTGTAAATACGGCTAGGGTCGATTATAGACGCCCGGCCCAGCTCTGCCGTATATTATCGTTTATAATACATATTATCCTGTCACAGGAAAAGAATCATGTTTCTTTATTACACAAAATGTTAACAAAAACACTAAACAAACTTTCCGTACTTTTATTTAACATTCAACTAATTATGCAATACGTGACGCAATTCTAACGAATGACGTAATTTATAAACAGAAAAACAATGATGAAACAAACCAGTTTTAGCTGGGCTGTCAGTTTTTTTGTGACAACGATTATGTCGTGTTTGCTTTTATTTTTAGTAAAATACATTACAATTAGTTTAAGAAATCGTGCATGGACGAATTCTGAATGATGAATGTGTCAGTTGGATAAATAATATATTTTGAGACTTTGAATCGGAATGAAATCAAACGTTCTGACCAGTCATTGCGATTTCGTAAATCTTGTTTCTGGTCAGAATGGTTCACATGCAATTAATATCATGATTGTTAAAAATTAAGGCTTATGGATGCAAGAAAACGGAATTGAAGTGCTTACATTATTGTTGGAGTTTTATTTTGTTGGAAGCAATGGATTGAAATTGAGGTACAGTAAAAGTTTCCGATCTGTTCAAGTTTGTTCAGTGATTCTTTTTCTCAAACTCAAAGATGCAGAGGCTATATAGATCCTCTATATATTTAATCAATTTAACTACAAACTTCCGTTAATATTCTGTATTTGCATTTTTGGATTTAACCGTTTGATTTTGACTAAATGCGCCATTCGTTGTCGGTGACGTCGCGCGATCGGATTCTCGTCGATTATAAAAAAATCGGCCGCGGCCAATTATATTATATCGGCTCGGCGGAGCCGCGTAATGTCCCGTAATCGACGTCAAATTGTTACTATTTTTAGTAACAATATGTATTATATTGTTTTACAGAAGGACTTAAATAATGACTTGGAAAACAAGGGCAAATCAACCGATAAATGCATCATCCCTAAAGCACGGAGGGTTGTGTTTGATAAGCCATATTTCAAGGACAGTGAAGGTCATGTAAGTAACAAGTGTGCACCACAATGTAGTATATAGTACTGAGATTTAAATAATTAATGATCACTGAATTGGTTTCACTTGGTGAATGGTGGCCTGTACCAAACATATGCTTTGTTAAAACTGCCACCACCAAATGTAAACCCCAGTTTGCAATATTTCTGTGCATATAATGAAGTAACTAACCTTTATTAGCAGCATTACAGTGATAAACCTCTGAACCTACTTATTAGAAAATGTCAAATAACTGATTCAAGCTCCCACCCCATATTCTTTTAAGTGGCATGTTTTTTAACATATTATATTTTCATAAACATGCATGGGTTTAATGATACCTTATGGTGATAAATTGTGTTGTTGTTGTCAGATTCCCCCACCAAATGAAGATGTGATCATTAAACAGAAAATGAATGAATCCAAACAATATGTGAGACCAAAACCGGGTTGTAAGTATTGACCATTGGTCACCTTAAATGTTTCAAATGTTGCAGTGTGACCCAGTGATTTTTTTCCTTATATAACAGGGTTCCGGTAAATGGACCCATTCGCAGTGTCAAATATGGTTTATTTTTCCCCATTGGAAGAAAACAATTCCCAAATCAGAAGTAACAAAGTGCTAAATACCTAGGAAATTTGTTTTTAAACTGTAAATCATGAACTTACTTGTGTGTATATAGATAAACATCATTAAAATACCAAATTCAACCGATGAAACACCAATTTAAGTTGTTTATTAAATTTCTTTCTTAAATTTTTCCCCACTGCAAGTTTTCACGTCGCGAAACTCCCAATTTGGTAGGTACCGGACCCATTCCCAAAGCAGTGAATAAAATTGCTGGCGTCTTATTTTGCAAATGTCAGGGTAGGCATGCGTATGTCTATGTCCATACCAGCTAACAGCATTATAATTGAAAGATTGATTACTATAAATGACCGGGGTTAGAAATTGCCTTTAAAACAAAATTGTAATAATTTTAAATAATTTTATGAGTTACTTTCATGTGAACTCACAAAATGACAAATTTCACTTGCAAAAACATTTATTTCAGGTTAAGTACATGACAAAGAACTACCCCAAAACATGTCTGCACCAGTGTTTTATTTTATTTTTCTAACTTTCCAAGAATAATGTATTTCCTTTCTCCATTACACAACACAAGTTCAATCTGCTATTGACCATAGATATTTATTGAATTTAAGCAATTAACTGCCTTTTTTATTCACAAAATTTTGCAGCAGTTGAATACAGCTCTGCAATATGCTATATCGTGATTCCAATTGAATTGTGAATGGGCCGTGGATCACACTTGTTTTTCGTGTTTTTTTAATGATTTTTTATTTACCCGCTCCTTCATTGCTACTTTTTCAGTAAAACTTGTGTTGTCCGACAAACAATAACCTGACCCCATGCAACATCAAAGTCACATTTTGGGTGTATAGTTTACATTGCACATGCCACCCATGACAACGTCCTTTCACTACTGTGACTTTAATCAGCAGTCCAATTACAAACATGTATACAAATATGGGTCGTGAAAAACGTGTTGCATGCAGTCCACGTTGTGGGTGTTAACAGTAAATGTACGTCCTAGACCAGATGTATGAGAAAAATTACCTCTGTGTCATGTACTTTATAACTATATTTTATGGTTAACATTTTGTCAGAACTGTGGCAGACTACAATGAAAGATAAGCTCAAATTCTCCTACAGTGTATTACAAGTATGTATATAGCGAGTTTAAGGACGTGTGAAAAACTATCTGACTGGGCGAACAAAACTGCTACTGAAGTATTACACCTTTTCTCCCCATTATTATCATAACAAAAGTAAGGTACAAATTGACTGGTTATGGTTTTATTTTGACGTTTATTACCGATTGCGCCAATTTATGACACCGCCAACTCAAAACACTTCTGAAAACGCCAAAATTGGCACCACAGAAATATTGCGCTATACAGTACATAATTATTTTTTTTCACTCGCATTTTGCGAGTCTGCTATTCAATCCCTGCATGACTGACTATGTGTTTTAGGGACGAGGCTTCAGAGGCAGACGCTGGTCATTGCAGTGAAAAGCGACGCATATCAACAACTTCTGAGACCCATTCTGAACAAGTAGGTTACGTTTGTAATTGGTTACATTTGTTGTGTGTGTTCAAAAAGTGCAGACGCTGGTCAATGCAGTGAATAGCGATGCTTATCAACAACTTCTGAGACCTGTTCTGAACAAGTAGATTACGTTTCTT
This sequence comes from Congeria kusceri, assembly GCA_027627225.1. Taxonomy (NCBI): domain Eukaryota; kingdom Metazoa; phylum Mollusca; class Bivalvia; order Myida; family Dreissenidae; genus Congeria; species Congeria kusceri. The sequence continues at coordinate 27,833,987 of CM051037.1, forward strand.
TAAACATTTTTAAGAGCAGACCATTTTCTGAGAAGAAATAAGTTAGCTCCTGTTACAGTGAATGAAGGATACTTTAAACTTTGCCCCCCCATTACAAATGGCAGTGTATATTGGTGTGCTAATGTCTCTCAGTCCAGCCTTTTGTTGGTCAATAGTCCAATGGTTCATCCAGTCTTCACCAAACTTGATGAAACTGTTTGTGGACATTATATCTCGGCTAAGTTCTATAATCAACCACATCGCCGCAGAAAGTGCAGAATTATAGCCTTGAATTAACTTGGCCTATTTAGCCATTTCCTCTCTCTAAGTCTAAATTTATCATCTGATCTTCAAACTTGGTGGCAATGTTTGTGGACATAATATCTCAGTCAGCTTTGAAAATGAACAAAATCGCACTAGGAACTGCAGAGTGATGTCCCTTTAATGATCTAAAATAGGCTTTTTTAGACGTTTCTGTTAAACAGATTTCATCCAATCTACACATTGATATTTAAAAGATTGCTTTAGACCTTGAGGGGGCATACCTGTTTTACAAATAGCTCATTTTACTAGGTACGGTTGGGTTGCCCGAAACACAGAATTTTTTTGGGGGGCCTAAACACACTTGATCAGTTGCTTTATGGAATACATAGCCCTGTTTTTATGCCCCCACAAAGCAGGAGGCATTAAGCATTGCAATTGTCTGTACGTATGTAAGTACGTAACATCTGTATGTCCCGAAATTTTGAGGTCTCAAGTCCTCTTAAATAGCTGGGCAGATTTTGCTCAAATTTTCAGAGCTGAACAACCTTCATGTGTAGGTGAAACTGATCATAAAGGAAGGAAGTTTGGCTGCGACCAATTTTGGCAGAATTATGGCCCTTTGACATTTTTTCAACTATATATACTTAAAGAAATTTTGTGGACTCAACTCCTCTTTAAAGGCTGGGTGGGTTTCGCTCAGACTTTACAGCTGAACAACCGTAATGTGTAGATGATCGTAAAGGAAAGAATTATGGCTGTGACCAATTTTGGCAGAATTATGGCCCTATGTCTTTTTTCCACTATAGAATTTATAAGACAATCAATTTATGTAGGCAAAAACTAGTGTTGACGACACGCCCTTTGTCTGTGCCCAAACATGCATCATGGGGGCATCAGTGTTTGTGACATGTCTATTTTTCCATTTTAATTTAAATTGATAGCAGCCTGTTAAGTGTCATAAGCAACCTGCCACACTGTGTATAGACCAGTTTTTGTATCAATGTTGAATTGCAGCCTTTTGATTTCAATGATGTTTTCAATGACATGGAATGTCAGTGCTCCAGATAAGTTTTGGTGTATTGGTAAATGTAAAAATGCACTCAAATGAGAATTTATGGGTGTAAATGTACACTCAAATGAGAATCTATGGGTGTAAAATTTACACTCGAATTAGAATTTATGGGTGTAAATGTACACTCAATTGAGAATTTATGGGTGTAAATGTACACTCAAATGAGAATTTATAGGTGTAAATGTACACTCAAATAAGAATTTATTGGTGTAAATGTAGACTCAAATGAGAATTTATAGGTGTACATGTACACTCAAATGAGAATGTATGGGTATAAAATGTACACTCAAATGAGAATTTATGGGTGTAAAATATACACTCAAATGAGAATTGATAGGTGTTAATGTACCCTCAAATAAAAATTTATTGGTTTAAATGTACACTCAAATGAGAATTTATAGGTGTAAATGTACACTCAAATGAGAATGTATAGGTACATGTATAAAATGTACATTAAATGAGAATTTATGGGTGTAAAATATACACTCAAATGAGAATTTATGGATGTAAATGTACACTCAAATGAGAATTTATGGGTTTAAATATAGACTCAAATGGGAATTTATGGGTGTAAATGTACACTCAAATTAGAATTTATTGGTGTACATGTACACTCAGTAAAACATTTATTGGGGTAAATGTATTTTCAGTCAAACAATTAATGGGTTTGATTAAAGGTGCAAAATGATGCAAAGAGGTAACCTAAAATAATGTTATAGATGGTTCAAGAAGATAATAATATGTTTAGAATAAGGAATTTCTGTACATTGGCACCTTGTTCGTAAATGTACACGTTGATTTTATTTTCTTTGCCTATCTTGTGATTTTTCATGCATAAGTTAGGCATGTATGCACCTTATCTGGTCATCTGGAACATACTTTACTCTGCAGACTAGAGCTCGAGACCGAGAGAGCCAACGACTGTACAACAGAGGAGGAAATAGCCCAGAGCCAGGCAACCGTCGAACGTCTCTCCAACGAAATCAAGGAAATAGAGTGAGTATGTTTTCTGCATTGAGGAAATGGCTTGTTTGGCATTCTGATTCCGTCTCTTAAATTTTGGAAGATGTACAAGACTGTCGTGTCTCAATGTAAAATCTGTACATTGGAAAGATAAAATGCTTTCTTATAGATCTTTTTATAGGTTGATACGTTTAACACTTTCATTCAAAATGCTTATGCTGAATTAATGAATAGGGCAAAATTTAAATTAACTTTGTTTGCCATTGCCTACCTACCCGACGAAAAAGTCCCTACTCAAAAGTTTTTATGCCCCCAGCATCTTGATGCAGGAGGCATATACATGTAGTGATCTTCCTTCCGTCTTTCCGTCCTTCAGTCCGTCCGTGACAAGGTTAAGTAGATTTTACCATTTCGTCTATCACCAGCACCGCTTACTACAACACTTTGATATTTACATAGTTGTTGCTTATGACCATTCCCTATCCACTCATATAACCCAACCTACCTTTGACCTTGACCTAATTTAGACTTATAATAATTCAAAAGTGCCATTTCTTGGTTAACTAGATTTTACCGTTTTGTCTAGCACCAGCACCGCTTTCTATAACACTTAGATATTTACACAGTTGTTACTTATGACCGTTCCCAATCCACCCATGTCACTCAACCTCACTTTGACCTTGATCTTGACCTAATTTGCACTTAGAATAATTTAAATGGGCTGTTTCTTGGTTAACTAGATTTACCACTGCGTCTTGCACCAACAACACTTGCTACAGCACTTGGATACTTACACAATTGTTGCTTATGACCATCCCCAATCCACCCAACTTAACTTTGACCTTGACCTTGAACTAATTTGGACTTATAATAATTCAAAAGTGCTATTTCTTGGTTAACTAGATTTTACCGTTTCGTCTAGCACCAACACTGCCTACTACAACATTTGAATATTTAGTTTTTACTTATGACCTTTCCCAATCCACCCATATCACCCAACCTCACTTTGACCTTGACCTAATTTGGATTAAGAAATGGGCTACCCAGCACCAACCGGGGGCATGTGTGTTTATCAACCACAGAATCTTGTTTCTTTGTTAAATCAAACCAGTTATTTTTTTTGAATTCGAAATATTCTATTTTTTCTTAGGGTAAAATAAAATCTCGCTCTCCTTTTATTTCTGTCATTTTCCATTGGGTTAATAAATAAACTGTATCAGCTAGACCCTTGCTTATAATAGGCCATATGAAAATGCAATTGTAATCTAATGTTTTATCAAACAACAGTCTATTTGTCAGCATTCATTGTCTAATTAAAGATGATTCCTAGTAAGCTCTCGTTGTATCAACAGACTCTTGATTATATTATCAAAAGCAATGTCTGTGTTATAAGTTATATTTTGAGTCTGTGTTATAAGTTATATTTTGACGCAAAAATTTTTTTTGGAGGGGGGGTTAAATTTGCCTCTACCTACCCGTTACCAGAAACCTTGGGTAGGCAATGGCAAACAAACAATTTTTTAAGGTTGGCCTAGGGACTTTTATTCTGAAATGCCTTTGTAGAAAAACTCCTGTTGAAGAACTTCTGAAGAAGATCGACAACAGCAAAATTGACTACCTGAAGATTTCCGTCAACGAGGTATGATTCTCAGTCAGACCATCAAAGGCTGTTTGAACCCACCAGTGCTTAGTATACCTGGGATTTAAATTGAATCAGAATCCTGTTTTTTGAAACATTCAAATTTGCAATTTACCAATTGTATACTCCAGCAAATACTCTGGCTTGCATCATTTTGATGCAATTGTTTTCTATCTGCCAAATCCAAAAGCACTACAAAATATTTTTATCATACTAACTGTGTTATTTTTTGGCCAATTTTGAAAGTTCTGGGACCCATCTTATAAAACATTGTAGGGCATATTTACATCACGATACAACTTTTGAAGAAGCATAAATGCTTAGCACCAACATCTATATTTATTTTTTTTAGTAATTCAAATCATTTCCTTGGTAACTTTCACATGTCCTTTATTTCAGGAACATACTGATAATGAATGTCTTTTTTTTAAACTACAAAATTCAGTCGTAACTTAAACTTGTAAGATCTTTTATAAGACAGGGCCCTGAACCATTATTGAAACAAATTACCATTTGCTGAGCATTAAACAAATATCCAGAAACACATTCAGTGTTTTTTTCACCTTTGGGGGAAAGGTGGCGGGGCCCTTCAGGCGGGAAATTTTACGGCCAAAGGGGAATTTTTTTGGGAGAAAAGCATTATTACATTTGTATATTCTACTTTTTATAAAACATTAATCATTTGTTTTGCTACAAATGATAACTTTGGTTTGATAAAAAAATTGCTGAGATTTTTTACGAAAATTCCTCTATCTTTGTCACTTTTTGTCCGATTTTGGTCAAGTTTTGATAAAAAAAAAGCATAAATTCTGAGGGGAATTTTTATGTAAATATAGGGGGAAAATATATACTTTTTTTAGCAGGGAAATGGGGCCGAATTTTGGCCCCAAAGTGGCCATTTGAAAACACTGACATTGCCTGTGACTCTCTATTTTGATCCCTGAAATTTTCATTTTGACCAGTCAAAATTTCAAGCCAGGGGTCATCTGACTCCTTGTTTTCAAAATGTTTCACGTCGTGGGACTTAATGCATGTGCGTAGTGTCGTCCCGGATTTGCCTGTGCAGTCCGCACAGGCTAATCTGGGACAGCACTTTCCGCTTTTATGGTATTTTCTGTTTCAAGGAAGTCTCTTCTAAACATAAATCCTCTGTCGGCAGAAAGTGCCGTCCTGGATTAGCCTGTGCGGACTGCACAGGCTAATCCAGGACGACACGTTACGCACATGCATTAAGACCGGTTTTCCCACGACGCCCCTCAAATCTATTCAAATCCCTGGGCCCAGTTGCTCAAAACTTTAACGGACAATTAAGCTAACAGCCATTAAGTTTTGGATGAGGTTTTTGATGTAAATTATGTTAAAACGTTAAAATTTGCATTTAGTTTAAATAAATTGATATGCGCAAATAATTGTCAAATGCTTTATAAGCGAGATGCTTGTAATATTAGTTTTATTTACATCTAAAGTTAACAGGCCGTTAGCTTAACCGACCGTTTAAGTTTTGAGCAACTGGGCCCAGATGTACAATTCAGTATTAGCTATTGTACTTTGCCAATTCCAGTGATGGTCAAACTGCTGATCTAATGGTCATAAACAACTTGATCAAAATTTATCATATGAACCAGATGGCTACTTGCTCTGGGTTACTGTCGTCGCTCTGTCGTCTGCGTCAGCATCTGCGTTAGTTTAGTTTTTAGCTCGACTATTCACAGACTGCGCACCCGTTCGTCGGCGTCTGCTAAATGCTCTGGTTAAGGTTTGCGTGAAACATGTCCATATCTCTATATCTACTACAGATATTCAATTGAAACTTCACACATGCCTTCAGGGTCATTATATAAGGTCACTGGCCAAGACCCATAACTGTGACCAGCATTTTAGCAGAATTATGCCCCTTTTTGTACTTAGAAATTCAGGTTAAAGTTTGCGTGCATGAGAAAATTCAGGTTAAGTTTGCGTGCAACAAGTACATATCTTCGTCACTACTACAAATATTCAACTGAAACTTCACACATGTGTTCGGGGTCATTATGAGAGGTCACTGACCAAGGCCCATAATATCTGCTTGAAATTCAACACACTTCATCACGGTGATGAACACATTCTATTAACAAATACGAGAAAGTCAAACTTCCAGCACCCGTAGGCAGTGCTGTTGTTTTTAGCTGACCTGAACACTAAGTGCTCCGTGAGCTATTGGTATAGGGGACCTCTCCGGCATAGTCCGTCGTCAAGGTGCCGTCAACAGTTCGGACCATTATCGCGATAAAGACTACATTTTTTATTCAATGTTGACCTAACTTGCACAGTTTGTGCAAGACCATAAAATCTCGGATGTACAAAAATGGACATTATTTAGGATAGAGAGAGACATTTTCATCCAATCTTCACCAATTTTGCACAGTTTGTCTATTACCATGAGACTACAGTTGAAGTCGAATATAAGCAAGATCGGACCAGAAACACTAGAGTTATTGCCCTTTGTTTCTGAAAAAAATATGCAAAAATGGACATTATACAAGATAGAGACTTCATTTCCAATCTTTATCAATCTTGCACAGTTTGTCTGTGACCTTAAGATTAAAGGTGAAGTCGAATATAAGCAAGATTGGACCAGAAACACCAGAGTTATGGCCCTTTGTTTGTGAAAAAAATATGCAAAAATGGAAATTATTCAGGATAGAGACTTCATTTTTCACCCAATCTTCACCAATCGTGTACGGTTTGTCTATGAACGTAAGACTACAGGTGAAGTAGAATATAAGCATGATCCGGCCAGAAACACCAGAGTTATTGCCCCTTGTGTTTGGAAAAAAACATCAGCAAGTTATCAATGATTGGCTTGCACACACGATTTTTAAAATCAATGTTGACCAAACTTGCACAGTTTGCGCATGACCATAAAAATTGATTGATAAAATTTGATTTCCAACTTTGATGTCATCATTGGAGAGAAAAGTATCAAAGAAAAGCAAAACTTTACCTTATAGCACAGCCATCGCAATTATCGCATTGCAACTAGTTTTATAAAACTGTTTGCGAAAAAGACATCAAAATCTACTGTTTGTGCATTTTCCAGAATTGTCAATGATTTGAGAACCATTAGCAAAAAAATGCACATCCACTACCCAACTCATACTTTAGTTAGCCCATTGCACTTAGGCCACAACAAAGTGATCAGTTGTTCTACAGATTTTGTCCAAAAAAAATTGGAGCGAGTGAGTGAAATAAAAATATTGTTTTTCCATTTTCGATACAATCGGAGGCGAGCGAAAGGCGCAAAAAAAAAAATCCCATCTTGCCCATAGTGATTAAAAATTACTGCCAAACGCCATCATAACTTGATATCTTGTCAATTATTTCCTCTTCATCTGCTCTAGTCCATAAATTGTTGTCAAAATCAATATACATGTAATAAACTAAGCAACTAATTTCTCCATTTCTTCTTCGACCATGTCCTACAAAGGGTTTTGTGCAACAAGTCTTCAATAGTGATTCTGCTATTTAATTAACACCCGGCAGTAAATACTAAATAGCCATATCTTAACTATAAGAAAGTAGACCTTATACAAGGTAATTGTCATTATCAGAATATATATTTGATACACCAAGTCATTCACTACCAACAGTTTAATAACATGAATATGAAATGTCATACAATAAACACACACAATTTAATCGACTCGCAACATTGTTGCGTGTTTCCATGTCAGGGAATGGTTATATCGTATTGTTTTAATTGTTATAAACTTATACTTCACTGTGCTGTATATTAATTGCATTAAGGCATTAACAAAAGCATTAGAATATTTAGATTTTTATATTAACATTTTTGTTAATTGTTCATTGCAGTAAACTTGGATAATTATTTTTATTTAAACATACACTCTTAAAATATCTACAAGATGTTAACAAAATATATCCAAAAATAAATTGAAATTAATAACTAACATAATGAATTGGCTTGCCTTGTTAAATGTACCTTAATATATAAAAGCTGAACAAAATGTACACCGAACAGATACGTTCAATTTATAAAATGGACATGTCAAAAACAACTTATATTTGTGGATATTAGAAGTAAGAAATCAAGGACAAACCGCTGGTCAAAACTGTCCGAAATGTAAACATACCCAATTATCAGTCCATTTGACATATTCCAGACATTTATCCACAAGATAATCCTTTGATTAACTGATGTGTCTGCTGATATTACGAGAGCTTGCTAGCAATCATCTTTAATTAGGCAATGAATGCTGACAAACAGCTCGTTGTGTTTTCACAACTTTGATAAAACATGATAAGAAATTGCCGAGTCGAATTACATATGACAGCTGTGCCAGATTGGCTATTGGAGAGTAAACGTTTGGGACATAAATTATGTTCTCTGTACAAAAACCAGTCGCCGCAAAGTGCCTTATTCACGTCAATATCAGTACCAATTGCTTGTTATGATTTGGGGACACCACAAAGTCGGTGTTTAACGTAAAATGAGACTTGTTGATAAAAACTTAATTTAAAAAAATTGGGTGCGGGGGCAAAATTATATGTGCGGGCGCAAAAAAAAAGGAACTTTTTTTTTTTTCGATTTACGATTTTAAGGTGCGGCAAATCCGACGAACAATTTGTTGTGGCCTTACCGATGTTTTAAATCAAAATTGATCCTACCCCCACTGTATATTGTTCAGATACCTTAATTTTCAAACCTGTCACAACAGTATGGTCTTCATCTGTACCATGTTCATGCACATTTGGTCACAGTTGTTGAGGACAATAAATAGTCCAAGCAAAAAATAAATAAAATAAGAATAATGGTACAAATATTACCATAAATGTTGTCCAGATTTAACAAACAGCGGTACTTAAATTGTGTGAGTCTTAAAGAAGGAGTAATGGCAACAAAGAATATCGTAAATGATGTTCAGATTTAACAAACATAGCGGTACTTAAATTGCACGAGTTAAAATTGCGAGATAAGAAACATTTACATGTATAGGTCTATTCTAAGTTTAATGGCTCATTCTAACTTGATATGAGGGGCATCATGGGAAAACCGGTCTTAATGCATGTGCGTATAGTGTTGTCCCGGATTAGCCTAATCCAGGACAGCACTTTCCGTCGACAGAGGACTTATGTTTAGAAGAGACTTCCTTGAAACAGAAAATACCATAAAAGCGGAAAGTGCCGTCCTGGATTAGCCTGTGCGGACTGCACAGGCTAATCCGGGATGACACTTTACGCACATGCATTTAGACCGGTTTTCTCACGATGCGCCACATATAGTGTGATTAATTTTCCCCAGTTCAATGGGAAGTTTGATGCGGTGGAGTGCCAGTGCATGTGGGAGAACGCGTTACGGCCGGGCATCAACAAGTCTCGCTGGTCGGAGTTGGAGGAGGGACGCCTTGTAGAGCTGGTGGAACAGCACGGAATGAGGAACTGGAAGACAATAGCAGAGGAGCTTGGGGTGCGCACATCATTTGTCACAATAATGTTTGGAATTTCTTGTCAATTTGAGCCTAAGCTATAGAATTTGAACTTGCCCGAATCCACTCTAAACTTGTCCGAAATAAGGGAAAAATCTAGAGATTAAATAATCAATTAAAGTAATACTGATCGTGTTCATGTGGACAAAAAAAAATAAGAAGAAAAGAAGTGATAATTAAATATTTAGAATAAAAATCTTAAGGACATTGTTGTATTTTTGGTAAATGCATATAACAGTATTTATTTCCTAATTTATCTCCTTTTTAGCTCGACTATTCGAAGAATAGGTGAGCTTTCCTACTACCCCCGGCGTCCGCGTCCACGTCTGAATTTGGTTCAAGTGTTTATTCAAAAGTCTTGTAACTTCAAAACTATATAAGTTATTCACTTGAAACTTGGAATGTATCTTTGTCATCAGCTTCAGTGTCAGGGGCAACATTCCCCATAACTCTGTTTTGTATTTTTTTTTTTTTTCTCCGTTCTATATGTTTTATTTTCCTCGTCAATAGGTGTGTGAGGGTCGAGGGCATCCCCCTCCACACCGTACATCATGCGTATTTATTAGAATTCAGCATGCATAACATAGAATATTACATTGTAGACAAGTGCTCACAAGTACATAATAAGAAAAAATCTTAATTGCGTAAATAGCAATATCCAAAATGATACATATTGAACTTATCAATACACAGAATGGATAAACTATGTAAATCACATTGTTTTACCGAAACAGACTTAACAAAATGTCCCATTCTTTATTTGTAGTTATTGAGTTAGAATCTAAATTGCAGAAGTTCATTTCCTTCAAAATATGATACTGGATAGAAAAATATGATTTTGCCGCGATAATGGTAGGTAATGTTTGATTCATTTTACAATTATAAATAAACCTTTTAGTAAGAAGGAATGTAAGATTAAGAGGACCACTTGAGTTTTTATGTCCTAACATAAACGAAGGCGCATTTATGAAGTCAGCAAATACCTCAAAACCTTCAAACAAATCAGCAATAAATTTTTTAACATGTTTACATTCCCAAAAAATGTGCTCAATTGTTTCCAGCATATTATGACAGAAAGAGCATTCAGCTGACGATTTATAATTGATTTTATACAAAAAATAATTGGTACCAATAATTCGGTGTGTGATTCTATACTGAAACCACTGTAGAGTAGAATCTTTGGTTATACAAAATGGCATTCTAAAAATATGCTTCCAGTCTTTTAATTCAATATTTTCAAAAATGCTCGTCCATTTTGACATACAGACTGGTAAAGTTTCATTTGTTTTAACAATATTGTACATGGGTTGAGTACCTTTTGGATATTTTAAAATGGATATCACTTGAAGGGGAACAAAAGGCTTAACAAAGTCAAGATAGTTAAAATCTGCAATCGTGTTCATAGCAGATGTTTCATCAAACAAACCATTTTTCTTCAAGTATTTAGTTATGACATTAGTAATACCTATATAATGCAAGTAGTTTGGATAGAAATTATATCTGTTACACAGTTCTTCATAACCATAAAATTCTAACCTATCGTATTTCTTGATCAAATCGCCAATAAAATGCACGCCATTTTCAAACCATGTTTTGAGGAAAACACTTTTATTACCAATTGTTATATCAGAATTATAGAATATTGGGGTTTGTAATATGTATTTTATATTTAATGATTCTGCTTTGCGGAAATCAACAAACGATTTTAAAGTGTCCTTCCAAAAAGCATTGTCCGTTCTATTTATAAGGTTTTCAGGATAATGAACACCACAGTTGTAAAGTTTTTGGGTGTCTATAGTCATCTTTACAATATTGATCCATTTACCATTTCCTGTGATGATCCTTCGGATCCAAGAACATTTCAGTGCAATTATAAATGAAAAAATGTCGACCATAGTAAGACCTCCTTCAGTATATTCTTTAATAAGTACATTTTTGTTAATTTTTGAACTTCCATTCCACACAAAGTTAAAAAAAAGATCATTTAGCTCTACCAATATTTTATGTGGTGGATTGGGAAGTGAAACAAACAAATGATTAAGCACTGGCAAAGCAATCGTTTTTATTACTTGTATCCTTCCAATTGGCGTTAATATCCTTCTGGACCAATTTTTAAGCAGCGTTCTAATTCTGGACAATTTATCCTTATAATTAAGATCGATCATCTTGTCAAGATCGACGTGAAATGTTAAATCAAGCATATCAAAAGTATGTTGGTTCCATTTTAACTTCCATCTAGTTTTTATGCTTTCGGAACTGAATTTATGCTTCCCTATCCAAACTATTTTGGTTTTGTCAAAATTTACCTTTAAGCCAGAACACAATGTGAAATACAACAATTCATCTAAGGTTTCATTAAGGGATTCTGCAGAGCCATCCAGGAGTATAGACGTATCATCAGCAAATTGCGATAACTTGTATTCAGTATTATTGATTTTGATTCCTTTGATTTTTGGATTAGCCCTGAGTTTAAGTGACAAAATTTCAGCGCACAAAATAAAAATATAACAACTGAGGGGATCACCCTGACGACAACCACGTTGTATTTGAAAAAACTCGGATAAGAACCCACACTGCATTACTGCTGATATACTATCCTTATATAAAACATTAAACCAATTTTTAATGTCAGTACCGAAATTAAAAAAGGAGAGTGTTTTGTTTACAAACCTCCATGACAAGGAATCAAAAGCCTTTTCAAAATCTATAAGCAGGAGAAGTCCGGGAATATTATTTTCCTCAGTGTATTTCAAAATGTCGTAGATTAGCCTAGTGTTTTCTCCTATGAACCTGCCTTTGATAAAACCAGTTTGATCATTGTTTATAAGTTTATTCATATATTGTTTCAATCTATTAGCAATACTTCCCGAACCAATTTTATATACAGTGTTTAACAGTGTAATTGGACGCCAGTTTTTTAAAGATTGTCTGGGTTTATCACCCTTAGGTATGCAAGTAATTATCCCTTGTCGTTGGGTTATAGACAAATTGCCGCTTTTAAATGCGTGATTTAACGCTCTACAAACAAAAGTACCTAATTTAGGCCAAAAAACTTTGAAAAAATCAGCAGTAAAACCTGACGACCCAGGGCTTTTGTTGTTTGCCATGTTTTTTAAGACAAAAGAGGCCTCACTTAGTGTTATTGGCCCTTCTAATTGTTTTGACTCGTCATGTGATAGTTTAGGTATGTCAATATCTGCTATAAAACTATTAAAATCATCATCAATGTTGGTATTATCATTGTTTTGATACAATGTTTTATAAAACAAAGCGGTTTCTTTTAAGATATCAACCTGCTTATCTAAAACAAGTCCGTCATCAGTTGTTAGGCTTGTGATCGTTTTTGTTGTATAGTTATATTTTTCGAGGTTGCAAAAAAAATTTGATGGTTTTTCTCCAAATTGTATCCATTCGGCTCGCGATCTTATTATAGCTCCTTTTAATTTCTCTTCTTGTATTTTCATAAGTTCATCTTTTAATTCAAGCATAATTTGCAGGTTACTCTCTGTCAACAATTTCTCGTGTTGTTCAATTTCAACTTTTAATTGGTTTTCGCGCTTGTTACGCGATTTTGTTTTATACGAACTATATGAAATAGCTTTACCTCTTATTTCCATTAAAACTGTATCTAAAAAAAGTTGGTCGTTTATTAAAAACTGTATGTCTTGGTCCGGTATTGTATCAATATTATCTTTATTGTACACAGGTAACATATATTGTTCTTTAATTTCGGTAATTGTATCATTTATTGTGTTAATGTAATTGATGTCACTTAGAAGCATGTTATTATGTTTCCACAGACCCTTTCCGTGTTTAAAATCAGTAAATTTTAATGTCAAAGTTACAATCGAATGATCAGATTGGTAACTTGGCAATATATTATTGTCGTGAACAAATGGTGACAAAAATGACGATAATAGATAAAAATCAAGCCGGGCTTGTTGTATTGGATTGGTTCTTCTCCATGTATATCGTTTAGAGTTAGGATATAATATCCTAAAAGGATCAGTAAGATCACGATCTTCAATATTTTTCAATATACAATCTCTTGCATTTTTATTATTTATTGATTTGTAGTTATTATAATCCAGATTCGGGTCAAGAACCAAATTAAAGTCGCCACAAATTAAGTAGGAGTCATTCCCAATAGTGTCAATAATATCAAAAACATTTGTGAAAAATTCGGGACTATCAGAGTTCGGTCCGTATAAAGAGGCAAGAGTAAGTCTTGTTTCACCAATATTTACATCTAAAATAATATAGTTACCAAAATGGTCGTATTGTACATTATGTATTTTGTACTCAAGTTCTTTCGACAAGAGTATTTGTTTCTTTCAAATATTGAAAAACTTGTAATCGCTTCTTTTTCCCCTGAATGCCTCTGCAGTTGACTGATAAAATTTTAAGCTCACACATAGATAAGCAAACTAAAGAACATAATAAAAAGTAGCACTGGTATGCATAGTGTCAACATAACATTACCTTGTAATACAGAACGGAAAAAATACAAACTAATAAGAGAAAAAACAAACATGAAAAAATAAGTGAACATCTTTGAAGGCAGTTAACAAGGATTTCATCATATGTTGATATCTTGCAATGTTAGATATTGACAGGAGCAACGCTATACATAACTCAGATTGTTACAGGAAAAGTTTCAATGATATACATATCATTTGTTTAAAAAATGTAATATGTTAAAAATTAAATATGTTAAAAATTACAGTCGATATGAGCATGATTGTTTTATTTACAGTTATCAGCAATAAGAAATATACACTAGTGCAATTTCCATGCAATCACGTATTTTTTAATACTAGTTTTATCCACTCATTATAAGTTTACATTTATTTAAGATGAAAAATGTAAGTAGATGTTTAGTGTACAATAACGTTAACAATTGTTGATGTTTTTTTTTTTTTTTTTAATTTAGAAGCTATTTAAAGCGTTTTAATAGGTGTCGCATAAGATAGGATGAAAGAAATCATCACACATTTGTATTTTGACAGAGTTATGCCCCTTTTTACTTAGATTTTCTGGTTAAAGTTTTTATTGAAAAGTTTTGTAACTTCAAAACTACATAAGTTATTCATTTGAAACTTGTAACTAACCTTTGTCATCAACTCCAGTATCAAGGGCAACATTCTGTATAACTCTGTTTTGTATTTTGATAGAGTTATGCCCCCTTTTCACATAGATTTTCTGGTTAAAGTTTATATTCAAATGTTTTGTAACTTCAAAACTACAAAAGCTATTCACTTGAAACTTGGAATTTACCTTTGTCATCAACCCCAGTATCAGGTTTAACATTCACTATAACTCTATTTTGTATTTTGATAGAGTTATGTCCCTTTTTCACACAGATTTTCTTGTTTAAGTTTATATTCATAAGTTTTGTAACTTCAAAACTGCAAAAGGTATTCACTTGAAACTTGGAACTAACCTTTGTCATCAACTCGAGTATCCGGGGCAACATTACCCATAACTCTGTTTTGTATTTTGACAGAGTTAGCCCACTTTTTACACAGACTTTGTGGTTAAAGTTTTTGTTCCAAAAATGTATAAACTATAAAAAAAAAAGGCTTCACTTAAAAATATTGTATTTTAATAAATGTATGCCCCTTTCACCATCCAAACTATGTACCAACTGAGATACTTTGAATAGTCGAGCGCGCTGTCCTCTGACAGCTCTTGTTGTACTTGCCCTCCTTGGAACTCGGGTCAAAACATTTTACTTGCCCGGACATGTTTATTTGTCCCTGGCTTTGGGCATGTGAGTTATTTCAAAGACTGGGACATAAGCTGCATTTGTAACTGAATGTGTGGGGATACAGGCTTCTCTTCTGTGTACACCAAAATGACTTTATTTTCAAAACACCCACTTTAAACTTGACTCAGAGCAAAAAGTTGAACGCATGGTTTTCCATATCCAAGACATCAGTGGATAATATATGGGTTTCTAAGGGTATAACCAGTTTATTAAATAAATTGGTAGTTATTATTATTATTATTGGTTATTATGATAAACTCTGTATGCTATATGATCTTTACAAAATGTATGTATAAGAAAGGTTATTTTTAATGACTTAGTGGACACAATAAGGAGATTTCAGTAGTGTTGGAACATCTCTTGTACACAGCTTAAATAGCTTTAGATGAACAATTATATAAAAACTACACTGCTTTTCAGACTTTCCGGACTCCGTTTCAGTGCCTTCAGCATTTTCAAATGAAACACTTCGACTATGAGCAAGGGTTAGTAGCACAGTAATTGTATGCTTATGTAGAAAGATACATCATTACTAAAAAAAGCAAAAGTGAACAATGCCAACACAAGCACACAGAACAATACAAAAAATAAACAACAAACACAAAACACAAATATTAATAAAACTGGGGTCACCGCCTCGGTCTACAGTCAATGTACCGGTTTACAGGCGCCTGAACCTCACTAAAATAATAAAAGTATTAAGAATTTTTTTTCTGGACCCATGTTTTTCTTTGTCACCCACAGGGATTGGACGGAGGCAGAGGATGAGTTGCTAAGGGATGTTGTGGACACCTGCAAGTATGGAGTGGGAACAATACCATGGCAACAAGGTCTGACCTTCACCGCTCAGCACAGTAGTAAACTAATATTTTGAGGCGTGTCATGGGAAAACTGGGCATAATGCATGTGCGTAAAGTGTCGTTCCGGATCAGCCTGTGCAGTCCTGTCTACAAAGGATATATGTCCTTGAAACAGAAAATACCATTAAAGCGAAAAGGTCAACCCGGATCAGCCAGCGCTGACCGCAAATGCATTAAGCCCGGTTTCCCACAACACGCCTCATATGTGCTGCTTAAGTACTGTGTTTGGTGGGGGATTTAATATTGGCTATATTTGTGGTCACCAATGATAGCGCCAATTCACAACCCAGCCATTCAGAAAGCTGCATATCAGAAAACTTCATACTGTCAAAATAACCCTAATCAAATTATGCTTAAATATGTCTTTTGAGTAATTTCGAGTTAATGAAAATTGCAAGGTGATGTTTAAAAGATTTTATTTCATTGATAAGAAAATAAGATAGTAAGCACACTAAAACTATTTAACACAGTAATTTGTGTTAAATTTTCTTAAGCTGTGGGGATGATGTGAGAAACATGTGTATGAAGTTGTTAGTAAAGAAATGAAATCTTACAGAAATATTGTCCACCAAGATACATTCGTAAAACGATGGTTTGAATGTTTGCAAACATTTTCATTTTTGTAAGCATGTTTGTAAATGTACAGGCTTGTTATTTTTAGTCATGTTTTTAAACATCAGAAAATAACATCAACAGAACAAAGTATTACATGTGTAATTACGCTAACACATAAAAATGATTGTGTGTTTAAGAAATAATTTTCGAATTTCAGTTGTTTATCTGTAATTAAACAACGATTTTGTGTGGTTCAATATACACACATCGGAACAAAAAAATTATTGTTTATTTATAGATAAACAATGATAAAGCGAAAATTATTTCGATTCTAACATGACCTGACAACATGTTCTGCAATTACAATGCAAACTATATTTTACAGTTTCAGAACTATTTTTCGAGTTGTTTATTGGCAATATAACAATAGAACTTTTTCACGTATCAATTTAGAATGATAAATTATTTATCTGTTTAGTCATATTATGTTGTGCATTGTTTCTTTTTCAGTTGCCTACTATATTGATAGAAGAAGTGCTGCTATGTGCCGGCAGCGCTGGGAAAAGATTGACCCATCCTTTACACGGGGAAGGTGGACAGAAGTGGAAGATATGGTAGTGTACAAATGTGGCATGTTGGGACACCCGGTATTAATGGCTGTCCGGCAGGAAGACAGAGGGGCATGGCGCAGTATATTCAAAAAGGGCATTAGAGCGCGCTGTATTTTAAAAGGGCACGTGTGTGTCAGTGTGTTGGCTATGGGTATCATATTTATATATACAAGTTTTTTTTTTAAATAAAAAAAAAACGAAACAAAAAAAACAAAACAACAACATATAAAAGCATGTTAGCACACTCTTGTACCAAATACAAGTTTTGGCGCACGTAATATTCAATATTCACACGGATTGAACTAACGAGAAAAACATCTTGTATGTTGTATATCTGCCAAACGTGTTTAATTTTATGTAATTCTCTTTATATAACGTAAGAAGTATGCGGCGTGTTTTTAATATAAACTTGGGAAGCAAATTATGTGGATCACATAATTATATTCTTAGTAATTATAGATCAATACTTTATATTTACAAACCTAAAGGTTCGTAGCAAATATATAATTACCTTTCAGTTCCGTCTGTCCTCTGCACAAATTATAATAAACTAATGGTATTTCTTGCCACTTTTACACTCACCTTTTGAATTTGTGCCAATCTCCGTTTGCACGACGGCATTTACGTCTTCACAAATATAAGCAACAAGTTAATCAAAAAAACTTTTTCACACATTATTATCCGACGATTTAACACACAAGTACAAAAACAATATACAAAACGTAATACACTGATCAGAACTGCTATACATATGTAATGTTTTGATTAGGAAAGTTTGAAAATAAATTACAATCTGTAATGAAAACTTCTGTGTGAGGCCATTTTAAATGACATGTCGGGGAATATTTTGTAGGGGCTAGTATTATTATTTTTTACATTTGGGGCCCAAAAGGTGTTGACAGGTAAGCCATATTTGACACGCATACCAATATACAACTTGGTTCCGTTTCACACCTCAAGTCTCTAGACAGAGAAACCAACTACCGGTGACCAGTATTTGACCCGAAGTTAAGCTACTTAAGGTAATTATTTGTAATTTTAAATTTTCACAGTGCTAAGAGTATATGTCAATTGAAATAATGAATCGTATTAATTCAAAAAATCAATCCGTAACGAACACGGATAGTGAGATGGGGATTTGTCCAATCTACGAGTTTACGTTATGTATCGTTAAGTTAATCGTATACGCTTTATCGATTAGACCTTAATGTCACCACTTTGGTCGGTTTCAGAATCAGGTTCAAGAATCAAACTGACAATCATTAGTACAGTAATCGCTTAAATCAAATCGCTTAGAAACGTGTGTTGGCAATAAATCGAGCACAGTGATCAATTTAATCAAAACGCTTAAAAATGCATGTGTGCAATCAATCGAGCATAGAGCGATAATAACAGAAAACAGTGGGTGCCCTTTTCGCAGACATAGGGCCGATAAAAGTGGTCAAGAGGCAATCAAGATCGTTATCGATTAGGGCGAGTGGCGGCTTTTGTCTTTGAAAAGGGCAAAGTGGCGCTTGAAAAAAGGGGCATGGCGCCGCGCCGCGCAAAATGGGCCTGGATAAAACACTAAGTGCAGTGGTTGGTACACTCGCTTCTCACTTAGGTTGCCCAGGTTCGCTTCCAACTCTGCGCATGTGAGTTTGGTTGGTGGTCACCATACCGGACAGGTGGGGTTTCATCCGGGTACTACGGTTCTCCCCCCCCCCCCCTCCAGCACAAGATCACACCAAAATTACAAATATCAGTAAAAAGTTCATAGGTGAAAATTGCAGCTATTATTTAAAAGTCGTCCCAACTTTCAATGAGTCTAAAAGTAAATTAGGCACGGGTGCTGGGACACACCCCGGGTCCTCACATAATGCAGCTTCCTCATAAAATGCAGACCTCATAAACTTTTTAATACACACACACACGGGCTTAATGCATGTGTGGACTGCACAGGCTGATCCAGGACGACACTTTTCACTTTCATGGTATTTTCCGTTCTGGGATGACACTTTACGCACATGCATTAAGCATGGTTTTCCCACAACACGCCACGAATACATTTGGAATTGCAAAACTTTTGTTAATATAAGAAACAATTTCAAGACTTAGATATTGATCAGTGTCCTGCCTGATAAAATGAATATTTGAAGGTTGGAATATTGGGAATATTGTTCAAAATTGGATTTGCTGTGGATTTGCTACTTGTTTCGTGTTCTCTAGATATTGCTGGTGTCGGTCCATCCTTGAATCCTGGCTCATGTTTTCCAGATGTTACTGGCATCTGTCTTTCCTTGAATCTTCGATAATGTTTTCAAGATTTTGCTGGCGTCTGTCCATCCTTGAATCCTTGATAAAGTTATCCAGGTGTAGCTGGTGTCGATCCATCCTTGAATCCCTTATAAAGTTATCCAGATGTTGCTGGTGACAGTCCATCCTTTAATCTTTGATAAAAATATCCAGATGTTGCTGGGGTCGGTTTATCCTTGAATCTTCGAAAATGTTTTCCAGATGTTGATGGCGTCCATCCATCCTTGAATCTTAGATAATGTTTTCCAGATATTGCTGGCGTCACTCCATCCTTGAATCCTTGATAAAGTAATCCTGGTGTTGCTGGTGTCGGTCCATCCTTGAATCCTTGATAAAGTTATCCAGATGTTGCTGGCGTTAGTCGATCCTTGAATCTTTGAAAAAGTTTTCCAGATGTTGCTGGGGTCGGTTTATCCTTGAGTCTTCAAAAATGTTTTTCAGATGTTGATAGCGTCCATCTATCCTTGAATCTTCAATAATAATGTTTCATCCTTGAATCCTTGATAAAGTTTTCCAGATGTTGCTGGCATCAGTCCATCCTTGAATCTTTGCTAATGTTTTTCAGGTGTTGTTAATGTCGGTCCATTCTTGAATCTTTAATAATGTTTTCCAGTTGTTGCTACTTGCCAGCATCGGTCCATCGTTGAATCTTTGATAATGTTTTCCAGATGTTGCTAACGTCATCGGTCCATCGTTGAATCTTTGATAATGTTTTCCAGATGTTGCTAACGTCATCGGTCCATCCTTGAATCTTTGATAATGTTTTCCAGATGTTGCTAACGTCATCGGTCCATCCTTGAATCTTTGATAATGTTTTCCAGATGTTGCTAGCATCTGTGCAGATGATGGGAGGGCTGGAAGACTGGCAAGTGATTCAGGAGTTTGTGCCAGGACGGTCAGCGCAACAGTGCCGTGAACGGTATGTCTTCAAAGTGATATATGATCTTGATGTGACATTGTGTTTATTTAATTCTTTAGCTTGCTGTATTTGTACTCATTTTACTAATATAATATAAATTTTATATGATGTCCTAGCTTAATTGTTTATTTTTATATAGGTTATTCTTAGCTTTTGACCTTCTGATACCTTATTTCTTTATATATGATAACACAATTCTTTTTAACTCAATGTACATTTTGCTTAATTCATTTAGTAATGTTTGTTTAAATGTTTGTTTCTAATGTTTTTTCTAACCCCTTTCATTCCAGCATGAAGATATCATATGCAAACTATTCTTTAAAGGACCTAGTTCTACATTATGTATTTTTTATCTTGTGACAGGTATAACAACTGTCTCAATTCTGCCATCAACTTTGACCGTTTCTCCTACCTGGAAGATAGACAGCTGCTAAGAAAGTACAATGAAGTTGGAGGTATTGTTTTTGTAATTTGCATGAAAATATGTTAGCAGTTACATATATTTATCTCCGTGGCCTAGTGGTTAAGGCGTTCACCTACAGAGCGGGAGGTCGAAGGTTCGAGTCCTACACAGGGCTTGTTCTGATATGGCCGGCTGCCTACCCAGCAGCTAGTTAAATCAATGGGTACCGATTGCCTTCCAGCCAAGCGCCCGGCATATAGGATAGGAATCGGGGGTAAAGATGTTCATCAGTAAAGGTGTCTCATAAGTCAAAACTGGCTGGCCCTTAATCGCAAGGGGTGACACTATAATAAACAAACACTTTACTTTACTTTACTATATTTATCTTTTACTAGCATTACATATACAGTAGAACCTGTCTAAACCGAACAGCGTCAGGACCTGGCCAATCATTCGGTTTTCAGAGGGGTTCGGTTTACCCATTTTTTTTTTTATATTAAATCCTATTTCCTTTAAAAAGTGTATGATCTATTTTATATGTTAATTACAGTGTATAATAAAACAGCATCATAACTCAAGAAAAGCTTGACATGTTCAAATAATTTTTGGCTCACATGTGTAACCATAGAATACAGGTCAAATTTGATGTTGGTTACAAACCACTAAATTTTGACAGAGTTATGGCCCCTTTTCGACTTAAAATGCCCTAAAAACATGGTTTCCGGATGATAACTCAAGAAAGGCTTGACATATTCAAATAATTTTTAGTACACATGTGTAACATCATAGAATACAGGTCAAGTTCGATGTTGGTTACAAACCACTACATTTTGACAGAGTTATGGCCCCTTTTCGACTTAAAATTCCATAAGAACATGATTCCCGGACGATAACTCAAGAATGGCTTTACATATTCATATAATTCTTGGTAAACATGTGTAGCATCATTAAATATGCGTCAAGTTCGACTTTGGTTACAAACCACTAAATTTTGACAGAGTTATGTCCCTTTATTTGACTTAAATTCCCTAAAAACATGGTTTCCTGACGATAACTCCACAATGGCTTGACATATTTAAAGAATTATTGCTACACATATGTAACATCATAAAATACAGGTAGAGTTCGACTTTGGTTACAAACCTCTACATTTTGACACAGTTATGGCCCCTTTTTGACTTAAATTACGAAAAACATGGACAATAACTCATAAAAGGCTTCACATATTTAAATTATTTTTGGTACATAGGTGTAACATCATAAGTTTATTAAGTTTTTATATAAAGGCCAGGAATTAGAAATTGTTAACACCTTTTCATATTTGGGAATAGTTTTTACTACAGGTGGATCATTTGCAAGTACTTTCGACACACTTGCAGGTCAAGCTTCAAAAGCTGTTTTTAAATTAAATTCATACTTAATTAACTTCCCTTTAATCTCTATACAAAACAAGCTACAATTATTTGATCAGCTCGTTTTACCTATTTTAAACTATGGATCAGAGGTCTGGGGCTTAAATGAGTCTATGAAATTAGAGAGGGTTCAATTAAATTTTTGTAAAAGGTTATTAGGTGTGAAAATCCAAACCCAAAATAATTTTGTATATGGAGAACTTGGTAGAACATCCTTGATAACCAAAAGAGTTGTTAATGTTATAAGATATTGGTTAAAAATTATTAAGTTAGAGGAGCACAAATACGTTAAGTGTATGTATTTACATATGTATAGCACTTTAATGAGTAGACCAAATACCCACTCATGGGCAAAATCTGTATGTAATCTTTTACAATCTTTAGGTTTACATTATTCATGGATTAACCAAGGTGTAGGTGATGAAAAGTGTTTCTTATGTTTAGTTAAATCTAGAATAACTGATGCTTTTATACAAAACTGGATGACAGAACTAAATAATTCATCAAGAGCAAAAATGTTTTGTAAATTTGAATTTCAACCTTACTTAAAACATGTCAGTATTAATAAATTTAGATATAATCTTTGTAAATTAAGAGTTTCTTCACACAGGCTAGAAGTGGAATCAGGTAGATGGCATAAACCTGAACCAATACCTTTCCAAGAAAGAAAATGTCAGCATTGTAATGTTATTGAAGATGAGTTTCATTTTATACTAGAATGTTCACTATATACTGATATTAGAAAATTGTATATCAAACAGTATTACAGGAAAAGACCTAATGTACCAAAATATATAGAATTAATGCAGTCTGACAATGCAATTGTTAACAGAAACCTAGCTATGTATGTTCATAAAGCATTTACTGAAAGAAATATGTATAAATATTAGTACGATTAACATTTCTTGCTTTGCACACTTGACTTCTCGCTTTACCTAATGCACTGTATTTTGATTTATTATATAATATTATATTATATATTACTTATTATAATATTGATAGTATTATTATTGTGAAATGTATTATAACAGCTAGTAATTTTCTTATAATTAATTGTATTATACAGATGACCCACCGTGTATGTATTTATTTACTTTTGTATATCATGTATACTCACGGACTGTATGTCTATTGTATATTGAATAAACCATCATAAAATACAGATCAAGTTCAACTTAGGTTACAAACCACTAAATGTTGACAGAGTTGTGGCTCCTATTAAAATTAAATTTTTCCAAATACACTGTTGACCATTCACAAATTAAAGCATTCTCTCTCTGTCCATTTCTTTCGAATGGATGCCATAGTTTTGTGACAAGGCCATATTGTGGGGGTTTATCCGTCACTCATGTGACAGTTCTAGTTGTTATTGTTTATTATTTTCATTATTTGCAAGTAAAATGTATATTTGCACATAAAACGACATTCAATTTATCAATCAAACAAGGTCATGTATTCAATGTACAACAACGTATTTACATCTTTTTAAATGAAATTGATTGACTGTTTTGATTAGCTTTTAAACATATTTAATTTGGCTCGATTGTATGACTAGCCTTTGGATTATAAAGATCACTGATCGAAATATTGCCAGAATTTACTATAATTGTGTATAAATTAATTACACTGTTCTGAAACATTTAACATGTAACACTATACGTAAATTTTAACATAAAACACGACAGACTAATCTGCTTTTTACAAGTTGGTTATTGTCCTTCGCCACTGCCCTATTATCACCATGGCGATTATGCCTTGAGTGTGTAATTGTGTCACCAATTATCGGGTTAACGCCTCTGTGGTATTGCGAAGTGACACCGGACAGGATAAACCGTTCGGTGTATTGAGGGTTTTAAGGTACAATGAGATCAAATTTGTGATAAAATTGTTCGGTATTCGGTTTGAACAGGGTTCGGGTTATTAAGCTTTTTTGGTATATAATATAAGAAGGAAAAAAATCGGGAATGACACAGCCGTTGGGTTTTGACAGGGATTCGGTTTTCACAGGGTACAGTTTGGACAGGTTTCACTGTAATATATCTTTTAATAGCCCACATTTTTGTGTCTTACATAATTTTTGACAAAAAAATATTTGATAATGTCATCAGATTCACAATTGTTAATTCACAGGATTTCAAAAGGTTTTCACAGCAATATTCCTCGGGTGACGCTTTTTCAAATTGTTTCAAAACATGGCCACTAGTTGGTGGGGTGTTTTTTGCACTGTAAAACATTGCTTGAAGAAAGCAACCCAGGATACATTTGAGGGGCGTCGTGGGAAAACCGGGCTTAATGCATGTGCGTCATGTGTCGTCCCTGATAAGCCTGTGCAGTCAGCACAGGCTAATCTGGGACAGCACTTTCCGCAAACAGTGGATTTATGTTTAGAAGGGACTTCCTTGAAACAGACATACAATAAAAACGGAACGTTCCGTCCTGGGTAAGCCTGTGCTGTCTGCACAGGCTAATCCTGGTGACACGTTACGCACATGCATTAAGCCCAGTTTTCCCACGATGCGCCACATTTTTTTTTTCACTGCCTTTTATGATAAAATTTAAGATGTTATTATGCCCCCTAAGGGAACTACGGGGCATATAGTAATCGCATCGACCGTCCGTTTGTCCATCTGTCGGTCTGGCCGTCCGTCCTTAACGCTTCTTGTGCGGAGCATAACTCCATTAGTATTAAAGGGATTCAAATGAAACTTTATATATAAAGATAGAGGACGATGAGAAGAAGTGCAGAGAACAAGGATCACAACTCTTCCTTCAATATTGATGGAGTTATTGCCCTTTGTTTAATTTTCTTGAATGGAGCATATCTCCATTAATATTGATGGGATTCAAATGAAACTTCCTATAATGATAGAGGACAATGAGAGGAAGTGCAGAGCACAAAAGCCACAACTCTGTCTTCAGTATTTACAGAGTTATTGCCCTTTGTCTTATTTCCTTATGTGAAGCATTAATTTTCTTGTGCGGAGCAAAACTCCATTAGTATTGAAGGGATTCAAATGAAACTTCATATAATGATAGAGAACAAGGAGAAGAAGTGCAGAGCACAAGGACCACAACACTTTCTTCAATATTTTTGGAGTTATTGCCCTTTGTTTCATTTCCTTATGTGAAGCATTAATTTTCTTGTGCAGAGCATAACTCCAATAGTATTTAAGGGATTCAAATGAAACTTCCTTTAATAATAGAGGACAATTAGAGGAAGTGCAGAGCACAAGGACCATAACTCTTTCTTCAATATTTACAGTTATTTCCCTTTGTTTAATTTTCTTGTGCTGAGCATAACTCCAATTGTATTGAAGGGATGCAAATGAAACTTCACATAATAATAGAGGACAAAGAGAGGAAGTGCAGAGCTTAAGGACCACAACTCTTTCTTCAATATTTACAAAGTTGTTGCCCTTTGTTTTATTTCCTTATGTGAAGCATTAATTTTCTTGTGCAGAGCATAGCTAAATTAGTATTGAAGGGATTCAAATGAAACTTCATATAATGATAGAGGACAATGACAGGAAGTGCAGAGCACACGGACCATAACACTTTCTTCAATATTTATGGAGTTATTGCCCTTTGTTTAATTTTCTTGTGTGGAGCATAACTCCATTAGTATTGAAGGGATTCAAATGAAACTTTATGTATTCATAGAGGTCAATGAGAGGAAGTCCAGAATGAAAGGACCACAACAATTTATTCAATATTTACAGAGTTATTGCCCTTTGTTTTATTTTCTTGTGAAAAGCACAACTCCATTAGTAATGAAGGGATTCAGATGAAACTTCATATAATGATAGAGGACATTAGGAGGAAGTGCAGAGCACAAGGACCACAACTCTTTCTTCAGTATTTACAGAGTTATTGCCCTTTGTTTTATTTTCTTGTGCGAAGCATTAATTTTCTTGTGCGTAGCATACTACCATTAGTATTGGAGGGATTCAAATGAAACTTCATAGAATGGTAGTGGACAATAAGAGGATTTGCAGAATACAAGGGCGATAACTATTTCTTCAATATTACCGAGTTATTGCTCTTTGTTTAATTTTCTTTTGCGGAGCATTACTCCATTAGTATTGAAAGGATTCAAATGAAACTACATATAATGATAGAGAACAATGAGTGGAAGTGCAGAATACAAGGACCATAACTCTTTCTTCAATATTTATGGATTTATTGTCCTTTGTTTATTATTTTTGTGCAGAGCATAACTCCATTAGTATTGAAGGGATTTTAAATAAAATCACATATATTGATATAGGATGTTGCGAGGAAGTGCAGAATACAAGGACTATAACTAATTCTTCAATATTTACGGAGTTATTGTCCTTTTTAGCTCACCTGAGCACGAAGTGCTCAAGGGTGAGCTATTGTGGTCAGTCTGTGTCCGTCGTCCGTCATCAACATTTTACTTCAAACAAGTTCTTCTCTGAAACCACTTGGCAGATTTTAACCAAACTTGGCAAGAATGTTCCTGGGATGGTCCTTTACCAATCCCTTCAATTTATTAAAATAAAAGCTTAAAAAGTGGAAAACTTAAATAATCTTCTAGTCAGAAACCACTGGCTGGATTTGAAAATAGTTTTCACAGAAACGCTCCTTGGGTGACCCTCTATCAAATTCCTTCAAATCATTTTGATTTGTCAAAAAACATGGCCGCCAGGGGGCGGGCAGTTTTCCTTATATGGCTATATTGAATACTTTAACAATCTTTGTCTGAAACCACTGGCTGGATTTCAAAATATTTTCACAAAATTGGTCCTTGGGTGACCGTCTACCAAATTCCTTGAAATCATTTTGATTTGTTAAAAAACATGGCTGCCAGGGGGCGGGGCAGTTTTCCTTATATGACTTTAAAAATCTTCTTGTCTGAAACCACTGGCTGGATTTCAAAATAATTTCACATACATGTTCCTTGGAAATCATTTTGATTCGTTACAAATAGTGGCCGCCATGGGGCGGGACAGTTTTCCTTATATGGCTATATTGAAATCTTAAACAATCTTTTTGTTAAAAGCCATCATGATGCTTTACACTCAGGTGAGCAACCTAGGGCCATCTTGGCCCTCTTGTTTTTGCAGATAATTACTACCTTAGCATTGAAGGAATTTAATATAACACCACATATACTGATAAGAGGACATTGAGAGGAAGGGCTGAGTAGAAGGACCATAACTCTTTTTTCATTTTTGATGGAGTTATTGCCCTTAAGTTAATTTTCTTGTGCAGTACATAACTCCATTAGTATTGAAGTGATTTAAACTATAACCACGTATATTGATTGAGGATGTTGAGAGGAAGTGCAGAGTACAAGGACCATAACTCTTTTTAGGAAGCGTCATTTTTGCAAACATGTAACTGACATTGTGTTGCCTTCCTCTGACAAGCATATGCTTCGGTGGCATACGTCACATCCTGTGACAAGCCTATTTTGACCTGTGGGTCATATTATTAACCAGCGGAGTGGCTGACAATCTCCAACACAATGAAGGGCCGGACCGACTTGATGGTTCGCAGACGCTATGACAAGCTGATGCAGTGGAAGAGCATGCATGAGACACTGATGGAACAGCCTGTAAGAGCCTTAACTATATTTTGTTAGCATGGAAACTCTAAGCCCTTTCTGTCTAATAAGTGATATTTTTTTATGCCCGCACTTTCCCTATAGATTTGCCCTTGTTTATCCGTCCATCCCGTCCATCAGATTTTTGTGTCATGCGTAACTCAAAAAGTATAACTGCTAGAGTGATAAAACTTTATAAACATATTCATTAGCGTATGAACTTGTGCACCTGGGTATTTTGGTGCAATTTTGTCCGAAATGAGCAGCGTTATGGCCCTTTTTAGATTTTTGGACTTGCGTCTCACGTTACTAAAAAAGTATAACTGCTAAGAGTGATGAAACTTTATAAACATATTCATCATATTCATCAGCATGTGAACTTGTGCACCTGGGTATTTGGTGCAGATTGGTTGGAGATCATCTGAGTTTTGTCCCGTTTTTAGCAACAATTGACAATTTTGGTCTTGTGTCGTGTGTAACTCGAAAAGTATAACTGCTACTGGTTGGCGAGTAGTATCCATTAACTAGCAGCATCCGTGATTTGTATATTAAAAGGTCTAAAAGCTCTCCGGCATTGATTCTAGAGTTTACACACATCACCTAGCAACTGTTCCAAACACAGAATAAGTTAAAGTCGCCAAAACTTCATATTTTTCTAGATATTTACATTTTTGTTATAAAAATCCCAACACAACTTAACTCCTTGTGGGGCACGCGCAAAAATAATTGGACCCCTATTTTTATCTTATACTTCCGTATTTTCGGTTTACCAAGGGTGATCACTAGTTATTTACATAAAGCAGCAATTTTAGTCTTCAAACACCACCATCCATATATATTCAACACGCATTTTTTGTGAAATAGGTTTTCTTAAAAAATAAAGTATTGCAATTGCAAAATGTTTACTAAAAAAATATTAGATCTAACAAAGAATTGCAATTTTAAAATTTTTAGTCAAAATACGGCTAGTTTCGGGACGATTTTGACAATACAGGGGAGGCGACTATTTCAATAATTACATGGTTATCCCCCCTCCCTGATTGATTCTGGTGTTTGTGTGTGAATATGAATAAAAGTATGATCATTTTAGCTAGAACACTCGGATTAATGTTCATATTTAACTTGAGGTATTAAACTTTTTTTGTGTGTGAATTGTTAAGTCTAGCCCAATATCCACAAAGCACCTGAGTGAAAACATAGTCTTATGTTTTATCTATATGTCTTTTTACATGAAAATGTTTTAAACTAGCGTACATTGCTCAGATGTTTGCTATTTTGTTCTTTTGTGAACAGAAATATAACATAAATAATTCAGGGCTCAGCCTAGGGACAAATTTTAGGGAGAAGTCACTTCTCCCTCAGGTCAGTTTAGGGAGAAGTGAGGCCACTTCAAGGAGAAGTGTTTTCCAAAAAGCGCTTAACCATAATTTTGCTTGTTATTACCATCATCAGACCATGTCAATCATTATCATAGTACCAAGTCCATCATCATCATCAGGTCATTATCATCATCAAATTCTCCATAAATTAATAACAAGATATTTTCAAGTTGTATTACATTATTCTAGTTTCCAAGTTTGTTTCCAAGTTTCCATTCTAGCAATACACACATCAATAAAAGTTTAAATTTAAATATATAATTTTTTTTATCTAAACGTTCACAGTGCATCACAAAACATTGTTTTTGTGGAATTAAAAATTAATTATATATTAATTATATTTTGTTAGGTATTAATTCATTTTTTTTTCTCAATAAAACGCTTCGTTAAAATTACCTTGCAATTATTTATCTAATTTGAACAAACAATAAAATTCGTTAAAAACACCAGTTATTAATAATAACACGTGTTAAATCTAAGAAGAGTGACAGCGTGACGTAATCAATTAGAATGGGCTTTTAAATCTGCAAGCCGTTAACAAAAGCTAATAGCAACGGTGTCGGTTTGACTTCAAAAAGTCTTGGATGTGACTGCCCTGATGGGGCCATTGTCTAGCAGTTTGTAGAACTAAGCGTG
Source organism: Congeria kusceri (assembly GCA_027627225.1). Classification (NCBI taxonomy): domain Eukaryota; kingdom Metazoa; phylum Mollusca; class Bivalvia; order Myida; family Dreissenidae; genus Congeria; species Congeria kusceri. The sequence continues at coordinate 27,863,799 of CM051037.1, forward strand.
TAACGATTAGCACGTGGTCAGTGAAAATCAATACCACTGTACCTGAACAATGCAAGCACTGTCGATAGAGCATTAAGGAATTAGCGTCCAAGAGGAAATGTCAAGGGTGTGAACAAAATCAGATAGTTGCTTTATTGCATGGAATAAAATGGATATTTAAATGGGGTGATGAAATAAAAGTCTTGGAATTAAAATGGAAACTGTATTACGAGGGAAATTATTGGATATTAACATGAATATTTACATCTAGTATGGATTGATATGTGTTTTGCGTATCAGGTAATTATGTGCGTTTTTGAAATTTACTTCAGTTCTCTTTTTTATGGAAGTTGAGTTCAAAGCTTTTAGGACTGCTGTGTGATTGATAATTATTACTATGCGAAGTTTAAAACAAACGGCGAAGTGGACTTCTCCTTGATGAAATTTATGGGCGATGTCAATAGCTCCAGGGCGAAGTTATCGCCCACGTCGCCTTCACGGCTCTGCCCTGAATATAACAGACATATAACAGAACATTTAAACTTAAGATTGTCTTCCGGAGCTTTGTGATGCAGGTCTTGTTCTTTATTGTGTGCCAGGCCCGGCTAGCTCAGTTTGTAGAGCGCTGGACTGTCAATCCGGGGATCGTGAGTTCGAACCCCAGCCTAGCAGGCCCGGCTAGCTCAGTTGGTAGAGCGCTGGACTGTCAATCGGGGGATCGTGAGTTCAAACCCCAGCCCGGTGGGCCCGGCTAGCTCAGTTGGTAAAGGCTGGACTGTCAATCTGGGGATCGGGAGTTCAAACCCCAGCCTAGCGGGCCCGGCTAGCTCAGTTTATAGAGCGCTGGACTGTCAATCCGGGGATCGTGAGTTCAAACCCCAGCCTTGCGGGCCCGGCTAGCTCAGTTGATAGAGCGCTGGACTGTCAATCTGGGGATCGTGAGTTCAAACCCCAGCTCGGCGGGCCCGGCTAGCTCAGTTGGTAGAGCGCTGGACTGTCAATCCAGGGATCGTGAGTTCGAACCCCAGCCCGGCGGGCCCAGCTAGCTCAGTTGGTAGAGCGCTGGACTGTCAATCCAGGGATCGTGAGTTCGAACCCTAGCCCGGCCACATACTTGTGTGGGGATTGGTCATGAAATTATTTCTACGGACATTCTCCCCCTACCTCTGATTCAAGTAGGGCAGTTGTTAGTTACAGGCATAAGTATGTGCACTTAATACTGGTAAATTGCTTAGATCGGCTAAGCTTGCCCAGGAAAAGTGTGAGTAGGTTAACTGACGGCCATGTTATGACTGAAATACTGTTAAAAACTGCGAAAATTCAAACAAACAAACAAACAGATGTTTCGTATTTCATCCTTTTTTAAGCAGAAGCCATTGCATTTACACACACTATTTGATCGTTCACTAGAGTACAACTTTAATATTATCCTTAGGAGCTTTTTTAATACATGCCCTGGTCTTTATTGTGTGCATTTACAAAGACTATTTGACCTTTTTAATACATGCCCTGGTCTTTATTGTGTGCATTTACAAAGACTATTTGACCTTTTTAATACACGCCCTGGTCTTTATTGTGTGCATTTACAAAGACTATTTGACCTTTTTAATACATGCACTGGTCTTTATTGTGTGCATTTACAAAGACTATTTGACCATTTTAATACACGCCCTGGTCTTTATTGTGTGCATTTACAAAGACTATTTGACCTTTTTAATATATGCCCTGTTCTTTATTGTGTGCATTTACAAAGACTATTTGACCCTTTTAATACACGCCCTGTTCTTTATTGTGTGCATTTACAAAGACTATTTGACCTTTTTAATACACGCCCTGTTCTTTATTGTGTGCATTTACAAAGACTATTTGACCTTTCACTAGTATAACTTTTAAGATTATCCTTAGGAGCCCTGTTTTTTAATAGACCAATCCAGGTTTTGCCTCCTTGAGCCTTGTAGAGTTACAGCCGGGCCAGCTAGCTCAGTTGGTAGAGCGCTGGACTACAAATCGAGGATCGCGGGTTCCATTTCCAGCCCGGCCACATAACCTGTGTGGGGATTGGTCATGAAATTATTTCTACGGTCATTCTCCCCCTACCTCTGATTCAAGTAGGGCAGTTGTCAGTTACTGGCATAAGTATGTGCACTTAGTACTGGTAAACCGCTTAGATCTTCTAAACTTGCCCAGGAAAAGTGTGAGTAGTTTAACTGACCGCCGTTATATGACTGAAATACTGTTGAATACGGGAAAAATCCAAACAAACGAACAAAAACAAAACGTATAGTTAAACGTCCTCCCCAGCTATTCTTAAAGAATTAATTACCTTTCATTGAATATCACGAACATTACCATGTGGTCTTTCGAATATCACAAACATTACCATGTGGTCTTTCGAATATCACAAACATTACCATGTGGTCTTTCGAATATCACGAACATTACCATGTGGTCTTTCGAATATCACAAACATTACCATGTGGTCTTTCGAATATCACAAACATTACCATGTGGTCTTTCGAATATCACAAACATTACCATGTGGTCTTTCGAATATCACGAACATTACCATGTGGTCTTTCGAATATCACAAACATTATACACATATTTTGTATAAAATAGTTAAACTGCTAAGCACTTGATATCCAAGTGCAATGATTGGATAATATTGCAGAGAAATTTGAATATGATTGACATTTGTGGAAGCATCTATTGTGTGTGTGTGTGTGTGTGTGTTTTCAGGCCTGCGTTCGTGACAGGATCCTTCATCCAGCCTTTACTGTTGATGCTCAAGGAATGGTATGTGAAGAAATATTGACTGTTTTTTGTTGTGTGAATATTTTTTGTAGTTTATACTCGTCTTAAACATTGGCAGCATAAAATTAGTTTATCTGGTACATATATTTAGTCATCAGTTTTAAATATAAGTATATGTTATAATTTTGATCAATGATATTTTCATTGAATCTGTAAAATCATTAAGAGTGTTTTTTTACAGTATTGGCTGAAAAATCTAGCCAACCCTGGTTGTGTACCGAATTCTATTTCTTGTAAGTATAGAAGTTATATAGGTAATGTATCTGGATATATGCACTCACTTTATTTTGCACAAGCAGACCCATGTTCCTCTGGACATTTTCCCTTCCATACCCTGTGAATGGCAAATTGTTTGTTACAAACATACAGGACCACCTATTATTTAACTTTAATTTTGACTTATTTTCCCCGCCAATGAAATCAGGAAGGGAAATTGAAATGGCGTTGTCCGTCTGTCATGCTTTTCAGTCCGCTTCCATTTCTCAGTAACTGAGGGGTAGAATTCAATAAATCTTAAAATATATATGAGGCATGTTGTGGGAAAACCGGACTTAAAGCATGTGCGTAAAGTATTGTCCCGGATTAGCCTTTGCAGTCCACACAGGCTAATCCGGGATGACACTTCTGCTTTTATGGTATTTCCTGTTTCAAGGAAGTTTCTTTTAAACATAAATCCACTAGGCGGAAAGTGCCGTCCCGCATTAGCCTGTGCGAACTGCACAGGCTGACCCGGGACGACTTTACGCACACACATTAAACCTGGTTTTCCCACGACATGCCTAATATGTATAGTGTGGTGCTGCACGTCAAGAATCACTTGGATCAGTCAATTTTCTCCAGTGTTTTTGCTCTGTGTTCAATGAAAATTTGCAATTGTTTCTGTCCACCCCCATTTCTCAGTAATTGGCAAGTAGAATTTCATGAAACGTAATTGTAATATGTACCAACATAGTGCGGTGATGCACGTCAATTTTCATTTGGATCAGTCAATTTTCTCCAGTGTTTTTGCTCTGTGTTCAATGAAAATGGGCAATTGTTTCTGTCCACCCCCATTTCTCAGTAATTGGCAATTAGAATTCCATGAAAATTATAATAATATGTACCAACATAGTGCGGTGATGCACGTCAAATTTCACTTGGATCAGTCAATTTTATCCAGAGCTATTGCCCTTTATCAATTAAAAATGCACAATTTTTTTCATTACTTACATGTAGAATGTTGTGTGAAATTTTTAATCCAATATATTGTATATCATTAAAGATATTGAACTGAACTTTGGATACTTGCTAATGGTGACACAGTGCAGATATATGACAAGTGACACAACTGAGTGTTAGTTTTTGTTTATAAATCTTAGTTGAATTTTAATGTTACCTATTACAGGTATTAAACTAACATTTTTCTTTGAAGTAACACTGCAGATGAATGAAAAGTCCCTTAACTCAAGCTAACATTATTACAGGAGTATTGTCCTTCTTTAGGTTTTGGTTAAAGTTTTTGTTACATGGATACTTCTCTAAAATCATTCAAGATATTGACTGCTCTGTCCTCCCAACAGCTCTTGTTTCGATTTGCTTTATTCAGCGGAGGATATCAATTCATTGAATTTGCTTGTTATGAGTTAGAAGTGACTAAGTCAATATAGTCTACAATAGGCTCACAAAAAGTACTTAATGTGTAGACAGACCTGCATTCCTGCAACTGTTTACCTTTGTGAATGTACATGTAGTGTCTGGGCAAATGTCCAGGTAACTTAAGGTGGCTATACGGGGCCATACATGTACAGCTGAATACAAATAAGTAGTTTATGAATTTGCACTTTGTTTTTATTTTAAAAACAGTTAATGAATCCTTACTTTGTTTGTAGCTCACCTGATCAAGAAGTGCTTGGTGAGCTATTGGTTTGGGGACCTTTCCTGCGTCGTCCGTCTTCTGTGTGCCGTCAGCAACTTGTTTCATTACGCTGGACACTTCTCTTTTTATATAATCTTAACCAAACTTACACAGTTTGTGTATGACCATACAATTTCGGACGGGATTGTTATTGGGTTAAATCACACTAGTAACACTAGAGTTATTGCCCCTTTTTCATGCAAAAAAAGTGCAAAAATGCTTTTTTTCTAAGATATGGACTTTATTTTCCATCCAATCTTAACCAAACTTTCACAGATTGTGTATGACCATGAGATCTCAGCAGACGCCAAAAATGGGCCAGATCGTGTTTCAAACACCGGAGTTATTGCCCTTTGTTTATGACAATATATACAAAAATGGACATTATTCAGGATAGAGACTTCATTTTTCATCTGATCTTCACCATTCTTGCAAAGTTTGTCTATGACTATGAGCTTACAGTTGAAGTCGATTATAAACAAAATCGGATCAGAAACACCTGAGTTATTGCCCTTTGTTTGTGTAAAAATATGCATAAAGGACATTATTCAGGATAGAAACTTCATTTTTCATCCATTCTTTATCAATCTTGCACAGTTTGTCTATGACCATAAGATTACAGGTCAAGTTGAATATAAACAAAACTGGGCCAGAAACACAGGAGTTATTGCCTTTTGTTTGTGAAACAAAATATACAAAAATGGACATTATTCAGGATAGAGACTTCATATTTCATCCAATCTTCACCAATCTTGCACAGTTTGTCTATGACTATAAAAGTAGATGTGAAGTCGAATATAAGCAAAATCGGGCCAGAAATACCAGATTGATAGCACTTTGTGGAAAAAAAAAATACAAAAATTGACATTTTTCAGGATAGAGACTTCATTTTTTATCCAATCATCACCAATTATTCACAGTTTGTCTATGAACGTAAGATTACAGGTGAAGTCGAATATAAGCATGTTCGGGCCAGAAACACCAGAGTTATTGCCCCTTGTCTGTGGAAATAAACATCAACAAGTTATCCATGATTGGCTGGCACACATTTTTTTATTCAATGTTGTCCAAACTTACACAGTTTGTGTATGACCATACACATTTATTGATAAAATTTGATTCCCAACAGTTGCAAACCTAACATGCAGTTATTTGTACATGCAACATTGATTGCTTCAGAGCCTGCATTTACATCATTTATCATCATTGGACAGAAGAAGCAAAACTTGACCTTATAGTACAGCCATCGCAACTATCACATTGCAACTAGTTCTCCAAAACTGTCTGCGAAAAAAGACATCAAAATCAACAGTTTCTGCATTTTCAAGAATTGTCACTGACTTAATGAAAAAAGGTCAGGTAAGAATATTGAGAAAAATGATTTGAGAACAATTAGCAAAAACATTGCACATCCACTACCCAACTTGTACTTGATTTAGCCCATTGCACTAACCGATGTTTTAAATAAAAACAATCCTATCCCCCTTTGCGTATTGTTCAGATACCTTAATTTTTAAACCTGTCACAACAGTATGGTCTTCATCTGTACCAGTTCTCAGGTGAGCGCTTTGGGCCATCAAGGCCCTCTTGTCATATTAATTTTTTTTATGAATTTTTACTTTTTAGCTCACCTGAGCACAAAGTGCTCATGGTTTGTGCTCATGGTGAGCTTTCGTGATCGCCCATTGTCCGTCGTGCGTGCGCGTGTGCGTCGTCAACTTTTCATTCAAACAACATCTCCTCCTAAACCGCTGGACAGATTTTCACCAAACTTCACAGGAATGATCCTTGGGTGGACCTGTTTCAAAGTTGTTGAAATCTTTCCGGTCTTCTTAATATGTAGGTCAACAGAGCTAAAAATAGATTTAAAAAGTGAAAACTTTAAAATCCTCTATGAAACCACAAGGCTCAGACCTTTCATATTTGATATATGACATCCTCTAGAGGTCCTCTACAAAGATTGTTCAAATTATACCCTTGGGGTCAAAACGGGCCACGCCCCGGGGGTCACATGGTTTATATAGAATATATAGCAAAATGACTTTAAAAATCTCCTCCTCTGAAACCACAAGGCCCAGAGGTTTCATATTTGGTATGTAACATCCTATAGTGGTCCTCTACAAAGATTGTTCAAATTATGCCCCTGGGGTCAAAACGGGCCACGCCCCGGGGGTCTCATGGTTTATATAGAATATATAGCAAAATGACTTTAAAAATCTTCTCTTCTGAAACCGCAAGGCCCAGAGGTTTCATATTTGGTATGTAACATCCTTTTGTGGTCCTATACAAAGTTTGTTCAAATTATGCCCCTGGAGTCAAAATGGGCCACGCCCCGGGGGTCACATGGTTTATATAGAATATATAGCAAAATGACTTTAAAACTCTTCTCCTCTGAAACCACAAGGCCCAGAGGTTTCATATTTGGTATGTAAAATCCTATAGTGGTCCTCTACAAAGATTGTTCAAATTATGCCCCTGGGGTCAAAACGGGCCACACCCCTGGGGCCACATAGTTTATATAGACTATATAGCAAAATGACTTAAAATCTCCTCCTCTGAAACCACAAGGCCCAGAGGTTTCATATTTGGTATGTAACATTTTGTAGTGGTCCTCTACAAAGATTGTTCAAATTATGCACCTGGGGTAAAAACTGGCCACGCCCAGGGGGTTACATGGTTTATATAAACTTATACAGCAAAATGTCTTAAAATCTCTGAAACCGCACAGAGGTTTTGTATTTGGTATTTAACATCCTTCAGTGGTACTCTATAAAGATTGTTCAAATTATGCCCCATGGGTCAAAACAGACCACACCCCATTGGTCACATGGTTAATATAGACTTAAATAGCAAAATGACTTTAAAATTCTTCTCCACTGAAACCGCAAGGCCTAGAGGTTTCATATTTGGTATATAACATTGTATAGTGGTCCTCTACAAAGAGTGTTCAAATTATGACCCTGGGGTCAAAACTGATCATGCCCGGGCGGTCAAATGGTTTATATAGACTTAAATAGCAAAATGACTTTAAAAATCTTCTCCTCTGAAACGGCAAGGCTCACAGCTTTCCTATATTTGTAACGTAACATTGCATAATGGTCCTCTACAAAGATTGTTTAAATTATGCCCCTAGGGTCAAATCTGGCCACCACCCCACCCACGAGGGATCACATGGTTTATATAGACTTAAATAGCAAAAACCTTAAAAAATCTTTACCTGAAACTGCAAGGCCCACAGCATTCCTATATTTGGTATGTAACATTGCATAGTGGTCCTCTCCAAAGATTGTTCAAATTATGCACCTGGGGTCAAATCTGGCCACCCCCGAGGGGTCACATGGTTTATATAGACTTAAATAGCAAAATGACTTTAAAAATCTTTACTTGAAACCGCAAGGCCAAGAGGTTTGTTCGAGGATGTTCAACTTATGCCCCTGGGATAAAAATAAGCCCCGCCTCGGGGATTCCAATTCCAATTGGGTTACAAGGTCTCAGGTGAGCGTCCTAGGACCCTCAGGGCCCTCTTGTTTATTTTTGAAACATTTTATGAATTTTTACTTTGGAAACAGGTTTATGAATTTGTACTTTATTTTCTAAATCTAGGTGGAAAGGTGAAATTAGAGCTAAAAAATGATATGGAAGATGTCAACCAAGAGTCTATCCAACAAAGAACTGTGAACGGGGAAAACATTGACACAGAAAATGTAACCCACAATTCAGGGAACCAAGACGAGTCTGTAAGTAAAAACTGTGTGAAGCAAGAATTTCAATCTGGCCACCGGTACACTGCAGAAGAGATGTGGGAATGTTTGGGAACTGAAGACTTGAAACAAGACCTGGAGACCTTCCTGCAGAAGTCTGCCATTCAGCTGACAGATTACTACCAACAGCATGATGACTTAAATAAAGGTATCATGTTCTAGGTGTTAATTGGAGAACATTCCCTTTCTATGGGGCAAGGTACGAGTTCACTTAACACCTGTGAAGTGGTTGTTCCAAGACCACCTACTTGAGTCTGTTTTGTACATTTCAGGTGAAGTAGTGATTGTGGGGCAACATTCTTGAGTTTGTTCTGTACATTTTAGTTGAAGTAGTGATTCTGGTGCAACCTCCTTGAGTCTGTTGTGTTAATTTCAGGTGAAGTAGTGATTCTATGGGAACCTCCTTGTGTCTGTTGTGTACATTTCAGTTGAAGTAGTGGTTCCATGACCACCTCTTTGAGTCTGTTTTGTACATAATAGGTGAAGTAGTGATTCTGGGGCAACATACTCGAGTCTGTTGTGTGCCTTTCAGGTGAAGTAGAGATTCTGGGCTAACCTACTTGAGTCTGTTGTGTACATTTCAGGTGAAGTATTGATTCTGGTGCAACGTACTTGAGTCTGCTTTGTACATTTCAGGTGAAGTAGTGGTTCTGGGGCAACCTCCTTGAGTCTGTTGTGTACATTTCAGGTGATTTAGAGATTCTGGGCCAACCTATTTGAGTCTGTTGTGTACATTTCAGGTGAAGTAGTGATTCTGGTGCAACGTACTTGTGTCTGTTTTTTACATTTCAGTTGAAGTAGAGATTCTGGTGCAACATACTTGTGTCTGTTGTTTACATTGCAGGTAAAGTGGTGATTCTGGGCAACCTCCTTGTGTCTGTTGTTTACATCGCAGGTGAAGTGGTGATTCTGGGCAACCTCCTTGTGTCTGTTGTGTACATTGCAGGTGAAATAGTGATTCTGGGGCAACCTCCTTGTGTCTGTTGTGTATATTGCAGGTGAAGTAGTTGTTCCATGACCACCTCTTTGAGTCTGTTGTGTACATTTCATTCAAAGGAGTCATTCTGGGGCAACCTACTTGAGTCTGTTGTGTACATTTCAGTTGGAGTAGTGGTTCTGGGGCAACCTACTGGAGTCTTTTCTCTACATTTCAGGTGAAATAGTGATTCTGGGGCAACCTACTTGAGTTTATTGTGTACAATTCCGGTGAAGTAGTGGTTCTGCTGTCACTTTTTGAGTATGTTGTGTACATTTCAGGTGAAGTAGTGGTCCCCCGGCCACCTCCACTTAACAAGTACTCTTTGGCCCACTTCAAGCACCAGATAGGCAAGATGAGTCACCTTCACAAAGCCTTGAAAAGTCAGATAGAGAAGGACGTAAAGTTTCTACAGGAATATGCTGATCAGAACCCAAATACGTCCAGTTCTTTGAATTGCCTTGCTACCTTGCAGCAACAGGTTGTTATTGTGTTTCTTATTTTGTGTCGTCTGAAAAAGGCGACATATGGGGGGGTTACTTTGGTGGCAAGGCCCCTTTAATTTATGCAGACAATACTTTGAGAAGTGTTTGTGCAGTCATTATGAAACTTTAGGGAAGTGTTAGTAAACATAAAAGGAACGTTAGGTTCGTTTTTTTGGCATAATTGCTCTTGTTGTACTTGAGTCAGGCGACACATCCGACTATCAGATTTCTAGTGTGGAGAATATTGCATGTATTTGCTTTAAGGGATTTGTATTTTCTGACAAGGATTTTCAGTACATACAACAGTTAGTATTATGATGCAGAAATACAGGGCTTGTACCAGGTGACATTATAATTAAGCTGAATGTATCTTATTTGTTGGGTGAATGGCAATCTAAGCCCTAAAACATACATTTTTAGGAATTAATAGAAATAGCTATACTAATAATCAAATCTTTGATCGTTAAGTTATTGAACTAGTCATTTGTTGGACATATACTGTTATGCAATATCTGTAAACAAGATGGTACATCTGAAACAGATCTGCTTCATAGTATGGAACATACTTACTACAAACATTCAAGCCGTGCCCGGACATGGACATGAACATATGTATATCAGCATTTACAACTCTTTTGCAACATTTAGCTATAACAATGAACTTAATGTGACTGTACACGCTCACTTGCCACAGGTGTTTAGCTTTATTATGTGTATCCCAACATTCTGTAGGATTTAGAAGAGGCAGATGTTCTGGAGACAGTGTGTACATACTTGTGTGAAAATTTTGGTGGGAAACTGCCTGGGAAATTCACAGTAAAGAAGCTGATAAAGGCAGCGAGACAGAATGAAATGAAAAGGAAGAAGAAAAGGAAGAAGCCACATTTAGTAGAAGAAGATGAGGAAGAGATGACGGATGAAGAGGAAACTGAGGATGAGGACTCCACGGTGAGTCAGTAGAGAATGACCCCAAGAATATTTGGGCCTGTACTCATCAATCCATTCTTATGCTTACGAATAGACTTTAGAATAGAATTAGACCCAAGAAAACAATGCTCAGCTTTCACAGACATGCTAAGGCCTGTAGTCACCAAGCCATTCTTAGACTTAAAGGGGTGTATGAACAATATGTCGCAGACTTATACATAAGAAATATGAGGTGCGTCGTTGGAAAACCGGACTTAGTGCATGTGCATACAGACTAATCCAGGACGGCACTTTCCGCCTACAGTGCATTTATGTTTAGAAGAGACTTCCTTGAAACAGAAAATACCATAAAAGCGGAAAGTACCGTCCCGGACTAGCCTGTGTGGACTGCACGTGCATTAAGACCGGTTTTCCCACAACGCACCTCATATTAATTATATTAAAACAGGACCGTTTACTATTTTTCTCAGATATGATGTACAAGTAGTAACAATATGTTGATGGAATAGATACAAAAGTATATACAAAGACAAAAAAACTGTAGGATTCGAACTCAGGCCTAGACGATTGCACTCTTCAATAAAACTTCCCCACGCTATGCCACATATATTGGTGGCACACTTGCGCGTAATGGTACATCATGTACATTTCATTCACGTTGATTTTTAGCTTGACTTTTCAAAGAATAGGCAAGCTATTCTACTCGCCCTGGTGTTGGCGTCGGTGTTTGGGCTAGGTAAAAGTTTTTAGGTTTTTTTTCCACTAACTTGAGAATGAATCTTCATACATAGATACCCTAAAGCAATACTTTACTTGGGATTGCATTTTTGTCAAGGTCAAGGTCACTGTTACTAAAAATCGAAAACAAAACACTTATTGCTGAATAGCTCGAGAAGAAATTGAAATACATGTACTTTAATGAAACTCAGTTTATAGATACGGTATAGCGAGACATTGCATGAGATTGCATATGGGGTGTGTGGGGCCAAGGTCAAGGTAACTGTTTTGAAAATTATACAAATGCTTTCCACTCAGTAACTCGAGAATGAAACTACTTTGTTTAATTGGCCCCGATTATCCAAACAGTTTGTTTTAGAAAAAAATGCCAGTAACTCTGACAAGTACAAGAAAAGTCGAGCGCGCTGCCCTCCAACAACTCTTGTTGGATAAAGTGGTATAGACCATTTGCATTTTCATTCAGGGACTCTTTACAAATACAATTATCTGAAGGCTTCTAACAAGTTACAAAAATGTTAAATTTCAATGAATGCTGCATTTTTATTTGTCCTGATAATTCTTTCTTACAGTTTTATTGGTCAGATGATGATAGAGATGACACAGTACAGAAGGATGATGTGGGCAGCTCAAGCGATGATGATGAATACTTTGCCAGTCTGAGGGAACTGGCAGAGAGAGAGAAAAGTGGTCAGAGAACGGTATGGGAACCCTGTGATTTATACTTTGTGTGGAGAAGGTGGTGGATCCCTTGTGTGGAGGTGGGGGATCCTGTTTGTGTATGTGGGGATCCTGTGTGTGTAGGTGGGAGGATCCTGTGTGTGTAAGTGGGGGGGATCCTGTGTGTGTGTGAAGGTTGGGGGATCCTTGTGTGTAGGTGGGTAGATCCTCTGTGTGCAGGTGGGGGGGATCCTGTGTGTGTAGGTGGGGGATCCGGTGTGTATAGGTTGGGGCATCCTGTATGTAGAAGTTGGGGGGATCTTGTGTGTGGAGGTTGGGTGGTTCCTGTGTGTGGAGGTTGGGTGGATCCTGTGTATAGAAGTTGGGGGATCCTGTGTGTGGAAGTTGGGGGATCCTGTTTGTAGAAGTTGGGGGGGGATCCTGTGTGTAGAAGTTGGGGGGGGATCCTGTGTGTAGAAGTTGGGGGGGATCCTGTGTGTAGAAGTTGGGGGGCTTCCTGTGTGTGAATGTTGGGGGATTCTGTGTGTGTAGGTGGTAGGAATCCTTTGTGTGTAGGTGGGGGAATCCTGTGTGTGTAGGTGGGGAGATCCTGTGTGTAGTTTGGGGATCCGGTGTGTATAGGTTTGGGCATCCTGTGTATGGAAGTTGGGGGATCCTGTGTGTAGGTGGGAGATCCTGTGTGTAGGTGGGGGAATCCTGTGTGTAGGTGGGGTATCCTGTGTGTGTAGGTGGGAAATCCTGTGTTTGTAGGTGGGAATCATGTCTGTGTAGGTGGGGTATCCGGGGTGTGTAGGTGGGGCATCCTGTGTGTGCAGGTGGGGAATCCTGTGTGTGTAGGTGGGGTATCCGGGGTGTGTAGGTGGGGGAATGCTGTGTGTAGGTGGGGAATCCTGTGTGTGTAGGTGGGGTATCCGGGGTGTGTAGGTGGGGCATCCTGTGTGTGCAGGTGGGGAATCCTGTGTGTGTAGGTGGGGTATCCGGGGTGTGTAGGTGGGGGAATCCTGTGTGTAGGTGGGGAATCCTCTGTGTGTAGGTGGGGTATTCAGGGTGTGTAGATTGGGCATCCTGTGTGTGCAGGTGGGGAATCCTGTGTGTGTAGGTGGGGTATCCTGTGTGTGTAGGTGTGGAATCCTGTGTGTGTAGGTTGGGAATCCTGTGTGTGTAGGTGGGGTGTCCGGGGTGTGTAGGTGGGGCATCCTGTGTGTGTAGGTGGAAGATCCTGTGTGTAGGTGGGGGAATCCTGTGTGTGCAGGTGGGGAGACCCTGTGTGTGTAGGTGAGGAAATCCTGTGTGTGTAGGTGGGGAGATCCTGTGTGTAGTTGGGGCATCCTGTGTGTGGAAGTTGGGGGGATCCTGTGTGTGGAGGTTGGGTGGATCCTGTGTGTGTAGGTGGGGGATCCTGTGTATGTAGGTGGGGGAATCCTGTGGGGGAAGGGGGATTCTGTGGGAGTGGTTGGGGAATGTATGTAGGTTGCTGTGTCGCCAGAAGGCTGTTGTCCAGGAAAATTGCAACAGAACAGTATGGGAACCCTGTGTGGGGGTGACTATGAGGGATGTATGTAGGTTGCCAGATGGAGGGCTGCTGTACAGGCTATTAAAATTGCAACAGTACGATGGCAAGGTTTCATTAAGTGTATTATATAAGAGCTTTGGTAGAAATCACTAGATGATTTTTGGCCAGCTTGAACAATGTATAGTCGGTACTTTTTTCTCATTGGCATGTTTGTGGGATTATAATGTCAATCTTTTGGTTTAAATTTTGGCATTTTTTTTTCTTTTCAGTCTACAACCCCCCCCCATTGCCCCCCCTCCCCCCAGCACACATACAATCTTATTCGAAATTACATTGGCCCTCTACCTCTCTAAGCCAAAACTTATCTCAAGCAGTGTGGAATCATCAAAACAAATATTCATATGAACGTCAGTTTGTACAAACCTGGAGCCGGGATACAAGGATGTCAATAAATAAAAAAAAAAATTGAATGATAAAAAAATATGCTCGTGAATTTCAGATCATACGCACTTGGAGCCACGATGCGAGGATGTCGTTCAGGAAGGACATGAAGCTGCATTCAGAGCTCAACCGGCTCATCTCTTCCATTTTGAAAATGCACCTCAAGCGTCGACAGACGGGGCGCAGGAAGAGATTCAACATGTGTAAGTCACAGAATACATCAGTATTTTTCTTAGTTGAACAGGTGCTATGTCGTCACATCCGATATACAATTGTGGTATAGCTCAAAGGTCAAATATAGGCATAATACAGCTTGTCTGGACTGTATCTTCATCGTAGCCGGACCGGCTAGCTCAGTTGGTAGAGCGCTGGACTACAAATCTGAGGATCGCGGGTTCGATTCCCAGCCCGGCCACACAACTTGTGTGGGAATTGGTCATGAAATTATTTCTACGGCTATTCTCCCCCTACCTCTGATTCAAGTGGGGCAGTTGTCAGTTACTGGCATAAGTATGTGCACTCGGTACTGGTAAACCAGCTAACCAGCTTGCCCAGGAAAGTGTGAGTAGGTTAACTGACCGCCGTTATATGACTGAAATCCTGTTGAATACGGCAAAAAATCCAAACAAACAAACAAACAAGTATCTTCATCATTCATGAGTGAATTTTAAAATAACTTGCCACAAATGTTAACCAGGCGGAGACAGCATGTCACACGCAAGACCTTGTCCCTAGGTGAAAGCTCAAGGTCACACTTGGAGGTCAAAGTTCAAATATGGGCATAATACAGCATTTATGTTACACTTAGAGGTCAAAGGAGAAGATTTGCTTGTTAGAAAATGTGATTTTGAAAAAATTACAATAAAAGATGCTTTCTTGACATGTTGCCAACAACATCATCATTCTGCAAGTTTGTATGGTATTTTTATGTCATGCTCAAATACACTTTTAATATCTCTGCCCTTCAAATTGCATTCCCATTACTTGACTAAGCGCATTTGGGAGCATCCATCAGTTTCACTGATTTCCTTGTTTTTAGCTCACCTGAGCACAAAGTCTTCAAGGGTGAGCAATTGTGGTCATTAACGCGTTCGTCGTCTGTCGTCAACATTTTTGCTTCAGACAGTTTTTTCTATGAAAGCGCGTGGCAGATTTTAAGCAAACTTGGCTGGAATGTTCCTGGGACGGTGCTTTAAAAAATTCCTTTAAGTCATTTGAGTATATTGAAAACTGGTTGCCATGGGAACCAAAAGCTTAAAAACATGGAAACTTAAAAATTATTTTCAGGAACCACTGGCTGGATTTGAACATAGTTTTTGCAAATTTTTTCCTTGCATGACTCTACCAAATTCCTAAAAATCATTTTGATTCATAAAAAAACAAGGCCACCATGGGGTAGGGAAGTTTGACTGTATATGGTTGTATAAGCAACTTTGAAAATCTTCTCCTCCAAAACTACTTATGTGATTTCAAAATTATTTCATAGAAATGTTTCTTGGGCGAGTGTCTACCAAATTCCTTTAAATAATTTTGATTAATAAAAAAACATGGCCATCAGGGTGTGTGGAAGTTTGACTGTATATCGCTGTATATTCAACTTTGACAATCTTCTCGTCAGAAACTACCTACTGGATTTCGAAATAATTTCACAAAAATATCCCTTGGGTGACTGTTTACCAAATTCCTTCAAATAATTTTGATTCGTTAAAAACAACTGCTGCCAGGGGCTGTGGAAGTTTGACTGAATATGGTTGTATAGGCAACTTTGACAATCATCTCATCAGAAACCACTTCATGGATATCAAAATAATAACACAGAAATGTTCCTTGTGTGACTGTTTACCAAATTCCTTTTAAATAATTTTGATGCGTTAAAAAAAACAATGCCGACAGGGGGAGCATAAGTTTGACCGTATATGGTTGTTTAGGCAACTTTGACAATCTTCTCATCAGAAACCACTTACTGGATTTCGAAATAATTTCACAGAAATGTTCCTTGGGTGAGTGTTTGATTTGTTAAAAAAACATGGCTGCCAGGCGTGGAAAGTTTGACTGTATATGGCTAGATAGGCATCTTTGACAATCTTCTTGTCAGAAACTACTCACTGGATTTCGAAATAATTTAATAGAAATTTTCCTTGGGTGACCCTCTACCAAATTCCTACAAATCATTTTGATCCATTTAAAACAAGGCTGCCAGGGTGCGGGCCAGTTTACCAACTTTCAACTTCAAACATCTATGTGCACTCTATTATTTTTTACAAGCTATTATGATGCCTTAAAGTGTGTATGTACGATCTTACAACATATTTATTGGCGTATATACAATTAACAAAATAAAGGTAATTAACAAATATTTCTATTAAGTGGAATAAAAGTTAAGAACAAACATTGCTTTTAAATGCACAATAAGCTAGTTTTAATCACCAAATAGTTTTTGTCTGTATAAGCGGAAACTCAAATACATGTATATACGTTGACTTGACAGTTGGTTTAGGTTACACAACACTAATAAATGATGCAAAATTCGACACTAGTACTTGTTGATGTAGTTCATATTGAAGTAGTGATTAATCTAGAAGGGCAGAGGGTCATGGCGCTTGATTTGGAAAAGGGGCATTATGTGCACGGTGACACTGTTAAAAAGGGCACATTAGATTTAAATAGTTTTTTCTTGAAGTATTACTGACTGATTCCTTTTATTATACTTTTGATGATTATTAAGTCAATTTATTAAACATTTTAATTTTCCAATATTATAAGTTCTTCTTATTATTAAGTTATATTATTCGTAAAGATCAGAGAAATTATTTATTTTTTTATTCATAAGTATTTCCAATGGGCAATCAAACAAGACAACTTTTAAACTAAAACGGTTTATGGGCAAGTTCAAATCATGTTTATTAATGGTAAAATCCTATTACTCTGGTATAATTTTTATTTTTCATCTTTTTTTCATCTTTTTTATTGTAGGGAATATTTTTATTTTCATCATTATGGTTTATATGAATTATGCTGTTGATGATGACCTTGCTACTACTATTTTGATTAAATGATGGAAAGCAAAAGCCAAGACTGAACATTAAGGATTGAAATGATTTATCCAAATATGTTTGTCCGAAATTATAGCTCGTTCTGCAATTTGTTTTGGTTATTATTGGAAGAAATATAAAAATTGTATACTCGTGTATTTTTTAGCTCACCTGAGCACGAAGTGCTTGGTGAGCTATTGGTATAGGGCACCTCTCCGGCGTTGTCCATAGTCCGTTTGCCGTCAACAATTTCGACCGTTATCACGATAAATACTACATTTTTTATTCAATCTTGACCAAACTTGCACAGTTTGTGTATGACCGTAAAATCTTGGGCGAGTTCGATCGGACCAGGAACACCAGAGTTATTGTTCCTTTTTTTGCCCCAAATACATCTATTCCTGAATAACTCAACTGGTAAAGGGAGGTAAATGCAGTATTAGGAAGATAAGTGCCATTAATGTGTTATTTCCCTTTAGTCACAGAATAACCCAGATAGTGGAGTCTGCTTATCAGTAAACTCGATACATCATTCTGAGTCAACATGATATTTCTATTTTAGATCAGAATCATTACACATAGTAATACATGTATAGCCTGCTTCTGATGTGCTGTTACATAAATAATGGTTGTGTTTAACCTACAAGATTATAGTGGTTTTAGCCTTTGTTGTGCTTACTTTACTAACGTAAAATTGGCGGTTTCTCGATCGCAATTCTTGTCTGTGGCCTTAGATGTTTTTTGTAACCCACCACGTCTTTTTACTATGCTGCCTTGAACTGCAGATAGCTAACCAGTCCATGAAATAATGACGAGAGGTGTTTTAACTTCATCACTGTTTATTCGATGGAAACGGTAAAAACTGAAAATATATAGTAATACAGCCACTGAGAATAATTGCTAATTAATCAATATAAGGCTAATAGTGTGTATATAATTGTGTAATAATAGTTGTAAGATCTCACAGTATCCTCTAAATGTAATAATGATTGCTAAAATATACCTTAACAAAGTGATATTGATATGAGAAAGGTTTATTACCTAGGTTCGAATGACAGTATGACAGTATGAAAACTGTCATTCTAAATATTGTTCACAAGAATTTCACTTGTTGAAATTATAAAATTGTCAAGCATGCGAATCAATACATTTAAGTAATATCAAGAAAAGCCATTTTAATGTGTGATAGTTTGGGTTTTATGTGTTAAAGATTGTGTTTAAGATATTTTTGTAGGATTTCCTTAGATTTTCTATATAAATAACCAGTTGTACACTGATTTTAACATTGTTTTATTTTGATGCACATTTTTGCAAGTACTTTACTTGTTCATGTACACTGAATAGGTGATATACATAATTGTAAACAGCATTAATTCAGCTTGCTGATATAACTTCCTTTCATAGGCAGTGTGAGGATTCTAAGTGTTTGATTACTTCACAAATTCTTTATTGCAAAATGATGCATGTATTTAACAGTGTCTAGGGAGTCTCTCTGTTGTACGAACTAGTATTCATAGAAATTAAACCATTAATATTATTGCATTTTAGATTCCATATAAGATTTGTTGTTGTTAGAATTCAATAAGTTTCATATTATTGATGTTTGCCTGACTTGATAATAGTTAAACATATTATGATTGAATTGTTTACATTCATTGGTACATTTGACTTAACAAACGCACTAGAACGTTAACTGTAAAAGCTATGGCACAGTACGAGGAAAAAGTTAAGACCCTAGAAGATGCTCTATCTAAGGAATGGGGCAAGGTTGACTTGATTATTCAAACCCACATCACTGAAAACACTGATATTGTGAACCTTCAAGAGGAATTGGGCATTTCAGTAACTAATTATCTGCGTGTGTTGAACAAATTCAGAGAGTATTTGACTGAAACTAGAACTGAAGATTCCTTGTTGAAACTCAAACATGTTGATGACTTATATGAACAAAACTCCAAAACATATGAAGAGTTTCTAGCCAAATTAAGGTCTGTCAAGCCTCCTTATAAGACGTTAGAAACCATGGAAACCTACTCACGTTCAGGATCCAGGGCTAGTGTTTCCAAAAGCATCATCCTTGCTCGAGCTAAGGCCGAAGCAGCCCGTGCTAAGATTAAAGTCGCTGAAGAAGAACAACGAGTTAAGCAAGAAATTGCTGAAATTGCAGAAAAGGAGAAAATCGCAGCTGCCGCTGCCGATAGGGCAAAGGCAGATTTGCAAGCCAAGCTGCTACTGCTTAGTGAGAAGAAAGAATTGGCAGGTGCAGAAGCGGAGTTAGAAGCTCTTAAAGATAGTGAAAAGGGGTCACCCCCAAGAAGTCTAGAAGAGGAGGAGATTGTGAAGAAGAGAACTGCTCAGTTCATTTTAAACATGCCTCCTAATGTCATCAGTGAACATGAAGATACACTTCTGCATATAGAACAGAAACACAATGATAAGCTAGTGCTGCAAGAAGACAGAACACAAATGTGACTGTTAAACAAGACACTTCAAATACTAAACCTAAAGATAAGATAGAGACAAGTGCATTGACTGACATAACAAGCTTTCTCGTTAAAAAGGAACTAGTCATGTCTCGACTAGTAACTTTCAATGACCGGCCAGACAATTATTTAGGATGGAGATCAAGCTTCAAAAGTGTTATGCAAGAATTAAAGGTCACGCCGACGGAAGAATTAGACCTGCTGATAAGGTACCTTGGAACTGAATCGAAGAAACATGCAATCAGCCTAAGAACAGCACATCTAGCAGAACCAACCAAAGGTCTCACACAGTTGTGGAACAGGTTAGATGAAAGGTATGGTTCCCCAGAAAGTGTCCATGAAACTGTCCTTGCAAAGTTGGAGAAGTTTCCTAAGTTAAACGGGAGAGAACAGTTCAAGCTCTATGAGTTATCAGACATTCTGGCTGAAATTGTTACCCTCCAAGCAGATAAAAGATACATAACCGTCCTCTCGTACTTTGATTCAACGGTAGGGATTAGACCCATAGTTGCGAAACTTCCACATGGTCTACAAGAAAAGTGGGCAGCAAAGGCATATTCATACAAACAGTCAAGAAATGTTGCCTTCCCTCCATTGAGCCTTCTATATGACTTTGTGACAGACCAAGCCAAAATCCGCAATGATCCAGGCGTACCATTGGCGTCGGCAATGGAAGTCAACCGAAAATCTAAACCAGTATGTGCTGCAAAAACAAGCTTTGAAGACTTGAAGAAATGTCCCATCCATAAGGCGCCTCACACCTTAAATGAATGTAGAGCGTTCCTACTAAAGTCACATGACGAAAAGAGGAAACTGTTGAAAGAGCTCAAATTGTGTTTTCGTTGCCTGATTTCAACTGGCCACCTTGGAAAGAACTGCCCGAAACGCGTGTCCTGTGACAAATGTGGAAAGAGACATGCCACCTGCATGCATATGGACAATCCTCACGGTGGGGAGCAGCCAGATGAACAAGTTACAAACAGATGCACTGAGATGTGCCATGACACATTTGGTGGCAAATCCTGTGCAAAAATTACTCTTGTTGATGTGCACTTCGAAGGACGATGCATTAGAACGTATGCGTTGTTAGATGAACAGAGTAACCGATCACTCGCTAGGCCCGAACTGTTCGATAAGCTTAAGATACGCTCCAATAAGTATGAGTACGTCCTTAACTGGTGCTCAGGAAAGTCGGTCCAGTCAGGAAGAAGGGCTAGTGGTTTGGTGGTACAAGCAGTCATAGGGCCAACTAGATACACGCTACCCACAGTTATTGAATGTCATGATATTCCCAACAATAAAGATGAGATACCCACTAGAGATGTAGCGAGAAATTACCCTCACCTGCAAGAAATTGAAGATCAGCTCCCAGAGATGGATACTGACATATTGCTACTGATCGGTAGGGATCTTGCTGAGGCACACCACGTTCAAGAACAACTGACCGGTCCTAGAGGTTTTCCGTATGCTCAGCGCCTAGGACTAGGATGGGTAATAGTTGGCGAAACATGTTTGGGAAGAGTACATGAAGCTCAAGACATAACTGTTAACAAAACATATGTGGTCGGAGAAAATCGAGAGTCTCTGTTGCCACCCTGCCAGAACAGAATAAAGATAGAAGAAAGTGTGTGTCGAGACTTAGACCATGATATTTTCCTGAAAAGCAGGGACGATGAGAAAATAGGACTGTCAGTAGAGGATAGGGAGTTCTTAACTATGATGGACAATGAAATGTACTTATCAGAAAGCGGAAATTGGACAGCCCCATTGCCATTTAAATCCGCACCCAGAGCAAAACTCCCCAATAACAGACCTCAAGCATTGAACAGAGCCAAGTTGTTACACACCAATTTGATGAAAAATCCTAAAAAGCTTGAACACTTTGTCACGTTCATGGAAGGTATTATAGATGCTGGACATGCAGAAATAGCGCCAAATGTAGATGAGAATGAGGAATGTTGGTACTTACCTATTTTTGGAGTATACCATCCCAAGAAGCCAAATAAAATCCGTGGCGTGTTTGATGCCTCTGCCCAGTACATGGGCGTATCTTTGAATGACGTTTTGTTGTCGGGTCCCGACCTGACCAACAGTCTCCTAGGTGTGCTCATTCGATTCAGAAAAGAACCCATAGCGGTAACAGTCGATATTGAGAAGATGATCTACTGTTTTCTAGTTGATGTGAAACACAGAAACTACTTGCGTTTCTTCTGGTATAAAGACAACAATCCACATAACGAGCTGGTAGAGTACCGCATGTGTGCTCATGTGTTCGGCAATAAACCCTCGCCCGCAGTTGCAAACTACGGATTAAGAAAGGCAGTAGCAAACAGTGAGGCTCAGTTCGGAGCAGACGTCAAAGGCTTCGTGTGTTCAGATTTTTATGTGGACGACGGCCTTACTTCCAAACCATCAGTGAAGGATGTCGTCGATCTGGTCAGAAGAACGCAAGACGCCTTGATGACGAATGGAAACATACGGCTTCACAAGATTGCCTCCAATAGTGTTGAAGTGTTAGACGCCTTTCCATCCGATGATCTTGCCAAAGATCTTGCTGAGATCGACCTTTCTTCCGCAGACCTACCTCTGCAACGTAGCTTAGGACTTTACTGGGACATTCATTCAGACAGTTTTGTGTTTAAGGTGTCACCTGAAGCGAAAGAGTTCACGCGTCGAGGCGTGCTTTCCACTATCAACAGCATCTATGATCCCATAGGCTTCGTCGCACCAGTTGTTGTCACAGGAAAATTGATCCTCAGAGACTTAATGATGGGTCCGGTAGATTGGGATGCACCCCTCCCCACGAACAAACTGGATGAATGGACGATCTGGAGAGATTCCCTCAAGGGCTTGGAAGATCTTAGAATCCCACGACCGTACTTTCCAGTGTCCATGAGCAAAACATAGAATCAACATCTATATATCTATTCAGATGCATCGGAGAAAGCCATTGCAGCGGTGGCTTATATAGTAGGCAAAGCAGAAGATGGTTATTGGTTCAAGAGTCTAATTCTAGGCAAAGCAAAGGTAGCTCCCAAGAGTGGACATACAATACCAAGACTGGAACTGTGTGCAGCAGTTTTGGCTGTTGAAATTTACGAAACTTTGAGAGAACAAACAAACATCAACTTCCAGAAAGTTATGTTTTTCACGGACAGTAAAGTCGTTCTAGGTTATATCCATAACCAGACGCGTCGGTTCTACACCTATGTGAGCAATCGAGTTGAACGCATACGCAGAAGTTCTCGCCCAGAACAGTGGGTATATGTCAATACCAACCACAATCCTGCAGACTCGGGGACCAGACCATTTCATGTTCAAGATATGATCGACAGTCAATGGATCAAAGGGCCTGCAGGCCGATGCCAAGATGATCCCGATGAACACATGTTTCCTCTAGTTGAGCCAGATGAGGACAGAGAAGTCCGTCCTTCTGCAAATGTTCTAGCCACCAATACTGAAATTCTGCTAGGTGCATCAAGATTTCAACGGTTTTCAACGTGGTGCAGCCTTGTTGTAGCTATCAGCTGCCTGATTCACATTTGCCTAACCGTCTCTAAACACACAACATGTAATGGCTGGCACGTATGCAAAGAATCCCTGACCGGATCAAAGCTGAGAAAGTGATCATTAGCACTGTGCAAAAAGAAGCATATCCAGATGAACTCAAGAAGCTTAAAAATAAACAACCAGTGGGAAAGGACAGTAGATTAGTGACTCTTAACCCAATCATTGATGAAGAGGGACTACTCCGAGTCGGTGGACGTTTGTGCCAAGCCTCCCTTCCACTAAATGAGAAAAACCCTCTCATCATTCCAAAGAATTGTCATCTGGCAACGCTTCTAGTCAGACATTTTCACAACCAAGTGCAGCACCAGGGGCGCCATCTGACAGAGGGTGCTATTCGTTAGGCTGGGTTTTGGATTGTGGGATGCAAGCGATTGGTATCGTCCGTCCTTCAAAGCTGTGTGAAGTGCCGGAAACTGCGTGGCAAGCAAGAAGTCCAAAAAATGGCAGACCTGCCCTCTGATCGGTTGGTTCCAAGTCCTCCATTTTCTGCAGTTGGGGTCAATACATTTGGCCCTTGGAATGTTTTGTCTCGTAGAACAAGAGGGGGTCAAGCCAATAGTAAACGTTGGGCAATACTCTTCAACTGCCTTACTACTAGGGCAGTCCATATAGAGGTAGTGGATTCACTTAGTTCTTCGGCATTTATTAACGCTCTTAGGAGATTTATCGCTCTTAGGGGTGAAGTGAGAATTTTCCGCTCTGATAGAGGTACCAACTTCGTAGGAAGTGCGAATGAACTTGGTATCAATACTATAAATGTTGAAGATGCAACTGTCAAGACATTCATGAAAGAGAAAGGAGCTGTATGGATCTTTAACCCGCCACATGCTTCACACATGGGAGGTGTGTGGGAAAGGATGATTGGTGTAACAAGGAACATATTGAATTCCATATTGTTGGATAACAAACACCTGACACACGAGATCCTAACAACATTGATGGCTGAAGTGTGTGCGATTGTTAACTCGCGGCCACTTGTTGCAATCTCGTCTGACCCAGAGTGCCCTGAAATACTTACTCCTTCAATGTTGGTCACACAGCAAATAGGCCCTCCAACACTCATTATGAGTTCTTCAGACAGAGTTGATCCTAGGGTACAGTGGAAGTATGTTCAAGCATTGGCAGATAGATTCTGGAAACGTTGGCAAAGCGAGTATGTGCAAACATTACAATGTCGACGTAAATGGACAAATGAATCTCCTAATCTAAAAGAAGGAGATATTGTGCTTCTCAGAAACAATGAAGTATGTCGCAATGACTGGCCAATGGCTGCAATAGTCAAGGTTTTCCCAAGCGATGATGGAAAGGTTCGAAAGGTTGAAGTACAATACTCGCGGCAAGGAGAACGCATTTCCCTCACGCGTCCTGTAACTGAACTCGTACTGCTGCTGTCTGTCGATTAGGTTCTTTGTGTAGATTAAAGTATTGAAGACATTATAAAGTACTTTGTAAACTGTTATGAAGATCATATTACACTGTAATCCGATTCATTTGTGAAGTCTTTATTCGTTTAAGGCTGAATTCTTTCATTTATGCATTATCTATATTTTTCATAATGATTTAAAACAATTTGTGTTTTGTATAAGTCTGTATTTTGGGTTATGCAAAATCTGTATTTGATTTAGCATTATTCTGCATAGATTGTTGGAACATTCCAACGATTTTTTTTATAGTTGAAATATGTAACTTACCTAATGTATAGATGCTGGTCTTTTTCCAAGATTATTTAGATAAGATGATTGTTTAATTACGTTTAGTGATATTTCTGAAAATATCAGGTGGGGAGTGTGCTGTTACATAAATAATGGTTGTGTTTAACCTACAAGATTATAGTGGTTTTAGCCTTTGTTGTGCTTACTTTACTAACGTAAAATTGGCGGTTTCTCGATCGCAATTCTTGTCTGTGGCCTTAGATGTTTTTTGTAACCCACCACGTCGTAAGTAAATCATATTTTGCTAGTCCTTACTCCTGTCTTCCATTATGTAATTTGTACTCTCTGTAAAATACGGCTAAGTAACTTCATTCTTTAATTTTGTATTAGTGTTTCGTACTCATGTCATTCGAACCTAGGTAATAAACCTTTCTCATATCAATATCACTTTGTTAAGGTATATTTTAGCAATCATTATTACATTTAGAGGATACTGTGAGATCTTACAACTATTATTACACAATTATATACACACTATTAGCCTTATATTGATTAATTAGCAATTATTCTCAGTGGCTGTATTACTATATATTTTCAGTTTTTACCGTTTCCATCGAATAAACAGTGATGAAGTTAAAACACCTCTCGTCATTATTTCATGGACTGGTTAGCTATCTGCAGTTCAAGGCAGAATATCTGACCTATATTTTGGCTATGTGTGCAGCAGTAAATTTGTACACTGTCTGTCTTGGCATTCAGTCAGGAAAAAGATGTAAATAACAATAAATAGCTAACATTCATGTTGTAAACAAGCAATCAGAATATAGGATTAATATCATGTGATCTAGTGCCTGAAAGGGTTAATTATGTTCTGTAGTTTTTTTACTGTTTACTTAGTAACTTATTCAGTATCATTTAATCATGTAACTTTTGGACTGACTTTTACATTTGAATTGGGATTTTGGAAACTTTAGTAATTATCTTACATGATTTTTAAAGCTGATTTATTATTTCTCCTTAATTGAAAAATACTTCTACACTGTTTTGACTCAAAATTGGTGTGATTATTAGTAAGTCACAAATCAACTTAAAGGTTGTATAATTATTGATAGGGATGGGACCGAATACTGAAATCAATATTTGAATATTCGTTTTAGGTATTCGAATATATTCAAATATACGTTTTGTAAATACTACTATATACGGCACTCTGTCCGAATATTTACCTATCCGAAATATGTATACTACGTGTACGTAGTTGTTTTACCTTGTTTCAGTGGTAAATGAGCGATACAATTTAGCGAGTGTTAGGCAGATATACAGAAATGTAAGATATTGGTAAATGTATGTAAATGTTAATTAATTTGTTAATTGTTCCGTACACAAATTTCTCATTACATAGATTACACGTTGCCTGGGTTTTGTCTAATGACCGTGTAAAGTACTTCCAAGCACATGATGGTGGCATTGTTTATTAATCAAGACTCTTGTATAATATACAGTGTTGATATAATGGAGAATAATTTACAAGTGACGTATATTAAGATTGACCAGATCATGCTAATTTTGGTAAAGAAATTGATTGACTGATAATGGATTCATTTTGATTGGTTTACTTAGAGTAATTGTAATTTACTGCAAACAATTTAACCATATAGATGTCACTTAAGGACAATAAACAACAATGTACGCCTTGTGCAAACACTGAAACCATTATCACATGGCCCAGTTTTGTTATTTGTGGATACAATGGGTCATCATCGCGCCTCCCACAAACCGTTAATTCGCGGCCCTTGTACAGACGTGGCCCCTCTGCCAATTATCAATTGTCGTTAATTGGACATGTTTGGCATGTGTTGTAAAAACGTTACACTGCCCCCGCCCACCTGCTAGGCAGGAAATACGACTGGAATTCATGTTAACTTTGCAATCAAACTGGAAAAAAGCATGATTTTTTAAAAGAAATTTTGTTCTTTAAATAAATTTGACAATCAAATATTCATATTTGTTTTTTATATTTGAATATTATCCGATATTCAAATACTCGGTCCCATCCCTAGTTATTTATCATTTAATCTGACAATGTTGATAGGTGTATGGTTCTTAATGTTAGCAATGAGTATTCCTATATAACATAGAAATTTGCCTTTTCCTAAGAGTACATTTGGAAAGTTTGTCTCTGTGGGTGTCATTGACTCAAAATTATTAGTAAGTTTTTACGCAAAACAACTAAAAGGTTTTATAGTTTATTTATAATGTAATCTGACAATAGTGATAGTTGTATGGTTGTTAATGTTAACAATAAGTATTCCTATGTAACCTAGAAATTTCCTTCTCCTAAGAGTACATTAGGAAAGTTTGTTTGTTTGGATTTTTCACCTTATTTACCAGTCATGCAGTGATATAATGGTGGTCAGTTAATCTACTCACACTTTTTCTGGGCAAACTAAGCCGATGTAAGTGGTTTACCAGTACCAAGTGCACATACTTATGCCTGTAAATGACAACTTCCCTATTTGAATCAGAGGTAGGGGGAGAATGGCCGTAGAAATTTATTTCATGACCAATCCCCACACAAGTTATGTGGCCGGGCTGGGGCTCGAACTCAAGAACTCTACCAACTGAGCTAGACGGGCCTGCACAGCCAGAATAATCTACTTGGTTTGATACGTTTATATGGTGCCATTATGATGAGGAAGTTTTCGTAGGGTGTAGTAACTATAGAGTGTCACTGTATGCACCAGTTTCGAACCCGTAAAGGTTTATGCTTATGGACTTTGTTGCAAAAACATTTAAAATACATTTTTGAAAACAACAATACAGAACAATATGTCAATCACTTATACGCGAAGTTGAACTGACATCAAATCAGTCTGTGTACTGGTGTTAATAAATAATTTATTATTTTAATTCAAACATATACCGATTTGTGAAAAATAGATAGTAGTATCCAATCATAAGCTCTTTATGTATTTGTATAGAATTATTTCCATATTCTTTTGTATCGACCCTATATGTTAATGCCATGCGAAAAATGGGTTTTAATAGTACCGAGAATGCGGGTATTTACGGGTACCTGTTGCATCCCTAATGGTGGCCATTGTTCTCAGACTCAGGTGAGCGCTTTGGACCATCATGGCCCTCTTGTTCATAGTTTATGAATAAAGACGACATTGAGTCTGCCCTTTGTTATCACGTTTATTATAAAAATTCACAAAACAAAAATATGTTAGAAATTGCATATGAAAACGATGCTCTTAAAAGCAGACAATTTACGCTTATTTTTAAAACAAAATCATCATGATTTTATTGTATCTGGACACAAACTCGTAATCTGACTGCCCCTAGTGCTGATCTTATCAGGTGGTCACAGATTAAATTATAATAACATGCCATCACAAAGGGCCCTCATTAACAATCAAAACAGTCGATAGGTAAGAGGGCACGAGGCGCTAATTGCCTTTGAAAAGGGCAGGGTGGCGGATCAATAAAGGGGTGTGGCGCGGCGCAGCGCTGATTTGGTCTGGATAAAACACTATATTGAAGTGTTTCCTTCGTTATTTTTATGATTTTCTGTTTGCTTTCAATTTTTATTGTCACTTTTATCTGCCTATTTTGAAAATAATTGATATGAAAGATCGTACATACACACTTTAAACTCAGGTGAGCGACCCAGGGCCATCTTGGCCCTCTTGTATGATGGATTATTAATTATTATAGTATGGCTTCATTGGTAATGTATTGCCATGATGGATATTGTATTACAATACTGTATGAAAAAAACAACATGTTCAAAAAGGTATGATACATTAGGACTTGTATACAGCTGACATACTCACATTAGGCTCGCCTATTGGCTCGTCTAATATACAACAACAACATTTATTAGCATATAAGCATGATAAATGCTTTTCTGCCACAAGATACAATTACGCAGTGTATAAAGTGTTAATACATGAATACAATGCAGTTAAAAAAAAATGAATACATAGATATGTACTTGTTAAAATGGCTATAATTTATTATTGATTATCTAAATTATTCCATATCTGATTAGCATTGTAAATATATGTTGCAAGGTTTATAGTATCTTTTTTATTCAATGTTTGCATCAAAATATCAAACTTATTAGGGCCCCGCAAATTTTTTGCGGGTGCCCTATAGTAATCAGGGTACCCTGTCTGTCTGTCTGTCGGTCGGTCGGTCCGTCCGTCCACATTTTTCATGTTTTTCTTTCATAACTTCATAACCGTTTCAGCTATTAATTTGAAACTTCATGGGTGGATAGATCTCATTAAGGAGAAGTGCAGTGCACAAGAACCAGTACTCTGCACTTCATGGTTCTGGAGTTATTGCCCTTTGTTAATTTTTCATACTTCGATTTTGCCTTGAGCCTAACACATAGACTATAAGAGGTATTAACTTGAAACTTCATAGGTGGATTGATCTCATAGAGGAGGAGTGCACTGCACAAGAACCGTTACTCTGCACTTCATAATTCATGAGTTATTACCCTTGTTATTTTTTCTTTTCTGGAGCATTACTCTTAGACTATAAGAGATATTAACTTGGAACTTCATAGGTGGATAGATCTCATTGAGGAGAGGTGCAGTGCACAAGAACTGTCACTCTGGACGTCATATTTCTGGAGTTATTGCCCTTTGTTTATTTTTCATTTTCAGACGGAGTCAACTTTGGGTTGCAGCTCTCTAACTTGAGGACGAATAGAAATATTTTAATGAAACTTCATCCATAGATACCTTGTATCGAACCTGGCTTGGGATTACATAGGGGGTGGATGGGGTCACTGTCAAGATTGCCGTTACAAAAAAATAGAAAAACGGTTTCCGCTCAATTAGTCGAGAACGAATTGAGCTATTGTAATTCAACTTCATACCTAGGTACCTTTTATCAAGACATCGCTTGGGATTGCATAGGGGGTGGGTGGGATCAAGGTCAAGGTCACCGTTACTTAAAATAGAAAAACGGTTCCTCACCTTCAAACATGCTATCATTTGGGGCCCGCTGCGACTCCTGTGACAAAGCTCCAGTTTAATGTTGGCCACCTTTGAAAATATTGTTTAAAGTGTTCTTTTCTAATTTCTGTATATATAGGACAAACGAGTAGGAAATGCTATGCTTTGTCAGCTGTGTTCTTGTCCAGATAGGTCACCGTATTGTACACGACGCTGTTAAATAACCTAGAATAATATAGTTGCAGCCCTATTAGTAAATGTGTGTGAATATGCGAAGTGGACATATTTCAGTTCCTACCAGCACTGTTGTGAAGGAAAAGGAGACAATGGACAAAAAGACTGTCTTACTACTCATGAAGGTACTGCTGCTAGACCTATTTGTTTCATTTCAAGATAATTTTAAAACAATTTAAATCTTTCGTAGTTTTTCATGATACGATTATAGATCATGTGGTGTAATAAGTGATCAGTTAGTTTGTATTTCTCCATACTGACCAAGACAATTCAATTCTTAGCCAAATTTGACAAGATGTTTCCTGTTACTATGTTTTCTTTTTCTTTGATGTGATTATGTAATTTATGCTAGATTGTTACCCTAAAAATATTTACAAAAAATCAAAACAAAACCAATTAACCAGTAGACGAACATAGATCTCCGCGTATCTGTTTGTCCAAGGTTGTTTGTCCAAGGATTTGAAGTAAATTGATTGGATTATGCCACCATGTGCTATTATTTACCACTGGAATATAAACCCATAATTGGTCAACTCAATCCTTGATTGACAAGTAGCAACTGGTCAATTACCGGTATGACAATTTTTCATATACATAAATCTTATGAATAATTTTCTTAATTTTAGTCTCTGGATGTGGATGCAAAAGCAGTTTCCCGTAAAGCATACCGCAGTCAACAACGAATAGCAGCACTGGCCAAGAAGACTGCGAGTGATAGCTCGAAGCGCACGCGATCTCAGACGTCGAAAATTCCTCAACAGCTTGGTTTCATGAAAGAGGAGGCCAGAGAGGCTGAGGCCGTGCTGGAACTGAGGTCAGAGTTGAAACTCTCCGACGATGATCTTGGTGCGGGTCAAGGTGACCCCGATGACCTTGAAAGTGGAGAGCCGAGACCTGGCACTTCCAGGCAGGATCAGGGTAATTATGGTTTTTCACTGTTTGCGTTGGTACATTTTGGTAATAATTAATTCTTCATTTATAAAACTGGACATTCATGTCCGAGCAGAGCATGTACATTATTCTAGCTAGTGGTTTTCAACATAAAAACAGAAAAGCAGCTTGTAATACAAAATGTAAGCATGAATAATTCATTATTACATGTTTGTGTGTATAAGAGCAGAAGAAAAAGTACCGTATTTTGTAACAATGTTATTTAATCAAGCAGAGAATTAAAGTTTCAATACAACTGATAAAATACTCATATTATTTAAACAGTAAAATATATGTTGTTCTTTTTTAGTGTTTTTGCTGCAAGTATCTCTGGTTATTGTGTAAAAGTAATTTGTTTGTACTATCAGATTCCACTAGCATGGTGGGTAAGGAACATGCGTCCAGCACTTACGACAAGTTGTTGCCATACCAGCCCCCGAACAAGTCAAACTTGAAGGGCATGAAGAACCTGCTATACCAACACAAGATCCTGATCGATCATGCAGGAGGGTACTTCAATCCTGACGAGTTGAGACGGAAACTGTATGAGATGAAGAAACGAGGCCCCAACCCCATGATGAATGTTCTCATGTCGATCTCAAAGGCTGCAGACGTACGTACACCTACATTGTAACTTGGGTTGGTTGCATAACTATTGCATAATCAAATGCTTATTGCATCTGAGTTGTGAATTTATTTCTTGTTATGTAATATTTTTTCATTGTTGCAGGATGCAAAATTCTGAGATCTGATGAATGTATTTCTTGTTTCAGAATAATTTCAACATTATCACCTGCTTTTAGATTGTTGACTTGTTGCAGAATGCAAAAATCGTAGATATGATTGACGATTTATTTCTTGTTAGATTTATAGATGTATGGCCCTCTTTAATTAAGATTTTGGGGTCACTGTTTGAATGCAGTTTCAACATAGTTCGGTGTTTGATTATTCAAGCCAACATTCAACTTATTTAAAATGTAAAGTTCTTTACTGGCTACACAATTGTCTAACCTCTGACATTCAAATCTGGTAGATAGAGTGCTTCTTAATTGGTCACAGTATCAGTGGAGATAAAACGTATTCATCAAAACATTTTGTTAGTTTATCACAGGTCTCAAACTATTTGGATCAAGAACAGTAGTAGCTTCTATTTTGATGAAGATTTTATTTGAAAAAAACAACAGCAACAACCTATAATGGCTACTTACATGTATATTGACGGTCAGTGGCTCCTGTTTGTCTAGGTAATATGTCTAAATGGATGTGAGTAATAAATGCACATGTATATTTGTTTTTTATTGTATATGGATTAATTGTATTTGTGTCTGTTATTTTCCCAGTCTGCTGGTATAAGGCGAGACCGGTCGTCAAGGGCGCCGTCTGATGATGCCAGATCGTCACGGTTGACTGCCACCCGGCTACGACAGCTCAAACAAGAAACCATCGAAGCAGTGAAAAAAACTGGGGACTTCATGAAGCTGAAGGTGAAAATATTTGTTTGGGACGGAATGTTCTGATACATACTTTGTTATATTCAAATACTGACATGTTTGTTTTATTTGATAATGTAACAAGGGCAATATACTTAAATGCTTTCACTGTTTTCATTAACTATCATTCAGATTTTGTATTTCCTTAGTGTGGCATCTTAAATTTTTCATTCAAGGCTCGATTTTTGGCTGTGTTTCTCTGGCCAGCATTGATGTCTACAGTAGTGCCTCCGAAAAACCACATGCTGCCACAGAAACTGATTGAAAAACTGAAACTGCAAGGGAAAGTTGACACGTCCAAAA
Organism: Congeria kusceri; assembly: GCA_027627225.1. Classification (NCBI taxonomy): domain Eukaryota; kingdom Metazoa; phylum Mollusca; class Bivalvia; order Myida; family Dreissenidae; genus Congeria; species Congeria kusceri. The sequence continues at coordinate 27,896,675 of CM051037.1, forward strand.
CTGCAAACTCAGGAAAAACACGATCGGCCATTGCAATAAATGCCAAGAAATCTTCAACACAGACTAACGCTAGTAGGGATAGTGCAGAAGGAAATGATGTCAGCACAAATATTGATGATGACAGCACGAATATTGATGATGTCATACACAACTCGGGGAGCACTGAGCTGGACAAGGATATGCCAGAAGAGGAGGCCATTGAGAAACTAGTCAGAAAAATCATGGATGAGTACTCTGCAAACAGGAGAAAGGTTAGGTAAGTTAAAAAAGATGATCAGATTACATATATGGAATCCATGTGTTAAACTTCGTTAAAGTAAATACTGGTAAACAGAAGTTCACAGCGGTAAGCAATCGTCTTGGAACCTTTTAGCATTCCTTGTCAAAGCACTCGTGTATATACTAATGTGTGTCAGTTTTGTATTTCTAAATTGATATTTTCTTAACTGCTAGTAGTAACTGGTAAAACCCTAACAGTCCTACATACAAGCTACACTTGCCTGAATTTTCCCTGCAAAAATCTAACTGTTCTTGATAATTGCCGCTCTGTGGGATACCTGAATATGAACCAGATTATGACTGAAATCTGGTCATAGTGAATTACTGAGAGATCCTCTGTCTAAAATCCAGATGGTGGCTAATATAGTGGTCATTTCCAAGACCATATAAATCTGGGGTCTATCAATGATTTAATGAATTTAAAGCACAAGAAAAATGAAAAGTTATGGATTAGTATTTATTTCAAAAATTATTTTTTTTATTAAAACAAGCATAAAAGTACATGAATTATATAATAACCATACAGTATGCAATACATGTTTTAACATTTGCATAATATATAATAAATTATTAACTTCCATACCTTGTCAAAGTGTACGACTGTGAGAACAATATAGTATGCATGTAATATTATTCTTTCTTTTCAATTATCAGCAGGTAACAATTAACACCTCATTGATGATGTTAAATACATCTACATTTAAATGGTTCTAAATAATTAATGTCTGCCGATTTGCACATATTAAATTTTACAGATAAAGGATAGTTTAGTGGAATTATCAAAACACCTTTGTGCCATTCTGTGATTGTAGTCAAATTTCTGTCCATTGTTTACTAAATTATACTGAGTTTAGAAGAAAGTTCTAACATGACACACGCTAATTTTTCTATTGACAAAGAAAACATGTACAGTTGTTAAATTACCCAATAAACAACCCAAAAAGTAGTCCCGATTCTGAGTGGAGCAAAGTGAAATGTAGTTCTCATTACAACTGCAAAAATATTCGTCAGATTAGTTTAAAATCGAAAAATTTCGCATTAACGTTTATCAGCCAATAAACAACTCTTTTTCGTTCTGATGTGTGGCTAGAATGGGATTCGAGCCAGTGTTCATTCTTCGGGGCGGGTGTAAAACTAACTATTACTACTGACTTTCTTCAGATATATGAAATGCACAACATATATATTTATCTAAATTATGGAAATTGTATAATGTTCAAACATTCAAATTAGCAGGATCACTCCACAGTCCAATCCAGTACAGTTCATTTACAAAATAACTTAGTGTGTACACTGAAAAAAAGCGATTCCTGAACATAATTGGTGATGCTTTATGTATGTGTTGTAGTAGCACAAATCGCATCTTTTTAAGTTGATTTTCAGCATGACACAAACTTGCTGTTACACTGAACACAGAACCTATATTTTTTATGTTCAAGCAGTAGTTTGTTTGCATTACGCTTCCGGAAGATTCCAATACAGTTTTTGTAATGTATGTTCAGCACAGTATGGTACACAGCGTATATATAGTTTTTCCAACTTTTTTCTAACTATCTCTTCTTTTCCTTACTGTTTCTAATGGTTTGTTAGGTTCAGGAAATGTTCAAACAAAAGCACGGATTCAATGGGCACTTTGAATAAAAACAGCCCATAAACAGTTATTTTCTTCAGAGTTTGTAACATCGAAATATAATACAGTTTCGATGCTGTCTGGACAATAAATATCCAGCAATAATTTTATTGTCAAGGACTGAAGCAATGTGCCTATTTCTTGTTGAAATCTTTAATTCACAATATTTCTCTGATGAATTGAGCTTCAGAGCATATCTTCTTTTTTGTTAATGAGACGATTTACACAAACTTTTTAAACACCCAATTTGGCAATGGAACGCGGTGAAACAAGAGACTGATATCGTAAATATTTCAAATCCAGCACTTTTCATACTGCAATTCCTCTAATACCACTGATTTTGCAAAACAGTTTTTACACCAACATATTGACTTCCATTCTAGTTGACTGAAATGTTGTTTATGGTCTACCATCAATGTTGCAATGTCATTTTCATTTACATTTAAATCGTCAAATAGAGTAGAAGTTTGAGTTTGGGCTATTAGCTTGTATAATTCTAAAGTTGTCAATATTCTTTCCATTTTCTCTCCAGTAAGTTCATTTTCAATTACACCAAAGAGTTTCCTACATGAAGTTAAAGAATCGTTTTTTACAAATAGATAGCAGAATTGCCCGTAATGTTGCGGAATCCTTGTCTTGATATGACCTTGAACCACCTTCAGAAAAGTCTGTAGAGCACGCTTTAAATTATTTTTTTAAACACCGTCACCAATTGGCGTAAAAAAAATATACAAATTGTCTACTGCAATAAGATTTTCCTCTCTCTCTGAATCTTGATGTATTTGAAAGATCTGTGAAAATTTCATCGTCACGCCATTAGTGGTAAATCTGAAAACTAAAGCAGAAGCATTTTATGATTAATCATATGGAAGGATAATTGACCACATTGTGCTATTTTAAGTATTTTAGTGATACTTGTCACATAAACACTTGACATTACTCTAGAATTTAAATAATAATATTTTATAAACTTGTACATACATCATATTATTATATTAAGCTGAAAATTTCAGGTATTGAAAGAATATAGCTTGATTTTTTACAGGTACAATTTAATGATTATAGTGATAGATTGTGTTTCTAAAAAGTATATTTACAGCAATTATTCAAATGTGTGCATACATTTTCATTTCTAACAATTGAGATTTTATTTTTAACAATTGCCTTCCTTTGAAGTATGTTCATTATAACATAACACATGACTTACCTCGTTACAACTTCACTCTAGATGCAATAATATTAAGAAATGAACAAAAATATTAAAATATAATAAGTTTGCTACTTCTCAATCTTATAAACACACATGGAATGGCCGATCTCCAAGAGTACAGTATTACAAACACAACATCTGGACAACTGACAGGAGGCCTGCTTATCAGAAGATCTGTATACATTAAATCCCCTCCCATGCTGTGAATGTTTCCACACTGACCCTTAATGACTTGACAGAGATTCTGGGAGTAATGGTACAGGCCTGCTCACTTTTGAGCAAAATCTGCAGCTTGTATGTAGGACTGCTAAGGTAATGTTACATTGTAATTCATTTTTAGCTTGACTATTTGAAGACTAGGTGAGCTTTACTACTCACCCTGGCTTTGGCATCCGCGTCTGAAATCAACATCAAGTGCGACATTTCCTATAACTCAGTTTTGTATTTTGACAAAGTTATGCCTCTTTTTCACATAAAATTTAATGTATAAGTTTTTATTGAAAAGTCTTATAACTTCAACTACATAAGTTATTCACTTGAAACTTGGAATGTACCTTTTAACTTGAGCCACTTTTTCACATATATTTTCAGATTAAAGCTTTGATTCAAAAGTCATTTGACTTCAAAACTGTTTTAAGTTATTCACTTAACACTTGGATCATACCTTTGTCATCAACTACAGCAGCCGGTGCCACAATCCACATAACTCTGTTTTGTATTTTCACAGAGTTAAGTCCCCTTTTCAGATTGATTTTCAGGTTAAAGATTTTATTAAAAAAAACGTCTTACTGCAAAACTGCATAAGTTAATCACTTTAAACCTGGCATATACCTTTATCATCAATATATGCCCATAACTCTGTTTTGTATTTTGACTCAGTTATGCCCCATGTTCACACAGATTTTAAGTTTTTATTCAAAAGTCTTGTAATTTCTAAACTATGTAAGGTATTCACTTGAAACTTGGAATTCGGTTTCATAATAAACTCCAGCATCAGGTGCAACAAACCCCATAAGTGTTTTTTGACACCCACTTATGCCCCCTATTCACTTAGATTTTCAGATTGTATTTTAAGTTCAAAAGTCCTTTAACTTGAAATCATCAAAAATACATGAGCTTTTCACTTGAAGCTTGAGGCATAACATTGTCACCAACTTCTGGATCTGTTGAAATATTTAGCAACTTAGTATTTGACAGATTTATGCCCCTTCCAGTTAAACAGAAATGCACCAATTGAAATACATGTGTACTTTGAATAGTCGAGAGCGCTGTCCTCTGACTGGTCTTGTACATACTGTTTTGTATTGTCTCGATGAAAACAGAAAATGATATTGCAATGTAAGTATTATGTAGTAAGTAGCACCTGGTGCATATCAGTCCTATGCATTGATAAATGTGTGTGTTTTTATGCCCCTGGCATCTTTATGCGGAGGCATACAGTGATTGTCCGTCAGTACGTCCGTGACAAGGTTTAGTAGATTTTACCGTTTCGTCTAGCAACAACACCGCTTACTACAACACTTGGATACTTACAAAGTTGTTGCTTATGACCGTTCCCTATCCACCCATATCACCCAACCTCACTTTGACCTTGACCTTGACTTAATTTGCACTTAGAATTATTCAGATGGGCTGTTTCTTGGTTAACAAGATGTTACCGTTTCGTCTAGCACCAACACCGCTTGCTACAACACTTGGATACTTACACAGTTGTTGCTTATGACCATTCCCAATCCAATCACCCAACCATACTTTGACCTTGACCTAATTTGGACTAAGAATAATTTAAATGGGCTGTCCAGCACTAACCGGGGACATGTGTGTTTATCAAACACAGTGTCTTGTTTTTGTGACTGTCATGGTATGATCATTAAAGGTGGAGAGGTTATGTGGCAGCCCAGTTAGCTCAGTCGGAAGAGCACTCTCCATGTAAGCGAGAGGTCCTGGGATCGAGTCCCAGACTGGCTGCTTAAGTTTCTTAACTTGTAGAGGTAATGAGAAAGAACAGCAACAAGAATACATTCCTTTGCCAGAAATCATTCGAGGTTTGGCCAGTACAAGAAGAAGCCGTCTGAGAGGATGCAGCGGGCCAGTGAGAACAGGATGCGACTGCTGATCTTGCGAAGACTAGGTCTGTTGTTTATACATGTACATACTAGAATACCAGGGTCTGTATTCACGCAGCTCCTTAGGACTAGGTCTGTTGTTTATACATGTACATACTCGAATACCAGGGTCTGTATTCACGCAGCTCCTTAGGACTAGGTCTGTTGTTTATACATGTACATACTAGAATACCAGGGTCTGTATTCACGCAGCTCCTTAGGACTAGGTCTGTTGTTTATACATGTACATACTCGAATACCAGGGTCTGTATTCACGCAGCTCCTTAGGACTAGGTCTGTTGTTTATACATGTACATACTAGAATACCAGGGTCTGTATTCACGCAGCTCCTTAAGACTAGGTCTGTTGTTTATACATGTACATACTAGAATACCAGGGTCTGTATTCACGCAGCTCCTTAGGACTAGGTCTGTTGTTTATACATGTACATACTAGAATACCAGGGTCTGTATTCACGCAGCTCCTTAGGACTAGGTCTGTTGTTTATACATGTACATACTAGAATACCAGGGTCTGTATTCACGCAGCTCCTTAGGACTAGGTCTGTTGTTTATACATGTACATACTAGAATACCAGGGTCTGTATTCACGCAGCTCCTTAGGACTAGGTCTGTTGTTTATACATGTACATACTCGAATACCAGGGTCTGTATTCACGCAGCTCCTTAGAACTAGGTCTGTTGTTTATACATGTACATACTAGAATACCAGGGTCTGTATTCACGCAGCTCCTTAGGACTAGGTCTGTTGTTTATACATGTACATACTAGAATACCAGGGTCTGTATTCACGCAGCTCCTTAGGACTAGGTCTGTTGTTTATACATGTACATACTAGAATACCAGGGTCTGTATTCACGCAGCTCCTTAGGACTAGGTCTGTTGTTTATACATGTACATGCTCGAATACCAGGGTCTGTATTCACGCAGCTCCTTAGGACTAGGTCTGTTGTTTATACATGTACATACTAGAATACCAGGGTCTGTATTCACGCAGCTCCTTAGGACTAGGTCTGTTGTTTATACATGTACATACTCGAATACCAGTGTCTGTATTCACACAGCTCCTTAGGACTAGGTCTGTTGTTTATACATGTACATACTAGAATACCAGGGTCTGTATTCACGCAGCTCCTTAGGACTAGGTCTGTTGTTTATACATGTACATACTCGAATACCAGGGTCTGTATTCACGCAGCTCCTTAGGACTAGGTCTGTTGTTTATACATGTACATACTCGAATACCAGGGTCTGTATTCACGCAGCTCCTTAGGACTAGGTCTGTTGTTTATACATGTACATACTCGAATACCAGGGTCTGTATTCATGCAGCTCCTTAGGACTAGGTCTGTTGTTTATACATGTACATACTAGAATACCAGGGTCTGTATTCACGCAGCTCCTTAGGACTAGGTCTGTTGTTTATACATGTACATACTAGAATACCAGGGTCTGTATTCACGCAGCTCCTTAGGACTAGGTCTGTTGTTTATACATGTACATACTCGAATACCAGGGTCTGTATTCACGCAGCTCCTTAGGACTAGGTCTGTTGTTTATACATGTACATACTCGAATACCAGGGTCTGTATTCATGCAGCTCCTTAGGACTAGGTCTGTTGTTTATACATGTACATACTAGAATACCAGGGTCTGTATTCACGCAGCTCCTTAGGACTAGGTCTGTTGTTTATACATGTACATACTAGAATACCAGGGTCTGTATTCATGCAGCTCCTTAGGACTAGGTCTGTTGTTTATACATGTACATGCTCGAATACCAGGGTCTGTATTCACGCAGCTCCTTAGGACTAGGTCTGTTGTTTATACATGTACATACTAGAATACCAGGGTCTGTATTCACGCAGCTCCTTAGGACTAGGTCTGTTGTTTATACATGTACATACTGGAATACCAGGGTCTGTATTCACGCAGCTCCTTAGGACTAGGTCTGTTGTTTATACATGTACATACTCGAATACCAGGGTCTGTATTCACGCAGCTCCTTAGGACTAGGTCTGTTGTTTATACATGTACATACTAGAATACCAGGGTCTGTATTCACGCAGCTCCTTAGGACTAGGTCTGTTGTTTATACATGTACATACTCGAATACCAGGGTCTGTATTCACGCATCTCCTTAGGACTAGGTCTGTTGTTTATACATGTACATACTAGAATACCAGGGTCTGTATTCACGCAGCTCCTTAGGACTAGGTCTGTTGTTTATACATGTACATACTCGAATACCAGGGTCTGTATTCACGCAGCTCCTTAGGACTAGGTCTGTTGTTTATACATGTACATACTAGAATACCAGGGTCTGTATTCACGCAGCTCCTTAGGACTAGGTCTGTTGTTTATACATGTACATACTCGAATACCAGGGTCTGTATTCACGCAGCTCCTTAGGACTAGGTCTGTTGTTTATACATGTACATACTCGAATACCAGGGTCTGTATTCACGCAGCTCCTTAGGACTAGGTCTGTTGTTTATACATGTACATACTAGAATACCAGGGTCTGTATTCACGCAGCTCCGTAGGACTAGGTCTGTTGTTTATACATGTACATACTCGAATACCAGGGTCTGTATTCACGCAGCTCCTTAGGACTAGGTCTGTTGTTTATACATGTACATACTCGAATACCAGGGTCTGTATTCACGCAGCTCCTTAGGACTGGGTCTGTTGTTTATACATGTACATACTCGAATACCAGGGTCTGTATTCACGCAGCTCCTTAGGACTAGGTCTGTTGTTTATACATGTACATACTAGAATACCAGGGTCTGTATTCACGCAGCTCCTTAGGACTAGGTCTGTTGTTTATACATGTACATACTCGAATACCAGGGTCTGTATTCACACAGCTCCTTAGGACTAGGTCTGTTGTTTATACATGTACATACTAGAATACCAGGGTCTGTATTCATGCAGCTCCTTAGGACTAGGTCTGTTGTTTATACATGTACATACTAGAATACCAGGGTCTGTATTCATGCAGCTCCTTAGGACTAGGTCTGTTGTTTATACATGTACATACTAGAATACCAGGGTCTGTATTCACACAGCTCCTTAGGACTAGGTCTGTTGTTTATACATGTACACACTCGAATACCAGGGTCTGTATTCACGCAGCTCCTTAGGACTAGGTCTGTTGTTTATACATGTACATACTAGAATACCAGGGTCTGTATTCACGCAGCTCCTTAGGACTAGGTCTGTTGTTTATACATGTACATACTCGAATACCAGGGTCTGTATTCACGCAGCTCCTTAGGACTAGGTCTGTTGTTTATACATGTACATACTCGAATACCAGGGTCTGTATTCACGCAGCTCCTTAGGACTAGGTCTGTTGTTTATACATGTACATACTCGAATACCAGGGTCTGTATTCATGCAGCTCCTTAGGACTAGGTCTGTTGTTTATACATGTACATACTCGAATACCAGGGTCTGTATTCATGCAGCTCCTTAGGACTAGGTCTGTTGTTTATACATGTACATACTAGAATACCAGGGTCTGTATTCACGCAGCTCCTTAGGACTAGGTCTGTTGTTTATACATGTACATACTCGAATACCAGGGTCTGTATTCACGCAGCTCCTTAGGACTAGGTCTGTTGTTTATACATGTACATACTCGAATACCAGGGTCTGTATTCACACAGCTCCTTAGGACTAGGTCTGTTGTTTATACATGTACATACTAGAATACCAGGGTCTGTATTCACGCAGCTCCTTAGGACTAGGTCTGTTGTTTATAAATGTACATACTAGAATACCAGGGTCTGTATTCACACAGCTCCTTAGGCAATACTTAAGTTAATGTCTTAAATTCATAAAATTTCTTAAGTCTCTGGCTGTTTAATGGATAGGTTTTTTCACATAAAAAGTTTTACTTAATATTATTTATGTTCAGTACATCCATTTTATAAAAAAAAATCATTGGATTTCACATAGAAAATTTGATCTGAAAGTTTCACTGAAGATCAGCTTAAGATTTCTTAAGAACCTTTGTGAATTCTGCCCCAGATCAGTGTTGAATTCAGTTTATCAAGTGTCTAGCCTCTTCAGCACCAGCCTTGGCCAGTGATTGATGTTTTTGTGCTCTGGCCAAAACAAAAAAGTTCTGTGTTTCGGGCAACCCGACCCTACCTAGCAGAAAACCCCACGACCCTAAAGTTTTTAAAGATGATCGTTTTCCGTGAAATCTGAATTCATCAGATTTTTATTTTTTAAGAGTGTTAATAGTGATTAACTAGATAATCTGTGTATTCTGGATCCGTTCATGAATGAATAGTATCGCCCGTTAAGAGTTTGTGATTCGTTTCGCTTTTATGGTTAGACTAAAAAAAAAATAATTGTAAACTCAATCCCATCCCTACCTAACTTTTTTGAGACTGTTGTCTGAAACACACAATATATTTTTTTTTTGGCCTCAGCAGATCATTTATCTTTATTCTACAATCTACACATTCCGAAGACAATCCTTCCATTTAATAAATGTCTATTTAGTTAATGAAAACTGTGTTGAGTGTAGTAACGTACTTGTAAGCATCAGCAATTGAAATTGGTAGTGGTGCATGTGTTACACTAATTTACAAGTACGCATCAAGTAAGTTTGTCATACACGTACTATTACTAGGTAATGGTGCCAAATGGAGGTATAGCTCAGGCCGGGCCCGGCTTGCTCAGTTGGTAGAGCGCTGGACTGTCAATCCGGGGATCGTGAGTTCGAACCCCAGCCCAGCCACATAACTTGTGTGGGGATTGGTCATGAAATTATTTTTACAGTCATTTGCCCCCTACCTCTCATTCAAGGAGGGCAGTTGTCAGTTACTGGCATAGGTTTGTGCACTTAGTACTGGTAAACCGCTTAGATCGGCTAAGCTTGCCCAGGAAAAGTGTGAGTAGGTTAACTGACCATCGTTATATGACAAAAAACAAACAAACAGCTCAGACAAATTGACGCTCATGAACTCTGTTAGCATAATCATGCACTTGAATTATTTCCTGTATTTATTCCAGTTTGTTTGTGCACATGTTTTGCATGTTTATTGATACGATAACTGTTCTTTCATTGGAATACCTACTTCCATTTAGCATGATTTCAGTATGGAAACTGATCTATTCAATGTTACAGTTTTGTAATATGTCCATGCATAAAGGTCAGTGTCAGGTTAATTTGTCTGATCTATATTCAATATTGGAAAATTCATATTGCTGATGCTTTTGTAAATTTACAAATAGTAATAAAAACTTAATGTTTAACATTATCTTGCAAATTAGGACTAGAAGAAAGGATAAAAGAGCTTCAAAAGAAGAAATTAGAAGAAGAGGGAAAGAAGCAAATGGCGGAAAGTGAGGCAGTGGAGACAACCTCACATCCATCAGCTTCACACAAAAACAAAAGCACAGGGAAAGTTGAGAAAGAAAAATTAGATGTGGAAAAAAGAAAAACTGAGGGTAACAACACTGAAATGAATAACAGCTCCAGTAAGGAAAATGTTAATCCTGCAAGAAATAAGCAGGATACAACTTCTGCTTCCAAGAATGATCCCAAAACATCAGCAGTTTCAACCGAATTGACAAAAGGGAAGAGTAATAAAAAGAGTACAAAGTCTGATGTAACAAGTATCTCAGAAAGTAATGAAAGTGTGATCGACAATGAGACAGATGGTGCAACTGCTGAGGATGAGGGTGAAACCTTCACCAATTCTAGTTGTAAAGACAACAGTGTAGACAGCAATCCGGGACAGAATGTGACGGGTACAAAAAGTAAGTAGTCATCAGTTGTTACTTTTTAACCTACATAATGTACTGTTACACACCCGCCATCCATTAAAACAGATAAATTACCAACATATGTTCACACTTCAAGAAAAATCTTCCCTTCTTATTATCTTAACTATCTTGAAATTGTTTTTGTTTTTCGATATCTGATTTATTTAATGCTAATTGAACACGCGTGTAAGAAATATATATAAACAGTGTCTTAAAAAGCCCTTAAAAATCATGGTGTTGATCTGTATTTGCCTCAGGGCTTCGAATGACTTTGTGAAAAACCTGGACAATACACTGCTGCAATTGAAACAGTGCATTCAGCCATTGCTCAGCCAGCTGAGAGTAAAGATCATAGATAATGATAAGAGATTTTATGGTTGACCAATACACAGAGTGGAAAACCCCTATGGAGAGGCCAGATATTCCTTAAACTAGGCCTTTAAGTTTTCCATAGGAGCTTTATGGGTACGGTCTTAAACGATATTTTGAAATATTTGGGTAGTTACTTTTGTCTGTGAAATATTCCTATGCGTTACATGTCTTTATTTTTGCAGGAAAGAGGGGACGCCAGCTGGGTTCAAAGCTTGTATGTGACACCGAGCCTACGCGAAAATCTGAGAGGAAATCATCTCGGCTTTCATTCAGTCAAGTAAGAAAATGTGTATAATTGTCAATGTTGTATTAAAATGTTCCAATAGTTGTGTATTAATTATTTTGTGTATCTGTTTTTCATATAAAACTTTTATAAAAGTATTGTAAAACATTAATGAACTAGATTATTTAATTTATGTCAAAACCATGAGAGGCAAAAAGAAATTGCAGGTACGAGCCATAGATCATGCCTTGCATTACATTAAACTACATGTGACATTAACTGGTTATGTTTTGTGGATTTTTGTTACTTTTTAAAACCACATGTACACTACAAAACCTCTATTGCAACAGACAAATCACCAGCTTATGTTCACACAAATTAAGAAATCTATAATAGTAAATATAAAATAAAAGTGTATAATTATTTTCAGGATAAAAAGAAACCATCTACAAATCCATGCGTAAAACTTCGGCGGTTACTGCCAGGCAAGATGAGCGATCTGGTTGCTAAGATACCAGCTATACCCATCCTCAATGAACCCATGCCAGAGCCAGCGAGCAAGAAAATGCTACCTTCAAAAGACAATGATTGCATAGATTCATCACCATGGCAAATACCTCAGCTTACTGCAAAGAAAGTTTTCAAGGAAGCTAAGGTACGCAGACTGAAAAATGTAAGTAAATTTAGACAGAGAATGTTAAAAGAAAAGACAGCGAAAATAAAAGCATTGGAGCGTCAAAGGTGTGTAAAATCATCATTGAAAACATTGAAAGCAAATGGTCCAACACATGGAAAGAAAAATTCTGGCCAGTCATCAAAATCAGTCAAACCTGTTCTCTCTAGAGCTAAAAAGGCCCAGTTTGCAGATCTGGTAAACAAAAGCAAGTCTCTTTCAAGAGATCACCCAGGTAAAAGTTCCAGTGTAAAGAAAGTGGAGGCTTCCGAACCACCTGCAGAAGTAGGGCATCAGGTTTGTGAGACAACAAAGGAGAAAATGAAAGCAAAACTTGCAGCAAAAGCTTTGAACTTGAGTGGAAACAATTCTCCGCAAGTCAGTTCGAGTTCTGTGGTACAGTCATCACAGACGAACAACACAACATCCACTGTCGCAAATGTCCTCAGCATTGCCAATATCAAAACTGTTGTGAATCCCCCACAGCAGATTGTCTTGATACCGACTGGTGTAAATAATCAGCTTGCGGGTGTGCCCATTGTGTCATTACAAAGGTGTGGGGTGGTGATGGCTAATACAAGGAAAAGAAGTCACGCAGAACAAGTTAAAGCGGATGGTGAACCAAGTGCTAAGAGCATGAAACATGCTGAACAGAAAAACATGACAGAAAAAACTGTTTCCTTTAAAGCTGGCATTACTTCGTCATCAGAGGGCCAGCAAGGGACAGGCAGTGTAAATCAAGCAGTGTTACATCAAGCCATGTTAACCCCAGTTACAAAAATCTTATTACCTGCAACTGTGCCATCATCAGCAACATTACTTGTGATGTCATCAAACGCATTGCCAATCTCCTCAAAACCGGCTTCAAAGTCAGGTATTCAGGCCATTCTTCCAGCTGCAGATAGGTCATCAAAATTATTAGGCTTGAAAACATATTCAAATTCAGGAGTTCGAGCAATTCTTCCAGCCTCTTCAGCACCCTCAAAATCATCGTCCATGCAGACGACTTTGATTTCCGGTGTTAGAGCCATTCGTCCAGCCACTTCATCGTCTTCAAAATCATCCACCATACGGAAAACTTACAACTCTGGTGATGGACCCATAAGTCAGGCTGCTTCACTGTCAACAAAATCATTGTGCGTGCAAACAACTTCGAACTCAAGTGTTGAGTCCATAATTGCAGCTAATTCAGTTTGCCCAAAATCATCATATGTGCAAACAGCTCCAAACTCAGGTGTTGGGACCATAAGTCAGGCTGCTTTAACTTCCCCAAAATCATCATGTGTGAAGACAATTTCAAATTCCGGTGTTGCTTCAGCATTAACAAAATCATTGGGCTTGCAGGCAGCTTCCAACTCGGATCAAGCGTCCATAATTGATGTTGCTTTAACTCACCCAAAATCTTCAAGTATGCAAAAAGCTTCCAACTCAGATGTTGGGACCGTAAGTTCGGCTGCTTCATCTTCACCAAAATCAGCAAGTGTGCAGACAAACAACTTCGAGGTTGCTTCAGCATCCCCAAAATCATCAATTGTGCAAACAACTTCCAGCTCCTCAGGTGTTGAGACCATACACCCAGCTGCATCACCTGCTAACATGGACCTGCAGAATCTCTTAAGCTCCATGATGGGCAGCCTCCAGCAAATGGTTCGGGGTGCTTACATGGCTGTCCAGGGAGCATCCGGATCTCAAACACCGACGCTGGGCCCACTGATCATGCCCGTGCCTGTGACAGTGGCCGGAACCCAGCAAATTGCCTTCATGCCCTTGTACCCCAACAGCGAGGGGAAGTATGTGCTGCCCAATGGGACGGTGGTAGACTCGGGACTGCAAGTGGGGCCAGGCTCCAATGCAGTTGGCCAAAGCTCTGTTTCACAGGAATCATCAAGCATGGGTGCTGATTCAACAGACAAACCAGCCGCCAATGATTGAACTGTTAAGTAATGTACAAGGACAGCATTAACATATTTTTGTCATTACATAACAGTATGTAGCAATCTTAATCGAAGTAAGATCTGAGTATCCTGGCATGTCAGTTAATATGCTGTTCAGATTTGCATTAGTTTATTAGTTCCCAGTATTTTTTAACAAACTGGACTTTGTTAAAGATGTTGTGAAAAAGTTTCAATAAAACATGTTCATAGCATACTATTGGTAAATACAAAATAGAAAGATTACAAAATAGGGCCAATTTTCAATGATGAACACAAATAAACACTCTTAGAATTGGATGATAGTAAACTAGACACTCGCAGTATAAGAAAGATGATATGTCAAATACGCCTTAATTGAATTTGATGATAGTTAACTAAGCAGTCAAAAGTCACATAATAAAGCCACTAAGACCCACATAATACATTAAGGAAACAAATGGGAACACAGATACAGCCAAAAATGCACTCGCAAATAAGTTGACTGAGCTAGGACTTGGCATTTGCAGATTACGTTAAGGAGCCAACTAGATACTTGTATACGATGGGACCAACTAGCCAATCACAGTTTTATTGACACTCGGACATTACATGATGGAGCTAACTAGGCCCTCACACATGACATGATGGAGCCAACTAGGCCCTCACACAGTACATGATGGAGCCAACTATAGGCACTCTCACATTATATGATTGAGCCAACGAGGCACTCTCACATTACATGATGGAGCCAACTTGGCATCTTAAATTACATTGTACAGCGAACTAAGCACTCATGCATTATATGACAGAGCCTACTCGCACATGACAGGTTGGAGCCAACTAGGCTCTCTCACATTACATGATAGATCCAACTAAGCACTCACAAATGACATGATAGAGCCAATTGGGCTCTCTCACTTGGCTCTGGGCTCTCTCACATGACATGATGGAGCCAACTAAGCACTCACGCATTACATGAAAGAGCCAACTGGGCTCTCTCGCATTACATGATGCAGTCAACAATTTGACAAGAAAATTAGTATTAAGTCCAAATATTTTAAGTGTCTTAATATTCACAGAAATATACCCAATATGGAAACAAGTCTAGAAATGATGCATGCATGTTAATGTCAAAAAAGAAATGCAAACATGAGAAAAGGCCAAAATTGGTGTCAAAATATATTTGATTATTTTGACACCAATTTTGGCCTTTTCTCATGTTTGCATTTCTTTTTTATCATTAACACGCATGCATCATTTCTATTAATGGAACTTATATTTTCTACATTAGATCCGCAAAATAGTGCAAAAATGCCTTTTCCCAACATATAGACTTTATTTTCCATCCAATCTTAACCAAACTTTCAAAGTTTGTGTATGACCATCAGATCTCATCAGACACCAAAAATGGGCCAGATCGTGTTTCAAACACCAGAGTTATGGCCCTTTGTTTATTAAACAAATATACCAAAATGGACATTATTTAGGTAAGAGACTTCATTTTTCATCAAATTTTCACCAATCTTGCACAGTTTGTCTATTACCATGAGATTACAGTTGAAGTCGAATATAAGCAAGATCGGACCAGAAACACGGGAGTTATTGCCCTTTGTTTTGTTTGTAAAAAAATGCAACAATGGACATCATTCAGGATAGAGACTTCATTTTTTCATCCAATGTTCACCAATCTTGCAAAGTTTGTCTATGACCATAAGATTAAATGTGAAGTCAAATATAAGCTAAATCGGACCAGAAACACCAGATTTATTGCCCTTTGTTTGTGAAAAAAATATACAAGTCTGAATAATGTCCATTTATTGAAAAAATGGAAATTATTCAGGATAGAGACGACAATTTTAGCTCGATTATTTGAAGAATAGGTGAGCTATCCTACTACTCCCGGCGTCGGCATCCGCTTCTGAAGTGGTCAAAGTTTTTATTCAAAAGTCTTGTAACTTAAAAACTACAAAAGTTATTCACTTGAAATTTGGAATATACCTTTGTCATCAACTCCAGTATCAGGGGCAACATTCCTCATGACTTTGTTTTGTATTTTGACCGAGTTATGCCCCTTTGTCATTTAGATTTTCTGTTTAAAGTTTATATTCAAAAAGTTTGGTAACTTCAAAACTACGTAAGTTATTCACCTGAAACTTGGGACTAATCTTTGTCATCAATTGGTATCAGGGGCAACATTACCCATAACTCTGTTTTGTATTTTGACAGAGTTATGCCCCTTTTTCACATTGATTTTTTGGTTAAAGTTTATATTTAAAAGTTTTGTAACTTTAAAACTACAAAAGTTATTCACTTGAAACTTGGAACAAATCTTTGTCATCAACTCTAGTATCAGGGCCAACATTACCCATAACTCTGTTTTGTATTTTGACAGAGTAATGCACACTTTTTACATATATTTTGTGGTTAAAGTTTTTGTTCCAAAAATGTATAAAACTATACAAGGCTTCACTTAAAAGTTTTGTATTTTAACAACTTTATGCCCCTTCCACTATCCAAAATATGTACTAACTGAAATACCTCGAATAGTCGAGCGCGCTGTCCTCTGACAGCTCTTGCTCATCCAATCTTTACCAATCGTGCACAGTTTGTCTATGCACGTAGGACTACAGGTGAAGTAGAATATAAACATGATCAGGCCAGAAACACGGGAGTTATTGCCCTTTGTATTTGGAAAAAAACATCAACAAGTTATCAATGATTGGCTGGCACACACGAATTTTTATTCAATGTTGACCAAACTTGCACAGTTTGCATATGACCATAAAAATTGATAGATAAAATTTGATTTCCAATAGTTGCAAACCTGCATGCAGTTATTTGTACATGCAACATTGATGGCTTCAGAGCCTCCATTAACATCAGTTATCATCATTGGACATACAATTATCAAAGAAAAAGCAAAACTTGACTTTAAAGCAGTCATCGCAATTATCGCATTGCAACTAGTTCTCCAGACTGTCTGCGAAAAAGACGTCAAAATCTTCTGTTTTTGTATTTTCCAGAATTGTCACTGACTTAATGAAAAAGGGTCAAAGGAGAATATCGAGAAAAATGATTTGAGAATCATTAGCAAACACGCCGCACACCCACGTACTTTAGTTAGCCCACTGCACTAACCGATGTTTTAAATAAAATTGATCCTATCCCCCTTTGCGTATTGTTCATATACCTTAATGTTCAAACCTGTCACAACAGTACGGTCTTCATCTGTACCAGTTCTCAGGTGAGCGCTTTGGGCCATCATGGCCCTCTTGTTTCAAATGTGGGGTAGAAAATGTTTAATCAATTGTTTAATCTTAGTCATTTCTACGTTGCCCCTAAAGTGGCAGGACACACTTGTTTTTTTATTTCGTAATTACGAAATGTAATCCGCAGAAACCCAATAATATTTCGTAATTACGACTTTTTTCGTACAAATGTCATGTTATTTCGTAAAAATTAAATACTATTTTGAAAAACAAACCGTGAAACTATTTCGTAAAAACGTAATATTATGTCATAATTATGAAATGTATTAAATACAAAAACGTTAAAAACGTTGTATTAACGAAATAACATTACGGTTTAACGAAATAAAATTAACTTAAAACGTTTATTGCCCTTTTCAGATAATTTCATTTAAAGGCTAATATTATTCAAAGGCGAATATCATATCATGTTTTCGCGTTACGTCATTTCGTTTTCGCATTTTGTCATCATACTTTTGCGATTTCGTGAGTTCGCGTTTCAGATTATTTCTTTAAAGGTGAATATCATTATCATTTTTTTGTCACCGCTCTTTCGTGTTTGCGTCATCGTCTTTTCGCTTTTTCGTCATCCTGATTTTGAGTTTTTGTCATCGCACTTTTGCATTTTAGTTCGTGTTTTCGCGTTTCAGATTATTTTCATGAATAGGCGATGGTTGTCATTTTTTTCTAAGGTAGAGGGTGTTAAGGAAAATAAACTGCAAACAGTGGTATATCAATATTTGAACAAATATGCGAATATGAATTGTTTTTCCTGGAAGGACACTTTTTAAAGTAATCATGTATAAACGGAAGAACTATACATTGTATTAACTGACTCGATTAGGTACGATTTCGGTCGAGATATTACTACTTATAGTCATGCATGATCAATGGATTGGTAGCTTTAGATTGATTCTGGATGGATGAATGAATGGAGCAATGAATGAATGATTGAGTGAGTGAATTAAGGAATCAAATGAATGAGTAAATAAATTAGTAAGTGATTTTATCTGTGTATATTGATGAGGGGTGAGGACGCAAGAATGCACGGCGAAAAGCGAGTATGTTAGCCAGGCAGCCGGAAACTATTCCACATGAGTGGCCCGTTTTCTCAATTACATTTTTGCGAAAAGGCAGAGAAGGGACAAAGGGTCTTGACGAAAATAAAGAGCATAGTTCTATATCCATATTGGACAAATATGCGGATATAAATTGTTTTTCCAGGAAGGACACTTTAAAGTCACCATGTATAAACGAAAGAACTATTCATTCTATTGACTGACTCGATTTAGGTTCGGTTCGGTGGGGATATTGCTACGTAGAGTTATGCATGATCAATGGATTGGTAACTTTAGATTGATTCTGGATGGATGAATGAATGGATTCATGAATGAATGAGAGAGTAAATGAATGAATGAACAAATTAGTGAATGGTTACAATGAATGAAAGAGTGAGTAAATGAATGAGTGAGTTAGTGAGGGAATGAATGTACGAAAGGAAATAATACATGAATGAAATGAAATATTAAATCAATGAATAAATTAATGATGACTGAATTATCAATGAATGAAGAAATGCATGAATAAAAGGAAAGAAAGACTGACTGACTTAATGAATGAATGAATTGGCATTCCATGGCTGCTAGGTTCACACAAACAGTGTACTTCCCCCCCCCCCCTCCACTCGTACTCATGCCTCCTCTGCCAGTCATGTCCGGACCCGGCCTTGAATATACTGTTGCTATTCAAAAAGATATATTCGAGAAAATTAGGAAATTATCTTGAAGAATATGTATATACTTTTGCAAAATAACGTCGATTACGGTGTCCTGTTACAGCCATCATCGTTTCGCGACTTCGACCTGTGCTTATGAAAGGGCGCCGACAAGATACGCTGAAGCGCCGACACGATGCGCCGAAGCGATATAAACGTCGCAATCTCGTGTGGGTTTTTCATATGTGGCTATAAAATTTGGCGAAGAAACGAAGAGACGACGTTTATATCGCTTCGGCGATCGCGTCGGCGTATCGTGTCGGCTGTGTGTGGCTATAAAATTATGCCGTACCGTTTGAGACAAAAGTAAATGTAAATACAGCAGCTATAAATAGATGGACCTACAGGTACACAATTGTACCTACAGGCATACGTTTGTACCAACAGGTATAAATTTATACCCGCACTAAAATTGTACCTGTAGGTATATTTTTCTTACCAAAACCAAAATTAGACAGTATTATTTCAAGCATTCTTTTTATTGTTAATGTAAAATACGTTAATATTAAATAAGTATATCAGTAAATAAATAAGTAAATAATTTTCATAACATTGTTTAATGTATATACCTGTAGGAATAATCATGTGCCAACAGTTATATATTTGTATCTGTAGGTCTAAATTGTACCTGTAGGTATTATTTTAAATGTGCCTACAGGTATAAATTTAGACCTATAGGTACCTGTAGGCACAAATTTATACCTGAAGGTATATTTATTTACTGAAGGTATATTTATTTATAGCAACTGTACTCGTACATATTTTAACTTTCGACTAAAACGGTACGCCATGTAAAATTAGGCGAAGATACAAATATACAACGTTTATATCGCTTCGGCGCATCGCACATGGACGATGGCGACCGTAGACCAACAGGCCTCTGATGGTGTCGGCGCTTCGGCATATCGTCTCGGCGCGATTCAACCTCAGAAACGAAAGGGCGCCGAACTTCGTCTATTCGCCCAATGTTATAGCCACACAAAAAACAACAACATGAGATTGCGACGTTTATATCGCTTCGGCGCAGCGTGTGGGTTCTTTGGCGGATCGTGTCGGCGTATCGTCTCGGCGCGTCGGCGTATCGTCTCGGCGCGATTTCGACCTCAGAAATGAAAGAGCGCCGACACGATACGCCGAACGGTCGAAACGATGCGCCGAAGCGATATAAACGTCGTCTCTTCATATCTTCGCCCAATTTTATAGCCACTTATGAAAAAAACACTCGAAATTGCGACGTTTATATCGCTTCAGCGCATAGTGTCGGCGCTGCGGCGTATCATCTCGGCGCGTCGGCGTATCGCGTCGGCGCCCTTTCATGAGCACAGGTCGAAGCCGCGAAACTACGATGGCTGTAACAGGACACCGTAGCCCTAACTAATGTGTTTAACTGTTCTTTTGTGACCTCCATAATGTTTATTGGAGAATGGGGGGTTCATAGAAATATCAAAATACATTACTTTGTGCGATAATCGAATGAAGCCCATTAGTTATTGAGCAAGTTATACGAAGCATGTGCATTGCAAGAAATAAGCACATTTTTCAAGTCATTAAACGGAACTACATGAACTAGTTAACATATCAAGTACGTAACGGTGTTTTAGATTTGTTACTTAACGGACTTTTTCACTCTGGCATAAATTAAGTGTTCACTATGGATAGGACGTGCAACTTAAAGACTGTGTTTGTTGTTATTATATTCATGTGTGCAAGCATTACTCTGTTCTCGTATGAAGGATATTATGATATAGACGAGTTGGGAGCCCAGTTAGTTGACGTGTACCAACCGCACAAGGCAACGGACATACACACGCCGTGTAAAATCCGACCCCTCGATCCATGGGATGTATCCCTCAAGCCTTACTTCGAAGACGCACCTGTGCTGAAGTGTTCAGAATGGTCTGATTTGTTCCATGTTCAAGACAACGGTATGCTGACAGTGAATGAAAGCGTAGCTACACTTAATGGCATAGATATAAAAAAGTGGAGGTGTTTCTATCTGAGCATTGTGCGACTCGCGGGTGACGTGAAACTAAAGTTGGGTAACACAATTAAGGTTGAGTTCAAGACACCTGTCCGAATTGAAAGTCATCTGTTTCGCATAACGTGTGTTCTAAAATCGAAACTTGTTTACGACATGGCGCATTATAATCCACACTTCAATAAACACGCAAATGAACCTAGAAACATTATGAGACTCCTGTCACACCGAGTGTTATTGTATTGGGATTGGATTCTACTTCCCGTTCGCATGCTATCCGTAATCTACCGAAATCAACGAAATTCCTTCGCGAGGAACTTCATGCGTACGACTTCATTGGCTACAGAAAAGTGGGCCTGAACACGTACCCCAATATTGTTCCTCTCT
This sequence comes from Congeria kusceri, assembly GCA_027627225.1. NCBI lineage: Eukaryota > Metazoa > Mollusca > Bivalvia > Myida > Dreissenidae > Congeria > Congeria kusceri. The sequence continues at coordinate 27,918,280 of CM051037.1, forward strand.
TAACCGGGAAGAGCCACACAGAACTTCCAGGTACTAAAGCGTATGCAGATAATTTGCCTTTCTTATGGAATGAAAATTTCACAAAACAAATAGCTACGTTTTTCGCTGAAGATAGGTTAGATATAAACACTTTTAATAGTAACACACGAGGTTTGTTCAGGTTCCAACTGACTTATTTCCGTCCGTACCTTCTTGCTATGCAAGAGTTTGATCCGGTGTTTATAAAGAAATTTAACAGGCGTGATAGTTACTGTTATGGTCGCAGAAAATTTGTTGACCTTATTTTAGATTATTTAAAGGGTTTCTTGGAGTATTACAAAGGCAGGCGAACTTTTGATTTTTGTGGGAAAATTCGATTGGTCACGATACGTTTAATTAATTAAAACTTGGCGATGATATAGTTTTGGAATTTCTACAGTGGATGAAAAAAGAAAATCATTTAGAAAACACGACGTTACACTAGTTTTGAGTGACCATGGTTTTCGAATTGGCGGTGCGGCTTTAACCCATATTGGTCGAGCTGAAAATAGCAATCCTTTGCTGATGATTGCTGTACCACAATACTTGAAAACAAACAGTACTATTGACCAAATCCTCCAACAAAATACTGCAAAACTGATAACACCGTATGACATTTATCAAACATTATATGAATTTCTGTCGAATAAGTCTTCAGCAGAAAGTGATGTCAAAAAGCATTTGGTTCGCCGAAATATATTCTGTCCTTTACCGAGTGAACGCACGTGCGCGGACGCCGGACTGGACGCTGCCCATTGCACATGCACAAAGAGGGTACCAGTGTCCAATAATTCCAGCGTGGTGCGTCTACTTGCTCAACGTTTAGTGGATGACCTGAACAACTTATTAGTTAAAGAAAACAAATGTGCGTTAATAACCCTTGAGAATGTTACGGAGGCCAGTGTTCACTACAGTTTAAAAAATGACATAAGTGTTCCTAAAGGACAGAAAAAGGTATGGAAGTCGTTAAAATTTCAAAAACATCGTTCTGCCATTGATCTAGACAAAACAAGCGGCCGTTATTCCATTCTGTTTTATACGCATCCAGGACCAGCTTTTTTTGCAGGACTCATTGACCAATCAGTTCGGTGGCGTAAACAACCGGATGTCGGTCATAGGGGAGCCACTCAGACTAAATAAGTACGGAAACCAGTCCCACTGCGTTGACAATGTATCTCTAACGTCGTTTTGTTATTGCAGGGATCTTTGGAAGGTTTCAGCGCATCTGGGACAATATATCACTTTTAAAGTCGTTTTGTTATTGTCGAGACCTTTTGAAGTTTAAGAACATCTCAGGGACAATGTATCACTAAAGTCGTTCTGTTACTGTAGATACCTTCTGATGTTTTAAGTGCAACTGGGACAATGTATCACTAAGGTCGTTCTCTTATTGCAGAGACCTTCTGAAGTTTTAAGTGCAACTGGGACAATGTATCACTAAAGTCGTTCTGTTATTGTAGAGACCTTCTGGAGTTTTAAGTGCAACTGGGACAATGTATCACTAAAGTCGTTCTGTTATTGTAGAGACCTTCTGAAGTTTTAAGTGCAACTGGGACAATGTATCACTAAAGTCGTTCTGTTATTGTAGAGACCTGAAGTTTTAAGTGCAACTGGGACAATGTATCACTAAAGTCGTTCTGTTATTGTAGAGACCTTCTGAAGTTTTAAGTGCAACTGGGACAATGTGTCACTAAAGTCGTTCTGTTATTGTAGAGACCTTCTCAAGCTTTAAGAGCATCTGGCGGACTGTTTAGGTTTAAAAAAAATGTTTGTTTCAGGTTACATGCCCCCCAAAAATAGGGTAGGTAGGCAGGGAATTATTTATTTTTGGTAAATGGTCAACTTGAAGACTCTACAACTGAATCAATATTCAAAGCATGTCTCTTATATGATTAAACATTGTTTTGAAGTAGATGCTATCAAAACAAGACACTTATTAATCCAAAAAACATTTAATTATTGGAAAAAGTAAAATAAACAAAAAAATATGACATACTCAATACAATGTTCTAGAGTCGGGGCTTTTTTTAGGGTAGGTCGGGTAACCTGAAACAAACATATTTTTTATTACACCTTGCAACATTCCATCTAATCTGTATATAAATATTAGCAACACCGTGAAATACATTTTGTAAATAAGACAATATAAACAATAAAAATAGTTAATAATTTTTGGGATCTACAACAGAGGTTTTTCGGCATTGATGGTTTTTTCCGTATTTGAACGAATTACGATCTACCTCTGTTTGTGTCATTTTTATATGGCATGCATATTATATCATTTGTGTTCAATGATATTTCAAAGTAATTACATGACTTTAATATCCCTACTGTACATAATGTATGCAATCTAAAAAACACATTGTCATCTGCCAGTATGCTGTTTTTTTAGAAACCCCAAGATAAATATATTGAAAGTTTGATAGCATAAAAGTTAACTGCAACACAGCTTATTATTGTTTGTTGTTTTGCCAATGTAGAGTGTATGTGATTGTATTTTTATAACACATAGTATTGTTTTGATGATTTTAAAAATCAATGTTGATTTGGCTGATTTTTACAATGTTTTAGACATATACTCAAATGTACAATGTGAACAGTTGTACTAGATTTTATCACGTTTTATCGAATTGTTGAGTTTCCAGCAAGAGCAGTGTTTGACACACTCGCTTCTCAGGCAAAAAGATAAAGTTTTTACAAATTATTTTCTTGTAAATTCTTTTTCAGCGTTATGACATTGAGGCTTTCGTTTATTTTAGAAGTTTATTCATCAATAAAGTAAATATATTTATTGTTTAAAAACAAGAAAATTACCTAGGGTTACTTAAGGCATACTTACATCTATAAACACCGGAGTTGCCCACTCTTCAAGAATTTATTTCTAGTTTGCCCACGACTTTGTTTTTTTATATTTGGTTTCCACATCGTCTTTTTGTAGGTTAAATTTTCAGAACAAGTTGCTTAGCAGTTAGTGAAAGAAGAACGTTTTCTTACTGTTTTGCCAGGGTTGATATTTGCTCTTCATTTTAGACTTATCTGTTCGTATTTGTCGTGAAGTGTTTTTAACGTGTGTAAACATGTTCTAGGTCCAGCTGTAGAAAATTAAACGATGTAAGTCAATTTGTGTTAGTTTTCATCTTTTACCCATCCCTTTGTTATGTAATGTCAAGCGAGTATCCAGATACATTTTTAGTTGTTCGCAGATCAACTAAAAAATAAAGTAACATGCAGTATCTCCTGTGTTGCTTTTTTCACTGAATATACATACATGCATTTTTAAGAAACCGTATTTGTATTATTCAATAAATCAATGTAACGTAAAATTATATAAGGAAATGTAAGGATAGTATGGTTTGAATATGGACTATTTTATTACGTGGGTATTGTGTCAGTCTTGTCAGAAATGTGCAGGATGTGTGTTAATCGTGTATAAAACCAACCAAGTAACACATGTATCGGTTTTAAATAGTTATTTAGGAAGTTTACATTCGTGATTTGCTAATTTACCACAGACACCGACTATCTTTGTAAAGCTTTCTTTTGAGTGTATATATTGTCACTAACTCGTAAACTTACCTTGTCAACAACTGATTTAATCAGTTGGTCACGTATCAATGCACAAAATGCCATTACAAAGGCGGTTTTGAAAGACAGGTTCGCGGATCAATAAGCGGTCTTGGCGGTGCATGAGCACATTGTTCTTATCAACTGCTGATACTACACGAATCAAATCCATTCAGTTGTTTGTTTTGCTGTATTATGTCTTGTTGCTCAATGATTTGTTGCCAAAGTAACCAAACCCTGTCTGAATACTGAACTCGCACCCTGTCTGAATACTGAACTCGCACCCTGTCTGAATACTGAACTCGCACCCTGTCTGAATACTGAACTCGCATAGATGTGTAAAAGTATATGAATGTTGTAGTGTTTTGTCTGTAATAAATATTGTGTACACAGTTATTATCAACTGTTTCTAAACGAAACAATTATATAAATTTATTTTTGTTGCACTATTGTATTGTTATAAATATTGATAGCCATTTTATCATATTTTACCGAAAAATATACAATGCACACATGTGAAAGCTATGTCTATATTTAAGAATGGTGACCCCATATTTTCTTTGTACAACTGTTTTAGGCACAAAAGGCGCAGAAATAGTAGATATAAAGGATCTGACACGAGTTGTAATTTCATACCATATTTTATTAAACGAGTTCAGGAATTGTGTTAGAAAGTGAGCCTTTGGCGATCATACTAACGAATTTCCTGGATGAGTTTAATAAAATATGGTATGAAATGACAACGAGTGTCAGATCTTTTTATCACATGCTTTTAAATGAAAAAAAGTATAATTTTACCAAAACACGTTGATAAATCCTAAAAGTTGTGTATTGGCATGACGTCATTTCATGTTGACGACGTCATTTCACAAAAAATAACTTCATGCGATTGGTCAGTCAAAGAATATGTAGCCAATGAAAACGCTCAAAATGTTATCTTACACATGTGTAAGAAATATTCGTAATGGTTGTATTACACGGGAGACAATGTATAGCATGTGATAAGTTTATTTCCTTTGGGAGGCTTTTTAGGAACAGTTTTTAGGGGGATGGCCATGCACAGGTCATGTGTTGACCCTTTCGTTGCCAATTTACTTATATCCAGTGTTGATAGACATGTAATGACAGGCTCCAAAGCCCTTCAGGTAGCAGGTACAGATAATTGCGTGCAAATTCTGTTGGAAATACCATTTTCTCAGTTTTCCCCAAATTAAAATCATGATATTGAGTTGGCTCTGACTTAAATGTCTGACTTTGTGATAGTATTTGGTTTATCATTAAAATCAGTCAGGGCCCGTTACATAATTCACCAACCCATTCTTAGACTCAACACTTAAGAATAAAGAAGAATCTCGAAACTGTTTCATTCTAAAAACGCTGTTGATTTGAATATTACTTGGTATTCACCCACACAAAGTTTAGCATTGTTTATTCAGAAAGATTAATTAATGACATAAGCAACATTGGTACCCAGCATATTTGCAAACGAGACTATTTTTCTTGAGTCTAAGTCTATTCTCAAGTGTAAGAATGGCTTGGTGTATACGGGTTATTGTCTTCTAATATGCATGATCACAGAGTAAACGGCCAAGACATGCCCGTACGCTTGTTCTTCCTCCAAAGAGTGGGTGGTGTATTACCGGGTGTCCGTCTACTTGCGGGAAATTGTACAATGCGAACCCGGGACCAACATTACTAATTGTCCTTGCTTCTGGCCTTATTTGTCACATCTTGGACCTTGTCTGAGATTGTGTGCCCCTATATAACCTGTGCAAGGTTAGTTAGGTTTAGGTGAAACATCAAGTATCTATCCTGCATGGAGTCTAATTTTTACATTTTTTCACAATAAGGGACAGAAACTCTGATAATTGTGCCCAGGTCCACTTCATTTTTGCTATGATTTTATTGTCATACACAAACTGTGCAAGTCAGTTAACACTAGATAAACAAAGATGTCAGTGAACTGATGGATGCTCCCCAAGACGCTTTGCCCAGTAATGGGAGTGCAATCAGAACCGCTGAGTACAGACAATAGTGTTCTATATATGTGGCGCGTCGTGAGAAAACCGGTCTTAATGCATGTGCGTAAAGTGTCGTCCCGGATTAGCCTGTGCAGTCCGCACAGGCTAATCCAGGACGGCACTTTCCGCCTACAGTGAATTTATGTTTAGAAGAGACTTCCTTGAAACAGAAAATACCATAAAAGCGGAAAGTGCCATCCCGGATTAGCCTGTGTGGACTGCACAGGCTAATCCGGGACGACACTTTACGCACATGCATTAAGTCCGGTTTTCCCACAACGCCCCACATATTTATTTCAGCAATCATCAAAGTCCCATAACCGTGAGAAAAATCATTGAAGCGGAGCATCTTGGTACAGTGAACACCTCCTCTTGGTAATGAAGCAACCATAAAGTCTCATAGAATATTGGCTAGTAGTTGCTAAGATACAGTCCAGACAAGAATTGCGCACTATACACTAATTTAGGCAACCTTCAAAGTCTCATTACTGCAAGGAAAATTACTGAATGGGAACATCCTGTACTGTACACACCTCATTTTGACAATTTCAGAAATCTTCAAGTCCCACAGCTCTTAGAAAAATCATTGAAGCAGAACGTCCTGGTTCAGTGTACACCTCCTTTTGGTAATAAAGCTTCCCATAAAGTTTACATGAAATCTGGCCAGTAGTTGTATATAAATAGATTGGACACAAATTGTGCACTAAATACTTATTTCAGAAATCTTCAAAGTCCATTGACTCTGAGAAAAATAACTGAAGCAGAACGTCCTGGTTCAGCGCACACCTCCTCTTGGTAATGAAGCTACTCATGAAGTTTCATTGAATACTGGTCAGTAGTTGCAAAGAAATACGCCGGACAAGAAAACGGGACAGACAGACAGACAGACAAAGCAGCGGGGAGCATAATATAGTAACTATCTCGTGCCTAAGATAGTTGTTGACGGGCAATAACTCTCTTGTTTCTTGTCCGATCTTCCAAATGTTTTATTTGGTCCGAGATCTTATGGTCATGGACAAACTGTGCAAGTTTGGTCAAGATTGGATAAAAAAATGAAGTCTTTATCCTGTATTTGTTAATTTTTGTGTTTGTTTTCACAAAATGAGACATTAGCTCAGGTGTTTGTGGCCCGATCCGGCCCATTTGTGGCTTCTGCTGAGATCATATGGTCGTACACAACCTGTGGAGGTGATGACAAGATTGGACGAAAACTAAAGAATATATTTTGGAAAAGGGCAATTTTGCAATTTTTTCCACAACCAAGGCGCAATAACTCCAGTGTTTATCACATTAATTGCACATGATTGACATTTGTGGAAACGTGTACTTGATGCGCATCACACTGGCTAAGAACAACTTTAAAATGCCTGATATAGTCGACATTTCAAATGCGAGTATTCAATATTTCGGTATTTTACAAATTTTCCAAAATATAAGTGACAACCACCTAGTGGTACTGCTGGTGCGCAACATACCATGGTGATCATTTATGCAAACTTATTTGAAAATACCTCCATCTCAGACAATATTATGTACCAGACAAATATTTGAACTTGAATTGTGACCATGACCTTTGACAGACGAGCATGGTTCATGTACGCGACATGTCGTCAGATCATGGCAAATAGTCTTCTAGTTATATGAAAATCCTTTTATTCAAAGTTTTTGAGCACAAACTAATATGGATGTACATACGGACAGTCGAACAGACCAACATGCCTGAATCGAATACAACCACCATGTAATTTGTCACAAAGTGGGGGTATAATAACATTGTAAAATCTTTAAAAACAGTAGTGAACCAGACATCACTTATTTAAATACATTTATAAACAAAGTCCATGTTACATTTTACAGTTTATTTCATTCTCAATCACTTATCTATTGCATATATATATATATACAGTTTGTTTTATTATTTATCACCATTACATAAACCTAATTTTCAGACTTATCTTGTTTAACTGTCTTAGTGTTGATAATGGTGGGTCTTTCTGCTTGTTTCACGTTCTTTTGGCCGCTATGCGACTTCGGGTTCTGAGACGTCCTCTGCTGCAAAGCTTTCTTGGTGCCACCGCCCTGTGCTGTTGCTGTGGTTACCACTTTGTGCTGCTGCTCGGCAACCTGATTCCAGTAAGCCATGTTGTACAAGCGAGGTGAAAAATGCTTCTTCAAGGTACCTAGAAAATGTATAAAGAATAAAATAGGTGCAAAAAAGACAATTTCCTGTAAAACGTGTCCCAATAAACGACAATTATAATCATAATGATGGTTTTAGACATGGACAAATAAAGTTATGCAATTTTCATATAACTACTAACAGTCTTAAAAAACGACTTTGTATATACATATCTCAGACTAACTGACCTGATTCTCAGGAACTCTATTACCATGATTTAATGATCTGATTGTTGCCTACAGTTAGGGGCAGATAAAATGAAACAATTCTGTAATCTTGTACAAAAAGGCCAGTGGTAAAGCTACACATAGTTTCAATAAAATTTACATGACATTTTCTATGTAGATTTTTGCTGGGCCTGAGACCACTGAAAATCACAATTAAAAAAAAAAAGGGGGGCCATGATGGCCCAAAGCGCTCACCTGGGAAATGGTAAAGATCAAGACCATACCGTTGTGACAGGTTTGAAAATTAAGGTATCTGAACAATACACAGTGGGGGTAGGATCAATTTTGATTTAAAACATCGGTAAGTGCAATGGGCTAACTTAAGTATAAGTTGGGTAGTGGATGTGGGTTTTTTTGCTAATGGTTTTCGAATCATTTTTCTCAATATTCTTACCTGACCCTTTTCATTAAATCATTGACAATTCTGGAAAACACACAAACTGTAGATTTTGATGTCTTTTTCGCAAACAGTTTTGGAAAACTAGCTGCAATGCGATAATTGCGATGACTGTGCTATAAGGTAAAGTTTTGCTTTTTCTTTGATAATTTTCTTTCCAATGATGATAAATGATGTTAATGAAGGCTCCAAAGACATCGAAGTTGCATGTACAAATAACTGCATGCAAGTCTCGCAACTGTTGGAAATCAAATTTTATCAATCAATTTTTATGGTCATGCTCAAAATGTGTAAGTTTGGTCAACATTGAATCAAAAATCGTGTGTGCAAGCCAATCATTGATAACTTGTTGGTGTTTTTTTCCAAACACAAGGGGCAATAACTCTGGTGTTTCTGGCCCGATCATGCTTATATTCTACTACACCTGTAGTCTTACGTTCATAGACAAACTGTACACAATTGGTGAAGTTTGGATGAAGCATGACGTCTCTATCTTGAATAATGTCCATTTTTGCATATTTTTTCACAAACGGCAATAACTCTGGTGTTTGTGGTCCAATCTTGCTTATATTCGACTTCACCTTTAATATTATGGTCACAGACAAACTGTGCAAGACTGGTAAAGATTGGATGAAAAATGAAGTCTCTATCCTGTATAATGTCCATTTTTGCATATTTTTTTCACAAACAAAGGGCAATAACTCTGGTGTTTCTGGTACGATCTTGCTTATATTCAACTTTGACTGTAATTCATGGTATTCACCAAACTGTGCAAGGTTGGTGAATGTTGCATGAAAAATGTCTCTCTCTATCCTGAATAATGTCCATTTTTGTATTTTTTTTTAATAAACAAAGGGCAAATTACTCTGGTGTTTGAAACACGATCTGGCCCATTTTTGACGTCTGCTGAGATCTGATGATCATACACAAACTGTGAAATTTTGGTTAAGATTGGATAGAAAATGAAGTCTATACGTTGGAAAAGGGCACTTTTTCACATTTTTTGCATGAAAAAGGGGCAATAACTCTGGTGTTACTGGTGTGATCTGATCCAATAACAATCCCATCTGAGATTTTATGGTCTTACACAAACTGTGCACGTTAGGTCAAGATTGAATAAAAAATGTAGTCTTTATCGCGATAACGGTCCAAATTGTTGACGGCACATTGACAACGGACGACGGACGATAGAGGAGAGGTCCCCTATACCAATAGCAATAGCTCACCGAGCAGTTCGTGCTCAGGTGAGCTAAAATACATGGACTGACCTTTATAATTGGAAAGTAAACACTACATATTTGTTTAAGATTATAGTACAGGTTTCTGTCAACACAAATAAGTGTGACAATTATTGAATAAACACATGTAAATAGTTTGTTTATTGATTCAATTCGATTGTACATGGAAACTATCATCATATTTTAGTTCATAATTAAAGTTAAAAGATGTCGTTAAATGTACATGTTCACCCAAATTAAAGGTTACTGTACCAGACAATACGTTACAAAAAAGCCAGTAGAAAAAAATGGACGATTTCGAAGGCACCCAGTTAGGTCCAGAGAAAATGTACAGTGTGCCCTAATTGAATTGTTTCGTGTTTTCTGCCCCTTACTGTATCTTTAATTTTCAACCATACTGAGTATGCATTAAATTAACACGATTTCCTTTTGAAAACTAGCTTTGTTTTCATAATCATTTTATAATACATTCATGCATGAAGTTCAGTGTCTGGGACCATATTCCACAAACATTGAGTGAAATCTTAACCTTTGCTTTAAAATCGACATTTTTCTTAAGCATTTTATTCCATGTATATATGAAATTCGGTTTAGTGTTAACTAATTATCAATTAATTATTAACTTCTATCAATTTATCTGTATTTTTTAGTTCACCGATTTTTATTTTGTTTCAATAAAAAATATTGCCTTACAAATAAGCAACTTAAATGTAGGTGAAAATATTTTCAGATAAACTTAAGATGTTTCTGGAATACACCGATCCGGGATTTGCCACGAATAGTTTAAACTCCTCCCCAGCTATTGTTAATGAATTAATTTCCATTCATGGAAAATCACAAACATTACCACGTGCTCATTTAAATATCACAAACATTATGCACGTGCTCTTTTGTATCAAATAGTTTAACCGCTAAACACATTATATCCAAGTGCGATGATTGGATAAAATTGCAGATTAATTTGAATATGATTGACATTTGTGGAAGCGTCTATATGGCCCCAGGTTTATATTTTTCTGAGATACAAGACAAAGAGCTATGAAAGGAACTCTAAGATCGGCAAATCGACAATTTTCATATTTTTTTTACATACTCCAAAAAGATAAGTACATTATACATGAAGAAGCTAAATAACACACCTGACCAAGAAGTGTCGTTTATAAATAATTAGTTGAAATGGATAAAATTAATACGCGCTTGTAATACTTTTTGTTGGTATTTTGGAAAACATGTATATCACTTACATAGCATTACGATAATGCATGTCAGTCAGGCAGGTAGAGTGGTTAGGGTGACATACTTTTGATCCTGGAAGCAATGTTTTCCAATCTGCTTTGGGAATAGTATCCGTACCCGTCAAATTTGGAAAATGAGCGCCGTTTTCAACAAAATTGGGAATTTTATCACTTTCATTAAAAACTGCCAAAAAGAATGTGAAATCAATAAGTTACAGTAAATAAACTCTAAAACAACCTGTTTCATTGATTCTTTCTCTTGTAGTTATTGTTTGGAGGTGGTAAATAGAAAGTTTTTACAGGAACACCGTCAATCCTTAACATAATTTTTTTTTTTTGTTCAGAGACTTGGAAATTTTTTAACTTCAGATTGGGAAAATTGGTATGTGAATCTGATTGGAAATGGTACCGGTTGCCAGTACCAAATTTACATAGAGAAAAAAATGCTGCTGGTGGGCAAAGGGTCGAGACCTAATATTTGGTTTTGGTAAGTCAGATGCTTTGGTTTAAGCAGCCAGTGAAGACATTTAATGACATAAAAAACAACAACAAAAAACAAGAAAATATGGGAATAAGTCTCTTGAAGCCTTACCCATGTTGCGGGCCTTGTGCAGGTGGACTTGCAGGTTCTTGTACTGTTTCTCACAGAGGCCAGTCAGGCGGGGGTTCACGGGCTCCATGGTGATTGGCGTGATGAACTGCTTCAGCAGCTCCAAATTCTGTAGGGTAATGGGCACAGTTTCAACCTACTTTTATAATGTTTATCTCTCGTTTTCTTCATTATAAAAGCCTACATACATGTACAAGAATTTCATACGTCATCAAAATTGGTTGTTTTGCCGAGCACACCCTAAAATTATCATAATCATAATCTTATTGCAATGTTTTTTTCACTGCTTTGGGTACCCATCAGATTTCAGAATTTTGTGTCATGAAATCTTGCTATATATTATTGAGAAAAAAAAGTAATTTACAAATAATAGTATTATAATGGTTGACCTCAGCATTTTAATGGTTTTTATCCATAAACATAAAAATCATGTCATGATTTACAACTACAAAATCACAGCGTATTTAAGATTTTTACTTAGATTTGGACATTTTCCATTACAACCGGGAAAAATGAACAATTTTTGGGATTGGAAATGGGTCTTTTGAATGGATCCTGTCAAATAAGGGACAAAATCACTGCCTGAGCAGACTGTTACACACTAGTCATTTATAGCATACCTTCCAGTGAAATCTCAGATAGTCATCCCTGCATATTGGACATGCACTACCAGTTGCGATGACCCCTTGTCTCTGTAAGATAAAAAACAAACATGGACGCAAACCCAAACACTAACAAGCTAATTTGAGGCGCGTCGTGGGAAAACCAGTCTTAATGCATGTGCGTAAAGTGTCGTTTCGGATTAGCCTGTCAGCGTTTTTCCTCACCACTTTGGGAATGGTACCGGTGCCAGTTAGATTGGGAAAATTAGCCACGTTTTCAACCAAATTGGGAATTTTATCACTTTCTGCAAAAACTGCCAAAAAGAATTTGACAACAATACATAAACTCTAAAACTGCTTTTTCATAGATTCTTTCACTTGTATTTGTGTCTCCAGGAGGTAAAATGAAAGTTCAAATACATAATAGTGAATCTTTTTAGGATCGGTTTCCCAGATATTTGGGATTTTTTATCTTCAAATTGGGAAAATTTGTAGGTAAATTGGATTGGGAAGGTACCGTTTTAGGGTACTAAGTTAATATAGAAGAAAAACGCTGCCTGTGCAGTCCGCACAGGCTAATCCAGGACGGCACTTTCCGCCTACAGTGGATTTATGTTTAGAAGACACTTCCTTGAAACAGAAAATACCATTAAAGTGGAAAGTGCAGTCCTGGATTAGCCTGTGCGGAAGTCAGAAATTATTTTTCTATTCAACATATAATCCGAAACTTTGAATTAAGAGAGTTTGAGATAGCGAAGTTCAGCTTTATTTAACTCCCAAGGTTATTGAAGGTATCTGATCACATTCTGCACACCTTTTAATAAGGACCATTGTCTAGACATTCAATTTACCGAATTGTTCTCTTTATTAAATTATACACTTGATCAGTGGTTGCTACCATCAAAATTAGTAGCTCATTATTTATGATCATTCTTCAAGCATTACTTAAACATTTTGGTCCGCAAACAGTGGCTATTTGTGGTAAAACCGTTAATTTTAATTTTTGCAAACATTGCCAATAGAACAAGATTCTGCGTTTGATAAACACACATGCCCCCAGTTGGTGCTGGATAGCCCATTTCTTAGTCCAAATTAGGTCAAGGTCAAAGTGAGGTTGAGTGATATGGGTGGATTGGGAACGGTCATTAGTAACAACAAGATGTAAATAACCAAGTGTTGTAGCAAGCGGTATTGGTGCTAGACAAAACAGTAAAATCTAGTTAACAAAGAAATGGCACTTTTGAATTATTATAAGTCTAAACTAGGTCAAGATCAAGGTCAAAGTGAGGTTGGGTGATATGGGTGGATTGGGGATGGTCATAAGCAACAACTCTTTAAGTATCCAAGTGTTGTAGCAAGCTGTGTTGGTGCTAAACGAAACGGTAAAATCTAGTTAACCAAGAAACAGCCAATTTGAATTAGGTCAAGGTCAGATTGAGATTGGGTGATATGGGTGGATTGGGAATGGTCATTAGTAACAACAACATTTGAATAATTCTAAGTGCAAACTAGGTCAAGGTGTTGAAGTAAGCGTTGTTGGTGCTAGACAAAACGGTAAAATCTTCTTTACCTTGTCACAGACGGACAGAACGACATAATAATCACTATATGCCTCCCGCATCAAGATGCCGGGGGCATAAAAATGATATTTTAAGACACTTCATTAAAGGGATATGTTCATTATTGTGCTTTCTAGGGGGTAAAAATCATTCTTATCCTTTTAGGTGCTGGTGGTAACTTCACATTAACTGTGAAGACCAAGACTGGGTATAATCTTTAATAGGAGTAATGTCAGTACATATCATTCAAACATGACTTTTCACAATGGAGCTAATGTCGAAGTTAGTTTAATCTAATAAATCAGGCAATTCATATTTCTGATCTAAATTAACTCTGTTTTTAGAAGAGCATTATACAGGACTTACGATGCATGTTTTTCTGAGTTTTGGTGCAAATGCACCAACCACATTTCTTCTGTAGTTTTTCCACACTGGTTGCTCCCCATACACTGACTTGTAGGCTGTAAAAATATTATTATACAAAACAGATAAAATAATGAAGGTCGTTTCAACTTCCTAATACGAGGGCGTGCAACAATTCATCATCTTAAATATATTGCAAGCCCCATGGGGAACTTACATTTTGAAAAGGAGCAAGGTGGCTGTGCCCCACCCTGCTATTTAATTCCGGATCAAATAATTGTCGAAGAAATAATTTTACTTTTACGAACGTGTGTGACTGTTCCTTTTTCATAATTACTTTACGTTTGTTTTATAAATATTTAGTATTCAGTGCTACCGTTTATGGGCAAAAATTGCATTCATTGCGTTCATTTTACAAACAGTGTAAGTCCTTCGAACGTCCAATAATCCGCTTGTATATTGTATACAAATACACCAGAAATACAAATCCCGACCGATTATTGAGTTTGATCATGCGTACTGCAACTATTATCGTGTAGCACACTGAACACTAGAGAGCAGCGATGGTGAAATCAATTGTCTGTATTTCCCAGCTTGTCCAATGCATGACAGGACTTAAGCTAAACATTGCCCAAATTTACTACTTACCTTTATTACTCGAGCTAAACATTGCCAAAATTTACTACTTTCCTTTATTACTCGAGCTAAACATTGCCCAAATTTACTACTTTCCTTTATTACTCAAGCTAAACATTGCCCAAATTTACTACTTTCCTTTATTACTCGAGCTAAACATTGCCCAAATTTACTACTTTCCTTTATTACTCGAGCTAAACATTGCCCAAATTTACTACTTTCCTTTATTACTCGAGCTAAACATTGCCAAAATTTACTACTTACCGTAATTACTCTATATATTGGGACACTTGGAAAAAGTTAAATTTTTTTGCTGTCCCAATTTTTAGAAGCAGAAAAATCTCCCTGAATGTGTCCCAATATTTAGAATCATCAGTTGAGCCTCTGAATGTGTCCCAATATTTCAACTGATGATGCTAAATGTTGGAACATATTCAGGGAGATTTATTTTTTCTGCTTCTAAAAAAATTAATTGTACCTCAACTGTTGAGGTACAAAACCCTTATTCGTACGGTTCAATTGCGCAATGGGTGTGTATATTAATCCCTATAAAACAAGCAAATCACAGTGGATATAGATCTTGGCCCCAGTGAGCAATTTATGACGCGACGAAAAGGGGCCACATTGGTGGGGTCAGCTGCCATGAGATACAGATATATAGAATATCCACATGCGCATTCACAACTTTTACAGTTTGGTTATACATTGCAATTTATCGGTGCCGGTAAATAAACAGTAAGATGGCGACTTTTAATTGCTTACTTAACGGAAGTTGACACTTTATGCCAATTTAGAAAAAGTCTTTCAGTTTGTGTTCTAATGAGCAAATTATTTGATAAACATGTTCATGCTTATCAATTGGCATCCAAGACATGTATGCTATGACTTAACAATAATCTGAGTATTTAAGTTTGATGCGAGCGAAGCAAGCAAGAAAAAAATCAACATATAGGTTCTTAATATACTGTTTACGGACCAATTTCAGACGCGTGAATGAACAAATTTCGCAAAATTATAGGAAAAAATTCTTTAATACAGAAAAATATAGGAAATATAGGAGGTTTTTCAAAAAGAATTTGTTTCCAAAATGTAGGAAAATAAAGGAATATAGGAATCGGTTGACAGCCTGCAATATGAAATTTTGCCATCCCTGCCTGGGAGTGTTCAGATTTCATCTGCAACTTGGAGAATCTGTGTTGCAAGTGTTGTTGTATCAAAAATTAAACCAACTTCCACAAAGAATGACAGTTGTTTTCCATGTTTATTTGATGACATATTAAGAATCTGGCTTCATGTAATGTGATATATTGCATGGTTTCAACAAACTACTCTACCAACATTGAATTCAATGATTACCTTCACTTTTCATGTACTCAATACATGTGTCCACATTCTTTTTCCGTGTTGCATATCCAACTCTGCCCTCAAACTGTGGGTCTGTCAAGACGGGCCGTTTGGGCTCATTGTCTTCTTCAGTCCGTAAGGTACATGAACTGCTTAGCTGCTGCCTGCCACATTCACTTGCACATGTCTAGGCAGAAGAAAATTAGCTGCATTAAATGTTTTAAATTAATACCACAATCCCATCTGATGTTTTATTTGGAGACACAAAAATTAAGTCTAGGAGGACTTTTTGAAATTCCTGCCATTATTTTTTTACTAAATTATTTTGAATTTTGATGTGGAAGTGTGATGTGGAGGAAAGCAAAGCAGCCAAAGGACACCCAACTGTCTAGCTTAACTCCCCAGTTGTGTAACTGTATCAAGTAGGGCTGCTGCGAGTATCCGAGTACTCGGATACTCACGATTCCGGCCTGGGAATTGAGTACTAATACTCGTTATTGCCGAGATCGTTCAATCGCCATCTTAAAATTTTATATTTACCTTATATAGGTTCCATAAAATGAGTAAATTAATACACAAAATGAACCGTTAAGAGACATTATATCGCATTTTTAATGTGTTTACACGTCCTCATGTCATAGTTCCTTTTATACCTTTCAGGTGTTGCTATAATGTGACTAAAGGTGTGCACAGACTCTGTTTAATTTGCTCTGTCATGTCAAATAAATTTGTTTAATATGATAAATTTAAGTTATTTGTCATGAGAGTGTTTTCCTGTATCACAATTTGTAACAGCCGATTCATGGTTGGATCTGTGAATTGTAAGCCCCGACTCGTGGATCGGATCATTACTTACCCAATGATCCGCAGCCCTAGTATCATGCCAATTTGGTTTTGATTTCAAAAACAGAGTTATGGTGCAATTGGTTTGTTTTCAATATCACATGCCATGAACTTGAGAACCATAAATAATCAGAAGTATGCACTAAAATCCGGGTGAGTTGCTCACATTTTTAACGGCCATTACAATAAGGACAAAGTTATGTATATGAAATAAAGCATTATAGTCTAAAATTAGTTTATTCTATATAAATTGTTATGCTCAGGGATTTCAAATGATGCAGAATCCTGCTTTTTGATGCAAGCAATTAGCAATTTTCTCATGTTTGACTCCAGCAAATTATCTGCCGTGCATTATTTTGATGCAGTTGTCTTCCATAAGCCAACTTCAAAAGCACTAATAATAATATTTTCATTATACTTATTGTGTTTTTGCAAAGTTCTTAACCTTAATGCACCTATCAATATTTTCCCCCAGCATAGCAGCGGCGGGCACATCTAGGGGAATTTGACAAATGTTTTTTGGGAGGGTCTAATTCCCCACTCGAGAGCCAAGCATATTTATCTAAATCCCCTCAGTGGGATATGCTATATATCTTTCAAATGGCCCGGAGCATATATTACCGGGATCTAAATTCCGACCAAAGTCTATTTCCCCGGGACCCAGAATCATTCGGCATGTCAAATTCCTGCCTGTCGGGAATCGCTTGCAGTCTAAAGTCCCCTATATGCCCGCCGCTTCCCCCCTGGGGCAAACATTGATAGGTACATAATTAACACAAGTTATAATTTTCAAATGATTAAACATATATTATGAAACAAAATTCCTGTAACTTAGTATTTTGACCATTGCTTTTTCCATTTTGACCCCTAATATTTTCAAACTAGGGTTCATTTGACTCCTGCTTGTAAAAATCTACTGAAATCCCTGATGCCGATGTTATTTTAAAGTGTTTGAATAACAAGATGCTTGTAATTTTAATATTAATTGTATTTACATCTAAAGTTAACAGGCTGTTATGTAATGAATAAGTATTAACTTAAGTTAGGTAAATAATAAAAGGGACCTGTTCACAGATTGACGAATTTACAATTTACACAATTTTTGTCACAGAATCCAAAAACAGAAGAATACTGTATATATTTATATTGATGCTTTTGGTGTGACTAGCGGTCACCCATGCAGGCAGTAACCATAGCTGACGTTGCTTAACTTCACAGCCAGGCCCGGCTAGCTCAGTTGGTAGAGCGCTGGAGTGTCAATCCAGTGATCGTGAGTTCGAACCCCAGCCCGGAGACATTACTTGAGCAGGGATTGGACATGAAATTATTTCTACGGCCATTCTCCCCCTACCTCTGATTCAAGTAGGGCAGTTGTCAGTTACTGGCATAGGTATGCGCACTTAGTGCTGGTAAACCGCTTAAATCGGCTAAGCTTGCCCTGGAAAAGTGTGTGTAGGTTAACTGACCGCCGTGATATGACTGAAATACTGTTAAAAACAGCAAAAAATCTAAACAAAGCTTAACTTCACAATGCACTTTCACCGCATCCCTCAAAAGCTACCTCAACAGCAAGGCTGTTGGAAGTGACTATATTGGCTACTAGGGATGCAACGGATACCCGAAAATACCAGCATTCTCGGTTCCATAAACATTTACTCGAGTTCGGTTCCTCATTGGAAAATTTGGGTCTGGTCGGGTATTAAAATGATAGTGCAACTCAACCTTTTTAATCATCGTCATCATACTTTAAATTCTTCTTAATCTAAAACTATATTCAACAAATTAATAAAACCAATACATAGGTGTTTCTATTTGACAGTTGTTTTTTTTACAAATAAATAGAGTATATTTGTTTGTTTTCGATGTGATAACGCGTGATATCATCACCGGAAAGGGAAACAATTAATATTTTAACGAGCGCTTGCGCAAGTGAAAATATGTAAATATTGTCTCCCTTTCAGGTGATGATATCACGCATTATCACACCGAAAACAAACACATTTTATTTTTAAGTTATGCTTTATTAACCTTTGTTTTACATTTTATTGGAAAATATCGCGGGAACATAACGTCATGACATCAAAAATAATGACGTCATTTCACAGTTATGAGCCCGGCATCGATCACGGTTCGTTTCATTTACTGTATTAGTCGGGACCCAAATCCCCACTGAACAGCTGTCTAAATGTCTTAAGCCAAGGAGTTTCAAACCGTCAAGTTGAGGAAATAGGTGTGGCAGAGTGCGTTGGCTTTTAACGGGACTGAATTAAAACTCAGAGCATCGTTATTTATACGACCAAACCTAAGTAAATGTCAAATTTATCGTTAATGAAAAGAAGTCAGTATTCATCCTTTCCTTTTCCTGCGCCATATATTTTCCCCGTCAAATTCACACCTCTAGTGACAAATTAATACCTTTATAACGCATACATATGCATACACAAGAAGCACGTGCATTATTTCCTGATGATTTATTACCGTAAACCCTCTGCAAAAAATCTATGCCAATACCTTACCAAATAATACCTGTATTTATCAAAATGATAATACTTTTTTTGAAACAAAGATTTTATTAAGGTTTATTTCTTAGAACTTAAATATCCTGTAATACAAATAATCTGTATACATGTATTTTCCCTTCCGTTTTAATTTGATAATTTTGTTGGTTTCCTTATCATTCAACTGTATATACTCTAGAGCTGGTGGAATTGAGCCCTATTCAGCCCAGAATTCTCATTAACAAACAACAATGTTGATGACAAAAGTCCAGTGAAAAATAACTGTTAAGGAAACAGGTACAGTTCAAACTTCATAATTCGTATCTAACAGTATTACAGAACTAATGTCTGATCACAACATATTTGTAGCTCTAATCCTGCTGCCAATTAGCTAAATTCTGATCTAGTTTCGATGTTAGCAGTATTACAATGACAATTAATAACAAGGATATCAGTAAAACTGATGGATGCTCCCCAATGCGCTTTGTCAAGCAAGATACATAATATGAGAAGGGCAGATATATTAAAATTATTAAAATTCACTAGGCAGTACCAAATCTGACACCAAAACTGTATGTGAACATTTCACAAACAAGAATAATTTCATTAATCGTCTAATCTTCAAAGTGGAAACAATGTTTACTCTTCGGTACAGCCCTCTAGAGGTACAAAGTTGATGTGTACTTTTACTCATATAAATACTCGACCGGAAGAAAGATACCCGATCCGACCCGACAAAAATTTGCAACTCGTTGCATCCCTATTGGCTACACACCTCCCCTCATTAACTTTTGAGAACCCAGAGCCCTTGTAGAATTTTCCAGCTCCTTAAGCTTTGTGAGACTTGCCCAGCTCCCTTGAGCTCAACGCCTACACGCTCTGTTTCCTTAGGACAAATTGGAAGCTTGACCAATCCTGCTTCTGACCCCCAGCCGTTTTTTACGCCATTTAATTCGGCCCCATTCCCCTTATGAAAAAGTATATATTTTTCCCTATTTTGACCTAAAAATTCCCCTCGGAATTTTTACTTTATGTAGAAAAAATATTGAACAAAATCGGACAAAAATTGTCCAACATAGAGGAATTTTAGTGAACACTGTAACTTTTTTCAAGAAACGCAGTTGGATACATTTAATAAATGTATTACCTAGCAATTTATGTATGTTTATATTACACAGTGGATGAATAAAAATAATATATAAATTAAGGATTGATGTATAATAATGATTTTACATAATTCCCGAAAATTCCCCTATTACCGTTAAATTCCCCTCTTGAAAGGATTCACCACCTTCCCCTAAAACCATCAAAAAGGGCTGGACCCCATTGATGAAACTAGCTGTCACCCTTCCGGGCAGTAACCATAGCTGACGTTGCTAATAACTTAGCAAAACTGTCAGTACGCTTTAACTGCATCACTGAAAAGCTACAGCTAGGCTGTTGAGAGTGAATTTATAAGGTAACTTGCCCTTAAAGGGACTTGTTCACAGATTTTCGCACTTTTTGAAGTTTGCCATTAAATGTCTTAACTTGACATATTTATGCATTGGAACTAAAAAGCTCAAGTATAAGAACAAGAAAAGTATTTAGAAAAAAAAAGAAAGTAACAAAAATTGGTCCCATATTTCACCATGCATTATTTACTATATGTAAGTGTTCCCTGTGATGCCAAAAGTTTCAACAAAAACTACAGAAACACTCCAAATTATTCCATCGTTTAGCGTTACAAACGCTTTATAATTGTATCAATTTCAACTGATGATTACTCATAAACGAAACAGTTTTTACAGTATATTTCTAGGTCCGTTGTGTTATTTTGCTCCCTTGTATACATAGTTCTTTTATTTTTGGAATCGGTGACAAAAAGTTGAAGAATTGTCAATTCGGCAATCTGTGAACAAGTCCCTTTAAGTCACATTTGCCCCAGAGTCGAACGTTTAGTTCTTAGTTTTTTTGAAAAGATGGATGTAGTTTGACCAGTATTGAGACATTTTAAGGAAAGTTCTTACTTTTTACTCAAAGTTAAAAACCAGCCTAAATAATAATGTCATCAACAAATTTTCTCACGATGGAATTGTGCATGTAGCGGAAATTTTTTAACTGCGTGGTGGAAAATTCAGAATTTACAATTACGATTCAGTTTGATACCATAGGCATTTCGGCCAGATACATTTCGTGGCATTCACTAAGGACTAATGATTGGAAACCTGAACTTAATTTATAATTTTAAATGTCAGTTGACAGTGTTGTGTTCTCTTTCATAGATTACAAAGTTAATTCGGTGTAAAAAGTAAATTAGCCCTTGAGATGAACGCAGTTTGCCCCTATGACATATATGACTCTGGAATATTCCTAATAGATGGAAATTAACCACGTTTATGCCATTTAATATTTTTGGTCTATAAAGAATCACCTAGTTCACAACAACAAGCCGCACAAAATGTTTTTTTGCGTGTTTTACACAGTGTTTTGCGTGAATGGGCATGCTGTGTCAGCATTTCAACAAAGTAAATATCTTTTTTAATCTGCATAGGTCTGTAGAGTTGATTGTTTGAATTTTATTGTGTCCAGGCAACGGATAAACAAATCAATGCTAGTGTCTAGTCGTAAGGGCGAATGTGTTTGACTCAAGTGTAAGTTAGTAAACTATTAATCAAAGCAAATAAGCCGGGAACCAAACAGTTTATCTAAATCAGAGTCAATGAATATGATATACATGCCCTGCACCAGCAGAGTCCTGGCTTTGAACTGAGAGCGTTGAACTAAAGTTTAAGAGCTATAGCTAGCGATAACAGAGGATTTTTTTAAATTTAGAAAAACCTATTAAAGTATATACCATTTTAAAGGTTATTCTTTTAGAAAAACAAAACTGCAAATTAAATTACTGTATCTTAAAAAATAACAAAGTTATGTGTATCTGAAGAAGGTAACCCCCCACATTTCGTTCTGTCAAATATGTAAATTCTGTCAATAATACACCTGGCAATAATTTCTGGCAGTTACACAGGTTCAAAGTAATCTTTTCATGTCACTTTATGCTTTGTTAAGTAAACACTCCACATATTTTCACTGTCTTACATACATGGTGACTTATAAAAGACAACAAATCATTTTAAATGGAATGAGTATTAAAGCCAAATGCTGGACTAAATCTGGGTAAGACAATGTCTCTAGTACTGCGTAAAAAAACATTTGGCATTTACAAACTGCAAGTAAAAGATGTTATATACATTTATAAAGCTTAGTTATATATATTATATATATCTTTAACATGCTTAGTACATATAACAGACTAATTTATTTCAGTATTCGGAACAGTGTATTCATTAACTCTAAAGGCATATATCCGACATCATCTCCAGTTTTAAGACCATCCTTTCAGGAAGACCAAAACACAAATTAATATATTTTACCTTTTAAGTCTGCCAAAAAGATCATGTACTCTTCAAAGTTATTACAAAATGGCCACAAAAATGCAAATACATGTATTAAACAACATGCGGCCTTGATGAAAGGTGGTCTTTCAATGCAGTTTTTGCTTTAGGAACTTTTTGGAATACTAATTGTTCACTCATTCAAAAGAACCCAAACCATACCTTAAATACAACAATTAACATGGTTTAAATGCTGAACAATTTTTAAGTATTGATCAGAAAATACTTGAAAAGAACATAGTCTTGTGATTATACGAAAAACTTTTCCGACAAATATGAACAGTAACAGCAACATCAAACATTAACAAATTGAATACTGGATAGGCCATCTCAGGCAAAAGAAAAAAAACAAAAACTGCAATGCAAAGCACCACAACACAACTTTAAAGACTCCTTGGCTGACCATCTTGGAAACAACCTAACATGACAAAGACTGTTAATTTCTGTCTTCAAAAGCCACTGTCTCCACTGTCTTGTTTGTCCTGTATGAACAGAAGAATAAAAACCAAAGCACAATATCTTTCAAAAACTGCAGCAATCCTGAAATTAATATATGCAAAAGCAAATCATGCAATACTTAATGCTGTTACTTAACAGCATTTTATGAAGTGCTACTAGTATTGCAGTTAAGTTGAAATATCAAGCATGCAGAATAAATGCTGTTACAAGATTGTTTTCAATGTAAGAATTGTTTTTCAATGTAAGGATGTTTTAAGATTTAAAGAAAAACAACAACAAAAAAGCTTTAAATTTAAAGAAAATATTAAACCTTGTAAGATACAACATGAAGTCATTCAATTAAACCTGCAGTGACCACTTAAAGGCAATGACAAGGGAGGGAGTGCTCACCCCTCTCCCACCCAGCTACCTTATTTGTAGCTCATTCAAGAAATGATATAGATTAAATTGATCAATTATAAATGAAAATAAACACGACAGGCTTTGCATTTCAGTTGTGTGGTGGTGATTGAGGATCAATCTGTGCTATAAATCGAGACTATGTTTTGTCAAATTGTTGTCCACTTTCACTTTCACTATCTTCCAGCAGCCTAAACATCGTAAATCTTACGTGAAATAATTATATTAACAGCCATCTTGCATGCACTAATTGCAATAATAATTATTTTGATGTGGTAAATAGTTTGCAGTACCTGTAATATACAATCAAACAACAAAGATTGACAAAGACGTCAAAGTTGCACGACTGCAATACCTCGCGAAAACTGATAACATTCAGGGGAGATCACTCTTGCAGTATGACGAACGTTAAGCGGAGTGCCACGAAATCAGATTCGGTTGATAACGGGTCGCTACCGGAAACTGACGGAAGAACACGAAGTACCTGATCGACAGTTTATGGAATTAAATGAATTGCGCAAAAATGCGCTAAGATGTAATTTTCAGAAATTGATGTTAAATGGTGGATGGATGCTTATATTTTGCTGGTATACTTGTGCTTTCCAGTGACCATATTGTTTTCATCAGACAAATGGCCAGTGAAAATTGCCTAAATTTGGCTCCTTGCTGTTCTTCCATGCATTAATTTGCTTAATTTATTTTCAGACTAATAGAAAGCGTGTGCTTTCCCCTTTCCAATGATGTATAATACATAATTGTACCTAAAAATAGGCAGGAGTAATTTAGATTTAAATCACATGATCCGTTCGTGTAAACAATGATGGAAGACGCACATTCTGTTCAGTAAACAACAAAATCGGCAATTTAATAGTGAAAATTATCAACAAAAGCGCTCATGATTTTCAATTTTATTACTAATATATAAACATTTAAACTTTAATGTCTTTAATTCCATCAAAACAATGACTTTTATGTCCGTAGTTAATTTTTAGCGATGTGATAAAAATGTATGGTTTACTATGGTGACAGATATGGACGGCTGAATGAACAAAGCTTTGTTATCGCTATTATAGCATTAACTCCTTCGGCTTAGTTACCCTATATTCACTACACTTTTCTATATATAAAACTTTAATTTAGATGGTTTAATTTGTCTGACTTAGACGTGGTATATTTCAAAGATACAAAAATCTGTGTTCAAGTCACTTTGACACTGTGACATTGAAATAATTGTGTACATAAAACAAATGACTTCAATAACCACGCTCTGTTGCTACCACGATTGCTTCATGTCAAGCAAAAAAGTTATTAAATACATGGCTATTTTTTTCATATATGACATTTTATGGTCACATGCTTACCACCAACTTGTTTGATGTCTGCTGAACATATAAAATTAAATATCTGGACAACTGTTGTATTTTAGATCGCGAAAACATGTTGCAGTATGACCGGAAATTATAGGTGAACATAAACACAGCGAAACACTTTAAACAAGAAATGTCTTTAAAAGACATTCGCAACCTCCGCGCAGAGATTTGACTGGTATCGAGCATAGCTCTAATCAAATCCCTGCCGTCATATCAAACCACGTGATGATGATCGATTTAAATCTTCAAGGTATTATTTATGGTTTTAATTAGTTATTTTCTTTTTCTGTTTTCATTATTGACTGCAAACAATATATTAAAAGTCCAATTATGTAGAAAATTGCACTGAGTTGCATTAAATAAGTAAAAGTTACAAATACGTAATCCTTCCAGATTTGGAAAGATTTTACTTGTGATTGCAGTGGTTACCGTTAACCGATAGGGGAGGTAACCGCTGCGCGGAGTTTGAGACAATCGGCGTTGACATTAATATTGCGATATCATGTTTACCTTAAACATAATACAAAAGGGCCAAGATGATCGATTACTTGGCTTGTCGGACCCCAGATTTTTCGGACACCATAAGAAAACCTCTCGGATCCCCAAATTAATTTGTAATTACTTCAAGAATTATTTACATTTGTACCGTGAATAAACCAATCATAACGCCCCATGTTTTCACCAGTGATGCATGAATAACCTAAATAATTTACGTTAACATCATTATTTATATAAATTTGTAAGCCAAATTTAACTAACTAACAATGTGCAAAAATAATTGCGGGAATGAGTGAAAAATATTTTGTATCAGACGTGTATAGTTAGTTTTAAGTACCGGTAATATACCCTACCTTCATCTTGGAAGTTATCTATTCATAACACATACACATTTCGAAGTCAATTAATCATGTATACTGTATAGCCTAATGAAAAGCAATCTCCACAGAACATCTGAAATAATGATGACCTCCATTTTTCATAACACAAACATAAAATTTCGTATGGTGATTGAAACTTATATTCGGTAGGAATATGATGTACCAAGGGTTTCTGTGTATGATTGGTATTGCAAATAATGTATCAATGCTACGCAAACGAAGTAAAAGTAATATGAAGAACATTTCGACGTATTCCGAGACTTATTTCACCAAATTTTATTTATTCAAAGAAATCTTTTCATTGGTTGATTAACATCTACTGGAGAAGTTGATAGAAATGTGCAATTCTAATGAATTCTTGACAGAACGCAACTGCAATTCAATGACAAATTAACATGCACACGAAGTTTATAAACGTAAATTCCCCAAATATTTGCTCTCATGATTCTCTGAACACTAATTGATGCATAACAGCTATACACTGGCAGCTAAACGCACGCTATTTTCAGAATGATCGTGAGTGTGTTGAACTCGCTATAATCATTTGCTATTTATCGAGCGTGCCGCCAGGCTAAACAAAATAGTGGATTAATTCTGGGAATTAATATAATATAATGTTCATGACATACAATGAAAAATATGTTCATACTTACGCTCATTTCTAGAGTATATATCGAGAATATGTTTATAACTTTATTTTAACCACTTATGTAAACAATTATGTACGTGTTAATCCCCAAAAGTATGCAACAGTTGTTGGTATACATCAAACCAATGTTGTAAGTTTGCATTCCCTAAAATGAAAAATGTGCTTAATTCTATTGGCATTCAATTCTCCCGCTGCATAATTATCGCAAGATATCTAGGTCAAAAGTGATCTTAGACAGCTACGCCGAAAAATTATATTAACGGTTTATAGCAAAACAGGCCCCAGTCTAAGCCGGCCCCAAACAAGCAAAACCGGCCCCACATGTGATTGCATAATGACAACAAAAAGATAGTGTTACTTTTGCAGTTTTATTTTTTATTAGCGTTTACTATTCTCATACGTAATTCGCACATAATTATCAATGAAAAACTGATTGACACACAAAATTACCACCACCTATAAAAAGTACCGGTACATGGGAAGACAATCTTAATTGTGCAATAATCTTTATATATTTCCAATATTCCCTTTTTTGCAGTAATTCGATTTTTCAAAAGCGGGTTAAAATTCTTGATAAAGAAACAATGAGGAACTTGAAATCATTTACATCGACTCGTCAATTTGAAATTAAAATATATTAAAATAATAATAATGCGGTTAAAGTTAACTGATTCTTGGTATGCTTCTTTATGTTATTTATGAGTTTAATACAATTCGCAAATAAATGGCATTTAAACATACTTAAAGCATTTTAATCGATTAAAATCATTTATAGCGCACGCGCTTACTACATAAAGTAACTAAATTATGTTTTCTATCTTAACAATAACAGGTTATGATTGAGGTGTTGTATTACATTACCCCGAAATGTGTGAAAAAATTGCATAACAATTTGATAATTCAATTGGAACTAGCACCACCCAAAATAGCAGATGTTTTTTTTTTACACTTAAATTGTGAATATTATCAAATTTGCAAGAAATGGCTTTCTTAATTATGAAATGATATTTTTGGAGTAATTTGATTTCAAAATTTATAAATAAAATATGCACTTAATGTCTTCTAAATGAAAATGTTATTTTTTCACAAATGCACGTCTCATGTTTTTTTTTCCTATTGATATGTACATGACAAATTTTACATTACACTTTTACATTATTTCAATACAGCGCTTGCCATAACATATCATCATAAAACATTGTTATAATACGAACATTATTATTGCATTTAACTTTCTTTCAAATTAACGATTCATGTTTCCATATACATGTATAAACGCTTGAAATATTATGTGACCATAATTCGAATTACATATTTTTAATACACTTGGAAACACGAAATTTCATGTAATTCTGTATCATACAATAAAACAATAATCAGCAAACAACTTCAAACATTTTATTTCATCATAATTATATACTGAGTAATTTCAACTTTATAATAGCATGTAACCTTTTTATAGTTGCTCTATAATTAGTTGCTAATTCATGCAATAATTACGCCTCATTTCATGCTAAACCGATACACAGAATAACAATTAACCAAACGCCGCTCCAAATATTTTATTTTAACATACAAATACATAAAAGAATCATAAAATAATATCCATTCAATTCTTAGATAAGCAATTTAGGGCCGGTTTTGCATTTTTGGGGCCGTTTTAGACTCGGGCTGGTTTTGACTGGGGCCGGTTTTGCCTGCTCCCATATTAACTGCATGTGCAACCTTAAACGTAGACTGGGATCCGGCCTCTCGACATCTGTATCTATCTCATCCAATAATATTTTTGATTACGAAAAGAGCTGTTTGACACCGTAACACCAGTTGACCGATGTGGTTAAAATGTTTACCATAACAGATTCATGTTATGTGTCTATAGAAATATATATATGCGTAAAAATTTAGCCTTACGACAGAAGGCTGAACTAGTCGAAAGTCGTTTGTTTCTTCTTCTCGATTTTGTAAACGCCCATTTGTGTTATTTGCGCGGTACTGTTAGTGTAAAACGTGTTTAAATGAAAAGCATCGTTAAATTTTATGTTGCAACAACGTGTTTCGCGTCCAATAAAACCAGATTTCAGTGTTGACTCCTTCCACATAGCGATTTAGATTATTTTCGAACATTTTTCATCTACTACGTTCATGCAGTGTCAAAAACGTATGTTAATTGTTATATATGAAATGCAATTTTTCATATCTATGTATCACATGTCTTTCTAAAATCGCAGAACTGCGCAAACCCCGTTTGGGATTCATTCTTAGTCACCCAATATAGCTTGCACTTAAGTGCTTTGCAAGATTGTGGTTCAGGATTCTATACACAGGATAACGTCACGCGCCAAACCTATGTACTTAACCGCATTATTTCGCCCCAAACGGCGAAATGTGCTTACGCATGAAGTAATCCCGCGCATGAAAGTTGTTTCATGAAATGACTGTATTGATACCAGTAATCAGTCTAATAATCAGTTAATACTGATAGTATAATATATTTTTGTTAAATAAATACCAGTAGTTCGTGTTTAACGCTGTTTAGCATGTTTATTATAAAAAGCTACTTTTACGTTTGTTTTGTGTGAAAATTCAAGGTTAGATGCCAGTAAATCCAATTCCCGTAGGGTCCCATTATAAAACGGCGAACTTTCAGATTTCAGTTTGTGCAAGCTTGCTGTCAGTTTAAAGATGTATCTTTCCTCTTCCAAAAATTGCAATAAAAATATATGGCATTTTACTTCTAAGAAAATGCGTCTCACCTGAATGCAGACTAGGGTTCGGCAGTCATATTTCGACAAAAGCCCCATGCCACAGTAAACACACCCCAAAAGCTCATCTTTCAAGTTAGCGACCAAAGAAATGCATTAAAATGTTCTAAACACACATAGGATATTAGAAATAACCACACAAAGCATGTCTGACATTGCTAAATGCTTTTCATAGCAGAAGAAAAAAGGAACTCTAGTAAAAGGCAATATTTCGAATGTAACACGGAGGGAACTACATTGATTTACTGGTATCTAACCTCATTGCGATGTTAAATCAAGATTACGCATGCGCAAATAAATTCCTTCTTTGTTACATATAAAATATTCAAAATTTGATCTAACTTTTCACCATGACCAAGCTACTTTCCAATATATCACCATACATTGTTGGAAAGATGAGGACATAACCTTTTGAAAAAACAGCGTGTCAAACAATTCTATGTGTTGTTACTCAAAATATTTACCTTAGAAAAAACACACCGGTTTTGACGGGCATGGAGGCTGCCATTTTGCGCATGAATACATGGGCCAAATCACTAGACAAAAAGTAGTGCACAAAACAGCCTTTTTCCTTATTGCTTACATATATACCTTTAACATGATACCAAAACATATCATGTAAATTGTATTTTACAAATTATATGCATCCTGCACTCAACCACATGTGCTTATTATCTAACCGACAGCATGTAACCCTGAGGATGTGACTTCCGTTTTGGGGTAATTAGACCTCAACCATGGCGAGCTACGCTGCAAACTAGCGCATATCCATAATGCTTAGAGCGTGAGTACACAGGTCTGTAAGACCGGTGTAGACACAACGGTGGTTTAGTATTTTAATCTGAAGGGAATTCGTTTGCAAAGTATTGGCGACGTTTTAAAGATTACCCTAAAATATCAATGTTTTCGGACACTTAAAAATAATTAAAAAATTTCGTTTCCGAAAATTAAATACACAAACATATTCCCAAATTACAGGTGTCCGAAAATTTATAGACACTATGACAGTATTGCAATTACGTTCGGTTATGTGCGTTGTATGACGTTTTTTGCCGAATATACACGGATAGTATCGATTAATGATAACGCGTGCTTGTTAAATACCACGCCGTAAAGTATTATTAATTTTTAGCGATGTTGGCAATTAAGTTTAAATCATTTCATATGTTTGATTTTGTTTTACAGAAAATTACGCCAAGACTGCATTTTTGTCGACCGAGTTCAAAGATGACTAAATAAAGCAGAATTTATTGGTAAATAATTAAGACTGGTTCCTTAATAGGATAATTTCAACAGCATATTTAATATTCGATATCAATACCGGTATACACAATCGGGTAAACCCATTATTTACGGCCCATGGCTCTGAACCCAATGACGCTAATGTAACGGTCCACCGCCTCCACTCATTCATCTGCCAGGTTTTATGACCTTCATCCATTTGTAAAAACACATGTGCGATATGTCACCGGATTAACGCAAACAGGTTAGAATTCTGCTAAAATACGACTGTCATAATCAAATGTCCGAAAATTAAGATTAATTAATTATGGTTTAAAATCAGGATGTCCGGAAATATATAGTGACAAAAAATAATTATTTTGGCTAAAAAAGAGGGTGTCCGAAAATGTTTACAGTGTCCGAAAAAATATATATTTTAGGGTACCTCGTAAGATTTAAATATGCTAGTGAGGTAGCGAACAAATAATTTGTAAGTAGAAAAAATCAGTGAAGATTTGAGACATAAATAGATAAACACATTTTAAAGCCGAATAGATTCGTTTTCCATTGATCTAGAACAATACAGTATTTATAAATACTTTAAAAATCATATGTGTTCATGCAAAGTATAATATAATACGTTCAAAATTGAGCTGGTTTTATGCGATATAAATTGTTGCTTTTAAATTGGTCGATTGAATTATTGAATGTTGATTTTTGACTGTAAAAGAGGAAAAGCATGGTTGCAAATCGTTAACTTTTCCCCAAACGACGAGTTATCGGGCAGCGGGGACACTTACCTGCGACCTCCAAGTGATGTGAAGCCAGTGTTTTACTACTAGACTATACGGCTCGGCTACCATAGCAATTACCTTTTGTGCATTACGTTTACAGACAGATAACTTGGTATGCAATCACAGCTTGAAACGGTTAGGGATGCGAATGGTGTTGGGTTCAAAATAGCGCGGTACGAAGAAATCGTCCTTCCTGGCAAGACAGTTCCAGGCTTCGATTTCGCCGAACATCTGGAGGGAATCAAGGCGTTAAAGTACCGGGACCAGGATGTGATCGTTTGCAGCTGCCCAAAATCAGGTCAGTGAAATAGGGGCTAAGCATCACTTGTTTACAATAATACGTTTATTTTATCGTTTAAAAGTTGTTCTTCATGCCAAGCAAATAGGGACATGTCAATGAAATCATTTACTTAAATGTTATGCTAACTTTCAGGTTGCAACTTCAATGCAACTTACTTCCTCACAAACTAAATGTTTGTTTATAGATCCAGTACTCATTTCACCTGTAGAATACACATATGCATTATACATATATATACTGGAAATTATATATTGAATATTAATATGAGCAAGAACATTTGAATTAGAAAACCTGTTTCAGGTTCGCACTGGACTTTCAGTCTGGTTTACTTCCTTCTGCATCCGGGTCCCGTGCAGGAAATGATGTTAGTTGGACCCAATTTAATCGAATTTTTCCCATTAGAAATAATTGAAAACATGACATCACCACGTATTTATGTATCCCATCTTGGACCTAAACGACTCCCAGACGAGCATTTGAAAAATGGAGGGAAAATAGTTCTCGTTGTTCGCAACCCACGTGACACTCTGGTTTCCCATAGATACCACGTGATGAACCATAGCATGTATGACTACGCACATATGGAATGGGACTATTTCGTTGAACAATGGATAGCTGGAAAAGGTATTATTCAGTATTTTTATATCTCCCGTTTACAACCCTTGGGCACACACAAATTTTGTCCTGCACGACTGTCCATTAATTTACTGCTGCATTTCTGACGTAGTGTCCACGACATACGTTTTGCCCTATATTTGATAATCAGCGACAATTGTCGGCACATTTTCATGTATGTATATTTGTGATGCAAATATAAGTGTTACACTGTTACACTGTGACATTATTTGAAGTCAACGGACAGAGCGGCCAAATAAAGAATTACGATAAAAAGTATCCGTAGGCGAATGTAGAGAGGGGTGGAGGCGCCCCATTCGTAAAATTGCTAAAGGTATTATTATATGTATAACATCACCATTAACGTTAAGAATTAATTAAACATAGTCTTTAAGCGAAGAATGATAAACGTTTATCAGCTTTCTTATCATGTTAAGTTGAACCGAACTCAATGCATGTCTAGACGCTTCATAAAGCTAAACAATAATCGTAAATAAATTGTAATTGGTTGGCAAAATATATAATTTAGATCATTATGTATGTGTTGGTAGGTACTGAATTTTTCGTCTTCCTTTACTCCATATTCTGAATCCACGTCAGACATCGTGTTGACAATTTCGATTAATAAAATAAGTAAATGTCATTCTATAAATAGCGGCACGTCACAGACCTCTATCCCAAGACGGTTCACTAGTAAAAGTTTGCTTTTTCTGCACATACGCGGGGATAAAAAGGCGAAATATAGTTCCAAAATAATAAATAAACATACGTTAATAAAAGTTCTTTGTACAAATGACCGGAACCTAATGCAATGCAGTTTGTTTACCTATTCTGATCGGTGTTTACACAATTGTTAAATGTATAATTCACTTGTTTCAGTTCCACTGGGTTCCTACTTTGATTACTACGGCAGATGGAAGGAATTCTTAAACGAGACCAACCCAACAAATGTGCACGTTGTGCATTACTAAAATTTTAAACATTTTTTGTTTGAAATACTTTATTAAATTTAATTGTTGCCGGATGAGCAAGAATTCGGTTTTGTTTTTTCGGAGTCGATTCTTGAACCTGTTGCCTCCTGTGAGGGATATCTGAGCATGTTGGGACTAGGATACCGTTCTCCTGATAAGTTAAATAGAGAAAACAAGGAGACATATCAGAATAAGATAATACGTTGAATCTGGTCGTAAGGGTGATCTCAAATCGGGCAAGTTATATATGATCCAAATCATATTGTTTATTAGTCTCTTAGTTGGGTATGTCAGATCAACATATATTAATAATATTAATTTAATACAGTTGTTTCACACGTTGTTCGTCTGTTTCTTTGCCCCTAGGATGGATTATCGGGACTCCGCAAACTATCGAATTTCTTGCAAGCGTCAAACACTGATGAGCGCATTAATGACATCATAGTGCGGTGTAGCTTATCCAACTTGAGGGCCGATTATGCAAGCGGAAAAGTGCAGACGATACTTTTGGACAAAGAGGGACAACCCATGATATTTCGCAAAGGTTTGATCACAATGGCCAGTTCTTATCATGAACCCTGTCGATATGTAGTTACTTAGCATATAGTCCACCAACATGTACCAATATAAATAAAAGCCAACATTTCTGTTTCATGTAACTGTTTATATGGCCTCGTATTCGCAAACCTCCTAATGGAAATTATAACTTAAGTTGTGCTTAAGTAAAAATTTCAAATCAAATTTTCTATGTGAAATTCAATTATTTGTGTTCGCAAAAGTGTAAATTAAAAAATATGTTATTAATAGCTATTACTGTACATAAAACCAATTTAATGTCCAAAGACATGTAAATGACAAAACAACATACTTACAGAATTCAATGGTTTAAACATTGCACTTAAGCGTTTCATTAGATTCTTTGTAAATAGTGTTAATCGTCTTACACGTAGTATTCGTGTTGTAGGGATGGTGGGTGACTGGAAGAACCACTTCACGGCTGCACAGAGCGCGAGATTTGACGAGATTGAAGAGAAAAACAAGGACAAACTGTTTACTATTCAAGACACTTGAAGAGTTAAAACAGTGGACTACTTACAATTCAAGACACGTGAAGAGTTAAAATTGTGATACAAAATAAGTTACATAGACAGACTTCGTACTATTAAATACACGTGAAGAGTTCAAATAGTGATACAAAATAAGTTACAGAGACACACTTTTTACTATTCAAGACACGTGTAGAGTTGAAACAGTGATACAAAATAAGGTACAGAGACACACTACTTATACTTTGCGGTTTATAATCGAAATTAAAGGTGCAGCCCATATAATATAATTCAATACATCTTAAAATGGCATTAGTTCGAATGAATGTTAATGACGTTTATTCGACTCGAAACTGTTTCTTATTTACGAAAGGCATTTTATAATGTCTATGTTCGAAAACGCTTGGTACGAAAGGAATATACACTAATTGTACATGCTGTTTTACTCCAGAGGCATCACCAGCTATCGCATACAGATATATGATAAAAAGTTACCAAAACGTTATTATTTTACCGATTTAAGTGCGGTTTGTTGTATTTTGATCGGTAAGATGTCCATTAGAAACGATTTCTGCAAAGTTTTATTTTTTAACATATTTCTGGACTGCTGCTTTAAAAGGCTGATCAGGATATTCTTTTGCACGACATTGTATTCATTCGATTCAACATTTCTGCGTGTAGGTTAAACCGTTTCACTGATATTTTAATAGATGTACATTGTATTATTTTAACCACACGTATGACGTTCAACAATATAAACATACCCATAAACAATATACATTTAGACAGGGAAAGAATGCGGCATAATTTATGTAACTGCCTTTAATCCAATACGTACAATCTAAAACATTGAACTGAAACAAAAGAATTTGTACATGTATATATATTACATAAAGTTTCAAGTACCTTATCCCGTTTTATTATAGTTGTTACATGTAAATCCAGACGAGAAGTATAACCACACAACAATATATTTATTATGACATTGTTGGAAAGTATTGTACAAAATATACAGAAATGTACGTTCAATGGTGAAATAGCGAATATGTATTCATTAGTTTAACAGCATTAGGTTTCACAGAAATATTTGCATTAAATCTAAACGCTGGTGCAAATGTCTGTTTGTAAAAAGATAAAACTTTGTATATTTACTTTAATTAACTATTGATCATTTAAACCAATTCAGGTTTTGTAAAAACTGGAGTTTGCAATTAATACAGATTTTATTTAACAAATAATCTATAACAACGTTGTAGTAATAATTTCAAACAGCTTACGTATATATTTGTTTAAACGGCAGTATGCTAATGGTTTATTCGTGCAAATAGAACCCAGAGAAGGATGACGTATGGCCATTTTGTAGACTAACCCCTTTCTCGAATTCGGACATTGCTATCCACTTGGTCTGGCTCTCGTTCAGGCGAAGCAGCGCTGTATTGGTAGCCATTTGGTGCCCCTTAGGATAAAACAACAGTTCAGACTTCATCTCTCGGTCCGCCACCAGCTTGAACCACTGCCGGTGTTTCTCGAACGTTTGTGAAGTCACCGTAAAAAGTACACGGCTGCTTTTGGAACCGTGAACGTGCCGAGCAAAGGGTTGCACGTTGCCGTCGTTCAAATCGCGTTTTCGAAAACGATGGTTTGGTCTGGACCATAATGGTCTAGTTAGTGGGCCAAGTAGGCGAAGAATGCTATCTGATTTGTTACGTGTGTGTCCGTTTCGTCTGCAATTAAAACAACCTTTTTTATTCAGAAACATTTTCCCGTAAGACCTTTTATACCAACGTTATTATAAAAGCATTCTACAATGCAACAATGCATAATACAAAATGAGCCGTGCTCTGTGAAAAGGGGGTTTAATGACATCGAAATGACGTCGAGAAAATTGCGTATAAAATGACGTCGTGATTTACTGGTGAGCGAGTATTTGTCGGACGAAATATGCACATATTTTGGGACAGTTTTAATTCATGAACAAACTCAACGATGAAAATTCGCATGTTACATACTGGGTTCATCACCCGTTTGCCTATGTGAACAAAATAAGTGTCACTTGTGCGCATGCGCAATAATAGAGGCCCAGAAAGGGGTTCATAAAACACGGTCTTTTTCATGTTGACAGTAGTATTTTCCAGACGTCTTTTTAAACTGTGAAATATATGGAGAAATGCTTTATAACTTTATTTAAGCTATACATGTATAAGAAAACAAATAAATTATCAGATGCGTAATTTATATCAGAATAATACCACTTTATCAAATGATTTAATATTAACTAGAGAATATAAGTTAGGCTTTGAAACAAATACTGAAGCATGACGTTTTAAAGAGTTTACTAGACGTTACGTATCTATGTAGCTACTACGCAAGTCCTTAACGTCGTAGCGGGTTAAATGATGTTCTGCCAGAGTTCGTCTACTATAATAAGCTGACAGCCAAAACTATCACAAACACTGTCTGAGCCCCAAATTGGGATTTTATCGCGCATGCGCACATCATTTTACTTCCCCAGACGGCGGTTTTATGCGTTTCAGACTATCAACGTAAACATTTTGGGTTTTACCGAAAAATAAACTCACTTTCGAAGAAAAAAGAAACATACTTGACAATACAAGCGTTTACTTGTATTATGAATATAAAATTCGAAAAGCGGTTACGAAACGCGAATATTCAAAAACGTCCGGACAATACTACTGTCCGACAAATACTCGCTAACCAGTAAGTGTGCTGTTTACGAAGTTGTTTTTCTACAATTTTGATCAATTTACTTGTTACATATGTTGGTTTGGACTGGAAAAAATATGGATAGCGAAATCGAGGTAAGATATGCTTACTTTGCATCATAATACAGTCTAATGTTGAATATTATGTAAGCAAAATACAGTTTAATTCCACAGTGCTCGTTCAGTGTATCAAAATGTACAATTTCAGTATTAGTATAGAAAACCCTTGCACCTTAAAGAGGTGCTATATTGTAACCAACTCGTATTATAATACTTTATTGACTATTTTTAGGATCTAGAAAGCCTGCTGTCCGAACCATTTGGAAGGACACCCTTAAACACCCCTGCAGCATCACAGGAAAAAACAGAGGTTACTTGTGTTATACAATTTAACTTAACAACAATCCATTGATAGTATTAACAATACACTTATTAATGCTCGTTTTCTCTTAGTACTTGTTTTCAATCAAATCATAGACAGTTATGCATTGCTTACTTCTATAGTGAAGTAATGTGGGATATTATGAATATTTCACAATATACAAGCATAAACATTTTGTACTAGGTATTCTACATATCATTAGAATTTGCATACACAGTATTGTGCACATAGCATTTAAACTATTTAAAAATGGGTTTACTATTTCAATTAAGTCATTACTTTTTGTGCAAAGATACGTATTTTATGTACATGCACTTACTTATATTGGAATAATATGTGCCCCCTCTCCTTTATAGGTCGACGAAAATGAAAAGGTTGATGTTGTACCTGTCGTTGATGCTGATGACAATGATGATGATAACCAGCAGATAAGTGAACCAACGGTCGAGGAACGTGTTCACTACTTTTTAGACAACACAGACAGGACCGGTGAAGAGTTTCTTGAGGTCCAAACATCAGATCCAGACCTTGACAAAATTCGAGTGCTGAAGTGCCAAGGGTGTGGGTGTACCATGAATTGTCTAGAGAAGTTCAGCACTGAAGTATTGTACAATCACATCCTTGAAATGGAAAAGGACCACAGAGAGCTGAGAACAATACGATACATTAAAGAATGTAGTAATAGCAACGAAACAAAGAGAGGAAAGAAAATACTTTGTTTGTTTGTTTGTTTTGTTGGGATTTTTCGCCGTTTTTAACAGTATTTCAGTCATATCACGGCGGTCAGTTAACCTACTCACACTTTTCCTGGGCAAGCTTAGCCCATCTAAGCAGTTTACCAGTACTAAGTGTACATACTTATGCCAGTAACTGACAACTGCCCTACTTGAATCAGAGGTAGGGGGAGAATGGCCGTAGAAATAATTTCATGACCAATCCCCACACAAGTTATGTGGCCGGGCTGGGGTTCGAACTCACGATCCTCGGATTGACAGTTAAGCGCTCTACCAACTGAGCTAGCCGGGCCCGGCAGGAAAAAAAAGACACCGTGTGTCATATGAATATTATGTGAACAGTTAACTTGTGTGTAAAATTGTATCCATGACAGCTATTGATATAGGCAAAAAAGGACTTGACAACTTGCTGAAACATCTAACAGAGAATGGGCCAGTTCCACGAAGCCATGGCAATACGGGTAAGAAGCCAGCTCAACTGAAGTTTGACGAAGTGAATTTTGTTGTGCAGTTTATTTCAAATTATTCAGATGAATTCGGATTACCACAACCAGCAGCGCCCAGAGGAAGTGATAACACACCACCTTCATATCTCCCTTGTGACAACACAACAAAGTCCATACACGAGGGTTATGTACAATGTTACACCTCATCACATGTCAGACCAGTCAAATATTCGACATTTGGGAAGATTTGGAACACGTGTTTGCCACACATCAAGATAGCTTGACCAAGAGACGATGTGTGCGCCACCTGTGAAAAGCTTATTAATGAAATAATAGACGCAGTCCGTGAAGAAGACAAGTTGAAATCAATAGCAAATATGCAAGAACATGTACTTCTCGCGCAAACGGAAAGGGAGCTGTACAATGAATGTGTACGAAAAGCTAAAGAAGTGCACACCCCTTATACACACTGCACCTTCGACTTGTGCCAAAACGTGTGCTTGCCTCACCACTCTCGTCAGATGGGTCCCCTGTACTTCACTACATCCAGGAAAATAAAAATATTTGGTTTCAGGATTGATGCTATTTCTAAGAAACTGAACTTTCTCTTAGACGAAAGTGAGACGATTGGCAAGGATGGCACTCTGGCGAATGGACCGAATGCTGTGCTCTCCATGATTGACTGGGCACTAAACACTTATGGTGGTGACAAGTCTGAATGTTCCTTGCATGCCCAGGTGAGTTAGTACAAGTATAGTTTACAGACTTAATGCATTTACTCTTTTATAAATGTTTAACGGAAATTGACAAGAATCGTTGATAAACAAACAACAGTTACTGTACAATTAATTTAAATTAATTTAATTAATTCAAATTAATTTGTTTTACTGTATGATATTAAAACATGACAAGTTGTTGAATAATAAAATAATAATTATACAATTGGATAATACATGTCAACGGACAACCTGTGATTAAAAATAAATAACTTCTTAATTCTATTAATGTATATACAACTAAACTCGTTAAGTTTTGATTTCCTCAGGTCAGAACAAGAACAAATACGTCCTTGGGTACTTCATGTGACGAGTCATGACTGGAAGACATGAACAAATAGAGTACATGATGCAAGTCCCTGGTCAATCACGATGTTTAGTGGACAGTGGACTTGCCTCACTGAAACAAAAATACAGACGATCTGACTGTGACACCTGGATCAACTGGAGGCGGTTGTTAGGTCATCTTCGAAAACAAATGACGCTGTAAGGTACCCGACATTGAAATGGGCAAACTGGAAGGACTTCTTAGGACCAGTGATTTTACCAGTTCGCGGAATAAGGTATGTGTGATGTAGTTATTTTAGCTCATGACCGAATAAATAACTTCAGCAAATTGTTAAAATCTGCGTGTTTGTGTGTTTTTATTTAAATATATGCACCAGGAATAGTACACTGATTATTTTTGTGATTACCTAAAGCACACAAAAAACTTTACTTCCTTTTTTTATGAAAAGCTCTGTTTTATTTGTGTTGCAGGCAGTATCAGTACTTCAGGTTTTCCTCGTCCACGCCAGGCGTGGTTAGTGTGCGGCGAGACCGTGATGACGACGAGACACAGATCACCATTCTACGCAACCCTGGTCATTCATTTGGCTGTAAAATGCCGCATGAGTTACAGCCAGGCGGACTGTCAGTGGAGAGACAAACATATTTGTACAAACCTGTGCGACCATGTGTGCGTCCCTCCTTTCAAGACACCACATGTCCTGCTCCAGAAACTGACCATACAGTGATGACGAATTTATTTTCAAAGGTGTTGTTGTTTCTAATAATTATATAAGATAAAGAGCAAAGAGAAAAATGAATTAAGGTTGTTGGCTAATGCCTTGACGTCGACGACGTCAAAACGTCAGAAAGTAAATAACGTTCGGAAGCTAATAGTGTGTTTATAGAAAACGGTATATTTCAAAAAGTATTTGATACATTGACAAACGGTTTTCAGATTTTTACTTAGAAATAAACGATTCAAAATAATATATAAAAAAATGAAAATCGATATTTTTGTCATTAAACTCCATTTTCACAGAGCCCGGTCCAAATATAACAACTACAATACAATACTTAAATCAATTTGTCTTACGATTTATAATTTACGATCTACGAATAATAATTTTTTACTTGTTTATGCATGTATACGTACATCTGGACATTTACACGAAGCGAGACAAGCCAGATCTCGTGTTACAATATCGTGCCTCGCTTCGTGTCTCGCGGGAATATCGTGTTTTGCGCAATTCTCGTGTCTCGCCCTCGCCGTAAGCGGCACGATATTCCTTTTGGCACTAACCGAAACTAACAAATGGCAATTTCCTCAGAATAGTCGGAGATTCAGTTGGCATTCACGTCACATCCGTAAGTAGGATCATACGGATAGTGGCTGAATGCGTAGCACGTCAAAGGGTGAGGTACATTCGCTTTCCTACTTGAGCTGCCGCAGCCCGTGTCCAGCAAGATTTTATGGTGCTTGGACATATTCCTGGCGTTGTTGGTGCCATACATTGCACCCACATACCCATTTTAAGTCCTGGTGGTGAAGACGCGGAGCTGTTTAGGAACAGAAAGGGGTATTTCTCCATTAACGTGCAGGCCGTTTGCGACAGTTCACACAGGTTATTTATTTTTAAATAATGTATAACCCAATTATACATCATATTTCTTTTTGTAATATTTGTTGAATTGGAAATTGTTAATCTCTGGTACTATTATTATTATTATTATTATTATTTTAAATGCAATCATATAAGGTTATTGTGATCCGAGTATTTATCAATTTTTTTATAAATGTTAAGAATGTATTTTAAACATATTTTTATCGAACTGTGCAGTAGAAGCTTTAAAGAATGATGTAATAAGCATACAATGTTTATACTGAAAACCATTTCATTATTATATTTATTGAACGGTACTTTGTTTGTATTTAATGATGTTATTATTGTCATAAAATTTTCTATTTGACAGGTTTACCAACGTAATAGCTAGGTGGCCCGGAAGTGCACACGACTCGCGGATATTTGACAATAGCGCATTGTCTGCTAAATTTGAACGTGGACACTATGCTGGCATTCTTCTGGGAGACAACGGATATCCGTTACGGCATTACCTGTTAACACCGCTTCTACGACCAGCTTCGAGGTTAAATTTTATGTTTTTACTTGTGATTAAAACTCTAAAACCATGCACTGTCATCTTTATTTGTTGTTGTTTCAGTCTTTAGTATCTATTTATTGTTTTTTGTGTAAGTTTAAGTAGTTTCTATTTCAGAACGGAAGAGATATTTAATCGCAACCTATCAACAATACGTGTCCGTATTGAGAATCTCTTTGGCATTTGAAACGACGATTTCCATGTCTGAGGGACGTTTTGAAGTATTACAGGGTTTACATAATTACGATTTAAACATAACGTTAATGATTGGCAACAGACGACCAAATAAGGCGCGTACATGCGTAATTTACGCACGGAAATCCACACGATACGCACATGAAATCAAACAGGATGTACATTTACGCACATAATTCACATTTTTGCGTAACTTCGAACATGAAAAATATAAAAGATATCCGACTGTTAAAGGTGTCATCATGTAGAAATTTATTATTTACCATTTTGTTAAATATCTACCGCTGTTGCAGTATGTATATTTTCTAAAAATGTTGTATAACAATATAGGAATCAGCTGCGCATCAAAATGAAAACTTCGTTAGTTGTAATAGTCGCGTGTGCTGCGCTACACAACATCGCAAAAGATATGAGCGAACCGTTGCCTGACGATGACGTCATCATAGATGATCTGCCTGAAGTGCCCGCTGCACCAGTCAACAGGTATGATGGCGGACAGGCATTACGGAATAGTATCATTAACAGGTTTATGTAGGTTAGTTTTTACAAATATTTTAATTTTAAATTCGTTCAATGGTTTATTCATACAAATGGGTTCCAAATTTTACTTTGTTCTACCTTATCGACATTTTCCACTGCGTCCATTAGCTCTACGTCATTTACACACGTGCATTTGTGATCTAAACTACGTTTAGCAGCTTTTAATAAATATTTTTTTAACTAAAATAATTCAGCATTGCGTTCTTCCTTGTTTTCTACAATTTGCATTATTGCCTTATGTTCTTCTTCCGTGTTTTTAAGTTTTACTTTGTAAGTTTCCTTAATAACATTGTCTCTCTTGCGTGTAAAGGTAACCATAGCTCGTTTGGAGATTTTGACTGGTAATCGTTTGACGCTTGGTTGTCTGGGGCAGCGGGTCTTTCGACGGCGATCAAATCGTAAGGGCCACCACATGCTCCCGATTCCATCTCCTGTGCATTGTCGTCATTTGCCAATACGTCCTCATTGACTGTATTGTTGTTCTGTACATATGTATATAAACTATTTAACTGAACGCCAAATATACAGAGCAACAAATAATAAACGTTTACCTTATCCATGTTTATATATTCTGAAAATTGCTAGTTTCATAATTTACGTAACAATATAATCGTCTGACAAATGTGTTCTGGTACTTGGCATATTACATTATAAATTAAAAAACAAAATGTGCGTATTATATTTTTGTATTTAGTTTGTAATATAATTTCGAAATGAAATGGAATATAAGCCAAAATAAATACGCATTAGTTTTACACAACATGCTGAGAAAAAAAACTACACGTATAGTACACGTTAGCAGGTATGTTTCCTATTGTTGTTTTCGCTTCGTGATATATTTTAATAGATGGAAGAAAATATATTTATATTAACATGGAACTTACTTCGTCTCCATGGAAATCAGCATCGTCATCAAAGGGGTTAATGAGGCTATCAATTGGGGGGGGGGGTGTGTGACTACCCCTTTAACCCGCGTGAACACCCCGTTCAGCTCGCTCTCCCTCTGCGTTCCTACTATCGCGTTCGGATCGCCTCCCGTTTTCGCCTGCGTTTTTACAAACATGACAATAAAAGTTTTATACAAACAAAAAGTACATTTAAATATTTCAATAATGCCTTTTTAAGCAAGTATTTGAAACAAAAACCGCCGTTGCTCTGGTTACAACTATATAACGTTTAAACACAAATTTGTAAATATACAAAAATGTAAGTATGGTTGAAGATATGATTGGATTAAAGATTGTATAAAAATGCAACCGTTTAAATTGATGTACAATGTACATACAGTTTGCAACCAGTTCTATAAAGGTAACATAATAATTAAGAGGGTCAAAATGGTGTTAGTTCGCTCAGGTGAATTTAACGAATCCTAATGGCTTGTTTTAATTTAAAAGTGTGTTCAGAGATATTCGAGGTAAGATGTTGACGACGGACGTCAACTGAAATGTTTGTAGCGAATAAAAATTGTTTGAATGGATGTTGTAGAGAGTTTCCAAAGTAACAGTTTACTTCAAATTCCTTCAATGGTTTATTTATACAAATGGGTTCCAAATTTTATGTGGATGTGGTAGTTAGTTCCCTAAGTAACATTTCTATGTTATTATATAAAAATAAAGCAAGTGCTTTCAGGAAATTTTTTAAAATTCTAAGTTTAGCCGTAAAAGAAAAACAACGGCGACTGACAACTTAAGTTCACCCTTGAGAACTTGCTCCTTAGGTAAGCAAAAAAAAAACAACAAAAAAACAACATTGTACCTTCTCTTTCCGTTCGGTTGCGAATGCCTTCCTAGTGCCGGCCTTGAGGGTTTTTCAGCAGTTTTTAAGCGGTTGTAATGTTCGCGGTGAAACACCGTTACTACAATAAATATAAATATAAGCTAGAATTTATAAAGAGAAATACTCAAGAAAAAGAAGCACGTTAAACTGTCAAAAGCAAATACTTGGAAAATGTTTAATATACTTTAGTTCACGTACCTAAACAATAGGTGACCAACCATTGTATTCAGTAACTGCAATAGTATGTATGAATAGGTGAAAGTTTTATAAAAATGTTTCGGAAAAATACAAATAAGATCATTATAGCTAAGACAAGATGTAAAATAAAATATTTACCTTGAATTAAATTCTTTTTCCATTTTACTCCATGTTTTCACCTTCAATTTTATCATTTTCGCGTTGCTTTCTTTATTTTCTATTATTTAAAAAAAATGTTTTTCAACTAATGCAATTAGCGTCTCATGCTCTAGCGCAGAAAAAGTTGTACCTTTAGATCTAGGCATTATAACCTACAACACGAACAGGATACATCAACGTGTATACATACAGATTGCTTTCCGCTGATTAACACAGGATAGACAAATCCGTGGATTGACAGTTCGATTTAAACAATCGGAGGATTAAAAACGTTACAGAAACCCGTGCTAATCGCGGGCAATCGCGCGATTAAGCTCGGATTCATTGAACCGCGGATTGTCGTAATCTCGGATTGTTTAAGAACGGTGTACAAATACCGGCCAGAGTTGTACGGATTACAATG
This sequence comes from Congeria kusceri, assembly GCA_027627225.1. Classification (NCBI taxonomy): domain Eukaryota; kingdom Metazoa; phylum Mollusca; class Bivalvia; order Myida; family Dreissenidae; genus Congeria; species Congeria kusceri. Next base: position 27,963,272 of record CM051037.1, read on the forward strand.
CGACTCATAATCAGTTTGTGGATACATACGAAGTCATCACGAGATATTGCATTGATATGATATGCGATAACAAAATACAGTCCTTTTCAGAAAACACAACGTGACATTTATAACATTCCCTGGGCAAAAAGGTGCAAGACCTTCACTATCCGGAAGTCGGTGAGGCCATGATATACTTATAAATACATTCTATAAATGAGGCGTGTCGTGGGAAACTCGGGTTTAATGCATGTGCGTAAAGTGTCGTCCCGCACTTTCCGCTTTTATGGTATTTTCTGTTTCAAGGAAGTCACTTCTAAACATAAATCCACATAAAAGCGGAAAGTGTTGTCCTGGATTAGCCTGTCCGGACTGCACAGGCTGATCTGGGAGGACACTTTACGCACATGCATTAAGCCCGGGTTTACCATGACAAGCCTCAAATAGAGGTCCACTGACACAGACCGACATTGTGGATGAGTAGTAAAGTGATGATACACTAGCTTTACAAACCAGGGGTCACAGTTTTAATCCTCCCGCTACAACATCTTAAAATCAAATTTACTAAGTGGTTCACACTAGGCATTTTAACATTTCTACAATGTAATATACATTTCAACATCAAATCAGATATACAAATGCAGTTATTTATCCTTAAAATGTGTCAAATAATGCAAAATAGAAAATGCTCATTTCAAATACAGTTATATATTCTTGTTGTTATGCAACAAAGGAAATTTTCAAAAATCACATCTGATGCGAAATAGGTAAATATCATAATTATCCGCGTTTACCTGTTTAAGAGTCCGTATACTTAACGAATAACAGTAGCAAGCAGTGAGAAGCGTCATATACGTAAAATGCAATTCATCATGTTATACTACTATTCCACGCTCTCGGAACCACGTCAACGTAGCACAATAGCACTTTATGGACTATGTTTACGATAAGGACCCCAAGTGGACAAATGCAGTAAAAATATGAAATCTAATATTTATATTGGCATATAATTAAAGCCGCAGTCCAGAAATATGTAAATTAAAATAAAACTGCAGAAATCGTTGCTAATGGACATCGTACCGATCAAAATGCAAAAAAAAACGCATTGAAATCAGTAAAGTGTAATAACGTTTCGGTAACTTTTTATCGTATAGTTTCTGTATGCGATAGCTGGTGATGCCTCTGGAGTAAATCAGCATGTGCAATATTATTGTCTATTCCGTTCGTACCATGCGTTTTCAGACATAGACATTATAAAATGCCATTCGTAAATAAGAAATAGTTTTCAGTCGAATGAATACCATAAACGTTCATTAGAACTATTGCCAATTTACGATGTATTGAAAAAAATATTATTAAAGTAATGTACATGTAATGGAAATAATGTTTTTGCTTTCTGAGAAAACAATCATTATGTAATTTATTTGTTTGGCCCTTTCTTTTTTTACACTTTGACGTCTGATTTGTGTGTTATTTATATAACCATATTAAGCACCTGTCGTCACTAGTTATTTGTTCTAAAGACTCCGTCTTCTTGATGTTTACTACATTATGAGGTTTTAAACAAAAAAAATCTCATAACGTATTAAATAATTCTTACTTCATTTATTTATACGCCTATGCTCATTTCTACAACATAAGAACATTAAAAGTGCTAAAGTGGATAACGTTTTAGTAGACATAGTCCCTACAAAATACCGGAAGTCGAAAAGGCCCAACGAATCTTCTGATTTGACAAGAAAGACCGAATAGTCCTGGGGCTGAGAATTATTCAGCTTTGACTTGTCTGTAATCATATCTCTAGACTTTTTATCTAGAATGACATATAACGACCGTGGAACCAGTCTTCTTTGGTCAAGAAGAGGATCAATCTCCACACTGAGATTTGATTGGTTTCTAGCAAAGCTCATATAAAATCCCTTCTTCGTGGCCATAGTTAAATCACCTGTGAATTTAAATGGTGGACTAAGTAAAGAAAACAACGTAAACAACGTAAAAATTTGACGGTGGCACAGCTGTGACATCTGCATGTTTTTATTTAAGTCGCTCCACTAGATCTCCTCTCCTGTTAAAAATTTATTTCATATTACTGACACTGGATTCAATCGTTATTTTACTGAAGAAGACGTGCCTTTTAGTCAGTTTTATGTATAATTACACCGCATTACTTGAAATTTAATTTTCAGCAGTTGATGAATAGTCAGACAATATGTGTTTCCGTCGAAATCAGGAATGCATTGTGTGTTTCTTACTGGTGACTACAATCAATTGAGATGCATGTTCTTAGAAGTAACATAACATACATTAATTACTTTAAATTATGACCGTAGACAGAAACATCTTTCCAAAAAAAATTAGGATCGCAACATCTGAAATAAAGGGAAGTGGTAAACGACGCCTCAAGATCTTGCCATTATACAATGGGATCCTTTAAAGATTGGAGTTACTTGTTGCTAACTGTTGCGCTGACATAATACTGTATTTCAAAGTATTTCAGTTAAAGACACCACAACCTGGTAACTCGTTCCCACGAGATAATAAGTAATTCCCACGACTTATTTTGTCGTTCCCACGACTTAATATTTATCTAGCAGCTGGTTGAGGCCACCAGCGTCAACCGGATAACTGTTCTGAAAACTCTAAGCATTTACAAAAAGTTCAAGAGAAAAAACTGACTTCAAGAACACCTGTTAATCATTGAACAAAATCGCCATTGACTTACGATAAGATAGTAAGGACTCAGGAGAAAACCGCGAAACAGCCACTGTGTACTAGAAACAGCCTATGAGACTTAAATTATTACTTACATTCTATATGTCTTATTATGAAATATAAAAATATATAATACAAATGCGCACAAATCTACAAAAAAAGACAAAAAAAACAACATCTATCACAATGATCAAATTCGGAATAAAAACTGTTTTTGCTGAAAAAGGTAACTCGAGCACTTTAAAAGTGATAGTTTACTTCGTCGATGATAATGCATTTTATTTTATGCTAAGTAGTGAAATATAGGAAAATATCAGTGAGATATATCCCTTTATCACTCACTGTGCTGGACTACCTTTTTCATGTAAAAAAATACTCAACAGCATTAAATAAAAAGAAAATTTGTTTGTTTTCGGTGTGATAAACGTTATATCATCACTGGGTAGGGAGACAATTTACATATTTTCACTCGCGCAAGCACTCATAAAAATATTAATTGTCTCCCTTTCCAGTGATGATATAACGGGATTTTCACACCGAAAACATACACATGCCCTCTATTTACCTACTGAAAAAACAGCGGCACGTGATTAATTTATCTGTTTTGCAACATAATTCTACGTGGTGTTATTTCAACGGTAGTCGTTCGTGCTTAAGAAAATCATTGAACATTGCCCGAATGTCATCTAAGGTTAATGAGGTAAACCTAAGGCCAGTACCGGGTTAAAAATTTGTTAAGTGAACAATGACCAAATACATATTGTATAATTGTCTACATACCAGAATTGTAATAACTTGTGAAACGTATTTATGCAAAAACAATCACTGCATATGATGTTTATCAACGATAACATAATGTGATCATGTTCCTAACGATTGAATATTTTGGAATACTTCCGTTGTTTTCGTTAAAATTATTGAAAACACGTGACTCACTTACATTAAATGAAAATAACACGGACATGTACATAAATCTGATTAGCCGATCGGTTTGTGCGTCAGACTTTTGATCCGGAGGTCGTAGATTCGATTCGGTCCTTTTGGTGGCACTTTGTTTTGCTTTCCTTGTTATAATACATGTATTTGGTTAGGCGCATCTTGTAATTCTTAACCAGCATAAAATCATTTTAGAGAAAATACAGATTAAATGAACTAGCAACAGACAAAATGAACTTTATGATTATAAGAAATGTTTTTAAGATTTTATAAATGATCGTTGTGGACCTTTGTGAAAAACAATTTTACAGGGTTAGTGACGTAGAAAGAAAATGTGTATCAGTGAGGTTGAGGAATTTATCGGCTCTAGTTATATATACCTATTATTCTCTATTCTCTATATTATTCACGTTATGTTTTCCGAAAAAAATTTGTTGTCGCATCTTATTAATGCGATATCTTATGAAGAACTAGTATGTATACAAATACTGATTAGGAGTTGTAAAACTATTCGTTCATCTATTTAGGCTACCTGATTTAACTCGTATCTTACATTTGTTGCATTAGTGATAGCCTGACTACATGTAACATTATTAAGCGTACATACTGTCCTTCAAACAATGCAACCACTTGTAGGATCAGATTTCGAGGGATATGGTACCGGTGGAACTCAATCTACGCGTGTTTCTACCTGTTCGCAAATAAAACCGAATGTAGTGTACAGGTCGGTGATAGTAATGTTATTGTTTCTCATCATTGGGTTGTTACTATGGTTTTACCACGGGCAGGGAGGAGGACCGGTGGATGAGGTCAGTTCAAGTCTGACCGCCCTACAGAACAAGGTAGGGGATCTTACAAAGAAGTTCAAAGATGAGAAGCACAGAACAGACGAGCTTTTTAAAAAGCTGGAACAATTGATGATAGAAAAAGACTGCGCGGACAAAGCTGATTTTCCTGGTAAATACTTTAAACAGTGTGCTTAATAAATTTAGGTCAGGCTAAAGAATAGCTTGTTTATAACCGCAGTTTAATTCAGTATTTATTAATTAAAATATGTTTGATCCAACTGATAGAGGTTTAAAGAAAAATGTCACTCTATTGTTGAAAACACTGTGTTGATTTTCTCATGTTTCATGCTTTTCATGAATAACTGTACTTCTAACAGTAACACGAAGTGGAAAAGTCATTTGAGGGTCGTCTGTGAAACATCCTGTACAGTATTTGAAGTTTGAAATATATAATACATTCAACACTTTACGTTTAAAAAAACACATTGTAAGTTACTGGCCATTAATAAGTGAAATTGCATTGAAAACCCATGTCGCTTTGTTTAAAATTACCTATGTTTTCTTAATTTATTGGACCAACATCTCTATTCAAATTTTCAAACTAGTATTGGCTTTCTAGACGACCCTCAATCAAAAAACACTTTACTGACCACCATAACGGTATTTCTCCATCATGCAGGGATCAAGATTCCTATCACCGCAAACTAGGACACCCAATGTCTTTAAGTGATTATTAGTCTGTGAGAGCTTTTACAAGTTGTGTAAAAATGTTAATTTGAATAATTTCAATTAAAACTATTTTGTGCAAGCTGCGTAAGATAAACATTATGCAGCTGCATGCATACAAAAAGTAAATACTCGTTATATAAAAATATAAATAACTTAATATATCTGTTTCCTATATCGCCATGACTGGTCAGAACGTATCTTTAAATTCGTATTTTGTCTCCAAACCTGTATCCGATTATCAATATTGGAGTCCAAAATAATTTTAGACATCACCGATGCATGATTTTTTTTTATTCTGTGTTTAAACACGACACAACACAACCCTATGTAATAATAACAGTCCATTGAAAACTTGTTTGTGTCGTCACTGCACAATTTGTTTACAGATTACTGACAGTAAGCCACACATAATGACCTATATCCGTTATGTGATTTGAATATCCATTGAACACTTTCCATCAACTGTATATTTTCCTTTTTGAATCACACGGTAACGTTCATCCGTATTTCGCCATGTTTATAACCGATTTGATCAAACGCGCTGCAGAAACTTCCTATCGATCACGCCATCTTTATTATTGACACGTCTAAATATAGATATACACACTCAATGGTCATGCCGGTAAAACGTTAAGGTCATGTCTGCAAAGCATTGGAAAGTACGGTAGGCTGATTCTGCAATGTTTTAATTAGATAACTATTGTATTGTGAAATGGTCATATTAAGCCTCGGCTTACGTAGCATTTACTACAAGAGTCTACATTAAAGTAATAGTGAAAAAAAATCACAAAGCTTATGATTTCAAAGTTTTATACGTATTTTTCGGTGTAATAAAGTAAATAACACATGGCTGAGAGAATGATATAAATAATATCAACCCTCAAAAAGTCATATTAACCTCGGCTACCGCCTCGGTTGATATAACATTTCTCGGGTTGATATTATTTTATATCACCCTCTCAACCATGTGTTATTTATATAATATCAACCCGAGAAATTTTATATCAACCGAGGCGTTAGCCGAGGTTTATATGACTTTTATATCACCCTCTCAGCCATGTGCATGTAGCTATATTTAGACGTGTCAGTTTTAAAGATGGCGTGACCGATATGAAGTTTCTACAGCGCATTAGATTAAAGCGGTTATAAACATGGCGAAATACGGGCAAACGTTATCGTTTGATTCAAAAAGGAATAATATACAGTTGATGGAAAGTGTTTAATGGATTTTCAGATCACATAACGGATAAATGTGTGGCATAATCTGTAAACAAATTGTGCAGTGACGACACAAACCAGTTTTCAATGGACTGATATTATGACATAGGGTTGTCTTGTGTCGTATTTAAACACATAATTAAAGAAACCATCCAGTGGTGATGTCTAAAGTTATTTTGGACGCCAATATTGATAATCGGATACAGGTTTGGAGACAAAATACGAATTTAAAGATACATTCTGACCAGTCATGGCGATTTCGAAAACACATCGCGTTTTTGGTTAGCTCGGTTCACTTGAAAAATTGAAATAAAAAATGTTACGCTTTGTGGATACAAAAAGGAACTGCAAATGCTTGTAGCTGGATATTAATTGTATAAACAACGTGAATGGAAGTCAGCACTTTTGAGGTAAAAGCTGCATAGTCGTTCAATTTTGTTTTGTTTGAAAAAACAAAACCGTTCTATTTTTAGCTCCGCGCGAGGGTGATATGAAAAAATATTACCCTGGGATATAACTTTTGGTCTATGGACAAAATACACAGAATGGTCACGTGAGGTGTAATAATTAACATATTGCCAACGCGTTTCGACAAAGCTCATCAAGGCATAATACAATTTATTACTTACCTGACTTTAAATAGTAAAGCATTCACATTAATTTTTAACGGATACGGTTTTCAAAGTGCCGGGCATACACAACTGGTGTGCCAAATATGTTTTTTTTGTACTTCCGGTGTGTCAAAATACGGGTATTTTGGCATAAGATCGATTTCTCGTGCCGTCGTCAACCGCGCGTTGACGTCATAATTGCAGTTAGCAACGTCAAAATGGCCACTGCAGAGCGTACGCTAAACGTTTTTGCAGATCGTTTGTTGGAATTAGACGGCAATATTCAAGACAATGAGCGAGAAATTGATATCCATGAATTTGTTGATTCCATGAAAAATGACAATACCAAAAGAAAAAAGAAACTGGACGTAAATCGGGTAAAAAAACTGGCTTCAAAGTAAGGCTGAAGCGAGAGAATTGTTTGAAATTTCGACAGAGGAGCTAAACGTATTTTAATGTATTTGTTGCAATAAGTACAGTATTTTGGTTAAATAAATTGATGTAACTAATTAAAATGTTGCTTAATTGACTTGCGTTGAAGGTATGTGATAAAAAGATTAAAACACAGCTATGGTGCGCCTTAAGGCTGCATCGGCGCACCTTCGAAAGTATTGGCCCTCGGGCTAAAACCCTCGGGCCAATACTGCCGAAGGTGCGCCGATACGGCCTAAAGGCGCACCATAGCTGTGTATTAACCTAAAAATATCATAACGTCAAAATGTCATAGAGATAACGTCATTTCAATTATGACGTCATAACGTCAACAATTATTATATAGAATTTAATTGTGGTTTAATTATATGAATAAAATATTGCACTTTCGCTAACCTAGCTAAAACACTGTATGAAAATAGTTTATCAAAAGGAAAACTTTGAAATTTCGGTTCAGATGTAGAACACTCATCCTGGTGTTTACTTAAAGGCATCTGTCTTGTTGAGGGGTCTCGCATTTGTTGGTCATGAACAGATCTTCTATGTCTAAGTTTATCGCCAGTTTGTCCAATATAAATTTTCTTGCATCCATTGCATACTAATACATAAATAACATTTTTAACATCACACGACATATCGGTTTTTATAGTTAACAGTTTACCGTTAAAATTAAATGAATTTCCTTCAATAATATAGTTACAGAGCGCACATCTAGGGTCATTACATTTGGTTACTTTAGGTTCTAGAGAGGAAAAGCTAGATTTAGTCAGTAGACGTTTTAAATAAGGTGGATGTCTTTTGCATTTTACTATTCTATTATCTGAAATTATTTTTTTCATAACAGAATCCGTTTTTAAAATGTCTATGTTGTTTTTTAGCACGCCAAATATTTCTTTATTCTTTGGATTATGTGTGGAAATAAATGGAATAATATTAGTATTTTCTTTTGTTGAGTTTAAAAGTAATTTATTTCTAGGGATTGAAAGTGCTTTCTCAATTCCTTTATTTATAACTGATTTTGGATAACACCTTCCTAAAAGGGAAAGTTCCAGTTCACCTAAACGTTTTAATTTAAGTTTATGATTTGAAATTATAGTGCAAATGCGTTTCGCTAACTTGGATAGAATATTAATGTTTGTGTGTTTACTATGACATGATGTGAAATTTAAGTACTGTTTAGAATCTGTTTCATTGTAATATATATCGTATAAATGTCCCTGTTGTTTTTTACAATTAATATATCAAGAAATGGCGTATCAGGCGTGCTTGATTGTATAGTAAACATGATATCTGTATGTAAGTAATTTAAAATAGTGTAAAATCTTTGAAGTTCATTAGGAAATTTTACCCAGAAAATAAAGCAATCATCCAGATATCTTTTCCAGTATGTTTTTACAAAAGAGAGAAATTCATTATTATAAATTAATTCAATTTGTGTATAAAGTTTTTGTTCTAAGAATCCCATCACTAAGTAGCGTACGCTGGGGCAAATTTTGTACCCATTGCTGTTCCTTTAGTTTGGTTGTAGTACTTGTCATTAAAATAAAAGTTATTATTTTCAAGAATTATTTGTATACTTTCTTTAATAAATTGTTGTGAAAAGCGTTCATTAAGTGATTCAAGGTATGTTTGAAGCCAATAATCAATAGCTTCTAGCCCCCAAACATGTGGTATATTAGAGTATAAATTAATTACATCAAAAGATACTAACATCGTGTCCTCTGGAACTTGGGTAGGTATATGTTTTAGAAATTCTATGTTATTTTTTACGTTACTGTCGACATATTGTACACATGGTAATGACCCTAGATGTGCGCTCTGTAACTATATTATTGAAGGAAATTCATTTAATTTTAACGGTAAACTGTTTACTATAAAACCAATATGTCGTGTGATGTTAAAAATGTTAGTTATGTATCAGTATGCACTGGAAGCAAGAAAATTTATATTGGACAAACTGTCGATAACCTTAGACATAGAAGATCCGTTCATGAACAACAAATGCGAGACCCCTCAATAAAATAGATGCCTTTAAGTAAACACCTGGACGAGTGTTCTACATCTGAACCGAAATTTCAAAGTTTTCCTTTTTATAAACTATTTTCGGACAGTTTTTCAGCTAGGTTAGCGAAAGAGCAATATTTTATTCATATATTTAAACCACAATTAAATTTTATATAATAATTCTTGACATTATGACGTCATAATTGAAATGACGTCATCTCTATGACATTTTGACGTTATGATATATTGTATTATGCCCCGAGTAGCTTTGTCGAAACGCGTTGGCTATATTTTTAATATACATTTATAATCCCGTGTAACGTATTTGTACAGAATTTGCATTCTTTTGAAATAGGATAACGATGGTTTAAAAATAACTTTCAATTTCTAAGCGTGCATCTTACCAAAAAAAGTTTTTGAAAAACAAAACTCTAAAGTAAAAATGTTGTTTTAATTGCATACGGACACACATGTTACCAACCACATAGCATTCTGCCTACTTGGCACACGATCTTGACCAGCTAGGACCATCTAGTGTGGTTTTAGAATCCTATAATTTCAAAGCGTACATCGTACAGGAAACCCGTTTTAGGGACAATGAAAATAAAACCTTTGCTTTATTTGCAGACGAGACGGACACAAACGTCACAAATCACATAGCATTCTCCGCCTACTTGGCCCACGACCTTGACGATCTAGGACCTGACCAAACTGTCATCTTCGAAAACGTGATTTTGAACGACGGCGGCGCGTACAACCCTTTGCTCGGTACGTTCACGGTTCCAAGAGCGGGACTGTACTTCTTAACGGTGACTTTACAAACGTTCGAGAAACACCGGCAATGGTTCAAGCTGGTGGGGGACCGAAAGATGTTTTCTGAACTGTTGTTTTATCCTAACGGGCACCAAATGGCTACCAATACAGCGCTGCTTCGCCTGAACGTTAGCCAGACCCTGTGGATAGCCGTTTCCGAATCCGAGAAAGGGGTCAGTCTACAAAATGGCCATACGTCATCCTTCTCTGGGTTCTTTTTGCACGAATAAACACGGAATATACTGCCGTACTAAGAAGTATATACATGTACTTGCACACACGTTAACGATTCCGCATTTCGTCGAAATCCTTACTACACTTTTGTTACAATTTCTGTGTTAAAAATATGTGTGTTACCTTCATAGCTGCGGTTATTCTAATACCGGAATTTATTAAAATAATCAATGGTTTATTAAAGTGAATATACTAAGTTTTAACTTTTTACAACCGGACACCAACGTTAAATTAACAAACACATAAATGTAATTAAAAATTTTGCCTTCATCATGCTCGCTATTGCACCATCGAATATCCATGTGTGTATGTTTCCAACAATACTGTACAACAATGACTCAACATATGACTATACATGTAACACATAAAAACGGGATATTTTTTAATGCTATATACACTATATTTACAAATTATTTTTAGGTTAAATGTTTTTCGATTGTATTGCATTAAAGGCAGTTATATAAGTTATTCCACATTGTTTACCTGTTTAAATGTATGATGTTGGATGAGTATAATTATATTGTTGAACGTCATACGCGTTGTTAGAATTATATATTATATAAAGTTCATTTATTAAACATTTAAAATATCAGTGATACGGTTTAACCTTAAAGCACAAATGTTGGATCCAATGAAAACAATGCCGTGCAAAAGAATATTCTGATAAGCCTTTTGTTCCAATTATAAACCGCAAAATGAAGTGTCCTTTAATATATACCAGTGCGCGAACATTGACGATTAATTTTGTGCAATGTAATTTAGTTATCATGTAGCAATGTGTTAAACTCGTCAAACTTCTTGAAGAGTAAGTAATCTGTCTAAATAACATATTTTCTTATTTTGGATCACTGTTTTAACTCTTCCCGTGTCTGGAACAGTAAGTAGTCTGTCTCAATAACTTATTTTCTATCACTGTTTTGACTCTTCACTTGTATTGAACAGTAAGTAGTTTGCCTCAATAACTTACTTTGTAGCACTATTTTAACATGTTACGTGTCTTGAACAGTAAGTTGTCCGTCTCCGTAACATTTTCTGTATCACTATTTTAACTCTCCACGTTCTTTTAATTGTAAGTAGTCTGTCTCTGTAACATATTTTGTATCACTGTTTTGACTCTTCAAGTGTCTTGAATAGTAAACGGTTTGTCCTTGTTTTTCTCTTCAATCTCGTCAAATCTCGCGCTCTGTGCAGCCGTGAAGTGGTTCTTCCAGTCACCCACCATCCCTACAACACAAATACCACATGAAAGGCGATTCACAATATTCACAAAGAACCTAATGAAACGCTCAAGTGCAATGTATAAAACCATTGAATTCTTTAAGTATGTTGTTTTGTCATTTACATGTCTTTTTACATTGACTTGGTTTAATGTTATAGTTATTGAAAACATATTTCTTAATTTACACTATTGCGAACACAAATAATTAAATTTCACATAACTAATTTGATTTGAAGTTGTGTGAATACAAGGCCATAGTTATATAAACGGCTGCCTAAAACAGAAATATTGGCTTTTGTTGATATTGGTATATTTTGGTGGACTATATGCTAAATAATTACATCTTGACAGGAACTGGCAACTGTAATAAAACCTTTGCGAAATATCATGGGTTGTCCCTCTTTGTCTAAAAGTATCGTCTGCACTTTTCCGCTTGCCTAATCGGACCTCAAGTAGGATAGGTTACACCGCACTAAAATCTCGTTAAAGCGCTCATCAGTGTTAGACGCTTGCACGAAATTTGATAGTTTGCGGAGTTCCGATAATCCATCCTATAGGCGAAGAACCAAACGAACAATATGTGAAAAAATGTATTCATATATGTAGGTCTGACATACCCAAACAAAAGACTGATAAACAATTTGATTTGGATCTTATGTTACTTGACAGTTTTGAGATCACCCTGAAGACCAAATTCAAAGTATTATATTATTCTGATATGTCTCCTTGTCTTTTCTATTTAACTTATCAGGAGAAGGGTATCCTAGTCCCAACATGCTTAGATATCCCTCACATGGGGCAACAGGTTCCAGAATCGATTCCGAAAAACAAAACCGAATTCTTGCTAATCCGGCAGCAGCTAAATTTTATAAAGTTATTTAAACAAAACCGGTATCAATTCTTCGTAATACACAACGGGCACATTTGTTGGGTTGGTCTCGTTCATGAATTCCTTCCATCGTCCGTAGTAGTCGAAGTAGGAACCCAGTGGAACTGGAACAAGTGAATTGTACGTTTAACAATAGTGTAAACACCGATCATAATAGGTAAACAAACTGCATTGCGTTAATACCTTTAAACCAGGCTACGGTCCTTCGTACAAAGAACTTTTATTAATGTATGTGTATTTATTATTTTGGAACTATATTTGCCTTTTTACCCCCTCGTATGTGCAGAAAAAGCAAACTTTTACTAGTGAACCGTCTAGGAATAGAGGTCTGTGTCTGTGACGTGCCGCTATTTATAGAATGGTATTGACTTATTTTATTAATCGAAACAGACAACACGATGCCCGACGTGGATTCAGGATATGGAGTAAAAAAGACGGAAAATTCAGTTCCTACCAACATATACATAATTATCTTAATTTTTATTTTGCCAACCAATTACTATTGTATTATTATATTAATTTGCTTCTGTGCAAGCTAACATGATAAGAAAGCTGATAAACGCTTATCATTCTTCCCTTAAAGACTATGGAAGCAGTGGTCTAGTGGTAGGACGCTGGCTTTGGGATCGTGAGGTCCCTAGTTCGAAACATTTATCCCACACTTGCTCCTTTCCACCCAGATGTATAAATGGGTGCCTGTGAGGGAAATAAGCTAATGTGCCGTGGCTGCATACTGCGCAGAGTGTAAACGGACGACTTTTACACAATGATTGGGGGATAATTGTCGAAGTCGGCTGAAGATGTACATGTATATTTGTAGTGGACACTACGTCAGAAATGCAGCAGTAAACCAATGGACAGTCGGGTCGAACAAAATGTTTATGTGCCCAAGGGTTGTAAACGGGAGATATAGTGACTGAATAATACCTTTCCAGCTATCCATTGTTTAAAGAAGTAGTCCAAATCCATATCTGAGTAGTCAAACATGCTATGGTTCATCACGTGATATCTATAGGAAACCAGTGTGTCACGTGGGTTGCAAACAACAAGAACTATATTCCCTCCATTTTTCAAATGCACGTCTGTGAGTCTTTTAGGTCCAAGATGGGATATATACATACGTGGTGACTTCATGAAATCAATTATTTCTAAGGGTAAAATATATATTTAATTGGGTCCAACTGACATCATTTCCTGCACGGGACCCGGATGCAGAAGGAAGTAGACCAGACTGAAAGTCCAGTGCGAACCTCAAACCGGTTTTCCAATGCAAATATTCTCGCTGATATTATTATTCAATATGTAATTTACAGTACACACGTATAATGCATATGTGTATTCTACAGGTGAAATGAGCACTAGATCTATAATCAAACATTTAGTTCAAGGTTACATGCCCAAAAAATTAGGGTAGGTACATGTAGGTAAGGAATTATTTTATTTATTTACTTTTTATTTGGTAAATTGTAAACTTGAAGATTTAATACTGAAAAAATATTCCAAACATGTCTCTAATATCATAAAACATTGTTTTGAAGTGGATTCTATAAAAACAAAACACGTATTTATCCAAATCACATTTAATTATTGAAAAAAGTAACATAAACAAAAAATATCTCACCCACTCAATAAAATGTTCTAGGGTCGGGGCATTTTTTTAGGGTAGGTCAGGTAACCTGAAACACACATAATTGTTTACGCCTCAGCTGGATATAACTGAAAGTAAAGAATAATACACAAATACTGTTAAGTTTCGTGATCCAGGTTACTAAAGATCTCTTCTTTTAACAGATCTTTAAATTTGCAAACAACTATGACACAATTGATGCCATAATTCTGAGGTATAAAATACATTACAGATGTATACAGAAATCACGCCACATATATTTTTTCAGTGTAAATGCAGCAATTACGTATTATTAAACTGAATATAATTTAATTCAAATGAAAAAAAACAACACTGGCCCTGATAGGGTGTCCGAAATTATATGAAAAGTAAAACGTCCGAAATGTCGGCAGTTTGAATCTTGCACAAAGTCAAGAACTAATACTGCCACACAAAAATGTGAACTGCTTCTTTATTTAACTATTTTCAAAGTCAAAATTCGACATTACCATGAGACGGAATACTGAGTAAACAAGTTGCCTTCTTTACCTACATCACAATAGTTGTCGGTTGAGTGTCAGCCATTCACAGCCCGTGCAAATCTTCTTGCACAGTTGTCGTTCTTTGCTCTTTCCATACACCTCTGCAATGGGCTCAATAACAAGAATCTTGTCAAATCGGAAAATATGTATTTAACACACATAAAAATTGATTGTTAAGACTACAAGCATAGAAATAAAGTATACATGTTTTTTTTTTTAAATTATCACAAATGGGGACAAATAATAATTTTAATTTCTATTATTGGATCTATTTTTATGCCATTTACGCAAATGCAATCAGTTCACAGATGTTAACAATATGGACAGAGTGGATTGTGCGTTGCGTTTGAATGTTATGATCATGTGACTAAGCCACGTACATGAATTGGGACTACTTTCCGAGCCAACTACATTGGTGAATTGAATGTAGCCGGTTCGCATATAACGTAATGATAACATAGTGACAAGGTCAGACAACTGCCCGACTAACCGTCTTTACAATTTGTGGCCCGCTGATATCAAGGTTGATAACACTGACAAGTGTATTTTATTGCATATTTTTCAGACACTTATGGCTTGTACACTGTGCCTAACCAGTTTTGTTTGTCATCTGTTAAGCCATCATTGGACAGGAGTGTCCTTCAAATCTGCAAGTACATGTCGGTGACGGTTATAGTACTTTAAAAGTGTTTATAAACCTGAAACATGTAGTTTCGAGTATCGAGTACAGTACGGGCGGGTACGGTAAGTATTGTTTTTTTCCCATTACTAAGTGAGGTTTACACACAAGGACAAGGACCTCTTCCGCTCCAGGGATACTAGAAGGCAGACATGCTTCTGCGTTGGTGAGTATTTTCCCGTCCTGAACCCTGTTCCCCTAGTTCCAAGGGTTAAAGGCTAAATATTATTGTGAGTTGCTTAATGGCGACGAGAATAATTTGTTAAAGCAACACCAGCAACCAGGTATTACAATGATATTTCAATTTTTCCAAATGACTTCGTGTCTGAGTTCTTTGAACCGAAAGGGGGAAAATTGACATTATTAATATAATTTTAGGTTGCTTGGTGTCAATTTAATCGGGGTATCACAAAGATAGCCTGATCAGGACCTATACATTATTTTAACAAATAATTTATCCAGTTTATCAAGAACAAAAAAGGCTAAAGAACCTGTAAAGATATGTCAAGTGCTAGCAGGTTCTTCCATGGTGCAGATCAGAGTAGACGATTTGGACCTCAATGCAAAGATCGAATCGGGTGCGGAGATTACGATTCTTTCATCAAAGATGTACGAAAAGAGATGGTTCGGTCAGATGGTGCATCGACTATCGGGCATTGAATGAGGTGACAGTTAAAGATACCTTTCCCCTGCCGCTCATTGGAGATTGCCTCGACACGTTAGCAGGAAACAATTGGTTTTCCAAGTTGGATGCAAACTCCGCTTATTGGCAGGTCCTAGTTAACCCAGAAGACCGGAAGAAGACGGCGTTTATTACCAAATAAGGACTATTCGAGCATGTTCGTATGGGCTTCGGAATGACCAATTCGCCTGCTATGTTTTCCCGTGTAATCAATCTGGTACTTCGTGGTCAAACATGGAAGACTGTGCTCGCGTTCCTCGATGACATTTTGGTCCTAGGTCACGATTTCGGGGGTCACTTAAAGACCTCGATGGACACTTTTGGCCGATTTGGACAGCATGTGTTGAAGTTGAAGCCCCGGACGTGCAACCTTTTTCAACCGGAACTAGAATTTCTGGCCATGATGGTTAGCAGTAACCAGCTAAAGATGGCTTCTAAGGATACGAGAACTGTTGCTGAGTCCCCGCTTCCTCGAAAGAGGTGGAAAGGTTCCTGGGATTAGCAAATGACCATTGGTCGTTCATCAAGTACTTTGCACATTTGGCCCAGCCATTATATAATATAACAGGAAAGAACAGATTTAAACGGCATAAAGAGCATTTGATACACTAAAGAAGGCACTAACAAACACACCAATTCTGGGTCTACCAAACAGTCAAGATCGTTTCATGCTGGCCACAGACGCTTCAGATACTGCTACCGAAGCCGAGCTGATTCAGGTACAGAATGGGGAAGAAACAGTAGTGGCTTATAGCAGCTTCGCTTTGACCCCAGAACAGCGCAAGTACTGTACAACCAGGAAGGAACGTTTGAGCATTGTGAGATTCACCAGACAGTTTCGGCACTACTTGCTGGGTAGAATCTTGACTGTGAGAGCAGATCATTCTAGCCTGACGTGGTAACTGAAGTTCAGAGATCGCCAAGGTCATTTGGCAAGATGGATGGAGGAGCTGTCCCAGTACCATATGGTCATACAGCATAGACCTGGCATAACACATAGAAATGCAGACGCTATGTCCAGAAGGCCTGAAGAACTTGCGCCACGTTCATCATATGTAGCGGGTATTTGACCGGAGCACTTGCAATGTCGAGGTTGCCATTACTGTACACGTGCAGACGAGCAATGGTGGGCCTTCACGCAGGATGTGGACGAGGCGGTAAACTTGACCGGCTTTACCACGCAACATGAAACAAGTGCGCCGATTGAAACCGTGGCAGTTGTGACTTTAGACCTCCGTGCCATGTCAGAAGATGCTCTTACAGTGGACACTGCGGACCTAGGACTGAGTGAAGCACATTTCGACAATGTTACCATAAGATCTGGAGCTAGTGGTACCGGACAGTCTCCAAGAACAAGCCTTGGTATGGCACCATTATATAGCATCATCTGGACATCAGGGTGTGGCCAGGACGAAGGCTAAGTTGAAGGAAAAGTTCTTCTGGGTCAGATTGTCAAGAGATGTAGAATCGTTTGTGTTGTCGTGCCCTGTGTGCAACAAGAACACGAGAAATAAGCATTATGGGAAGGTTCCATTGACAGTTTACCAGGCATGAGCCCCAACGTAACGTGTGCACATCGATTTTATTGGACCTCTACCCAAGACAGAACGAAGAAACGAGCATTGTTTGATGATGGTGGATCAGTTTACGAAGTGGGTCGATTGCATACCATTGCCATCGCAGAAGGCGGAAGTAACCGCAAGAGCGGCAATCGACGAGTTCTTCTCACAATTCGGGTTCCACTACTAGTTATTCTCAGATGAAGGGCAAAACTTCGAAAGTAAGCTATTTGAAGCGTTATGCAAAGCACTTCATATCCACAATGCAAGAACGACGCCTTATAGGCCGTCTGCAAATGGACATGTGGAACGTTTCAACAGGACGCTAATGGTGGATGCAGTGAGGTGTTTCTTAGGGAAGTCTCAGAATAAGTGGGATCTGCATGTGCAACAGATAGCAGGAGCAATAAGAGCATCTGTAAACTTTTTTACCCCGAACATGCTGATAATGGGCCGCGAAATCAACACGCCTGCACAACTCATGCTTTCAAGTGTTCATGATAAACATGAGGACAGCAGACAAGCTTTTAAAAAAGCTTGAACAGTTGATGATAGAAAAAGACTGCGCGGACAATGCGGATTTTGCTGGTAAATATACTCTGGACTGCCTCTAAAAGTCATCTATCATTACATGAAGTATCATTTGAATGCCTTCAATACTTTTCGAGTTATACTCAGCAAAAGTAGATGGACTTACGGACGGACGATGTCATCACTATATGCATCCCTCCAGGCATAACTGTTTATTCAATATTAACGGAGTCATGACCTTTGGATAATTTTTCATGAACGCAGCATAACTACATTAGTATTGCAGGGATTTAAAAGAGGACGTTGAGAGGAAGTGGAGAGTACAAGAACCATAATTCTTTCATCAATATTTTTGGAGTTATTGCTCATGGTTTATTTTTCTTGTAAAAAACATAACAACATAGTGTAATTTAATTGTGCGCAGCATAACTTGAACAGTATGGAAGGGATTCAAATGATACTTCATATAATGATAGAGGACATTTAGAAGAAGAGCAGAGCACAAGGACCATAACCCTTTCTTCTGTCATAACACATCTTCAGGGGTATTTTGAGAGAATAATGCCCCTTTTTTCAGGTGCAACATTCGCTGTCACTCGTTTTATGCTCCCCGAAATATTTTCGGGGGAGCATATAGTCGCCGCTTTGCCCTTCCATACACCCGTCCGTCTTTCCGTACCACTTTCTTGTCCGAGTTATTTCTGAGCAAAAACTGGCCAGAATTCATTGAAACTTGCTATGAAGCTTCATTACCATGAGGAAATGCGCATGTTACCAAGACGTTCTGCTCCAATGATTTTTTACTCAGAGTTATGGACCTTTGAATATTTCTGCAATTAGTACATGGAGCACAATTCTTGTCCGGTGTATTTCTACGCCAACAACTGGTCGGAATTTAATTAAACCTTATGAATAGCTTAATTGCCGAGAGCAGGTGTGCACCAAATCAGGATAGTCCGCTTCAATGAATTTTCTCAGAATTGCGGGACTTTGACGATCCAATTAATATATGATGCTTGAATTAGAATATAGTGTGCAATCATTTTTCGGGCAATTGCTAAGCAACTACTGGTTGGAATTTGCTGAATCTTTATGAGAAGTTTAATTGGCAATAGCAGTGTCAGCATAGTGTCAGAATCTGATTTAGTTTTCTTGGAGTTATAGGCCTTTTATGATAGCTGCAATTTGTAAAAAATATTGTTTAAATATTTTTTTTACCAAATATCTCTGCCCTTCTTCTCGCGTTCCCAATGCTTTACAACGCGCATTGGGAGCATCCATCATTTCACTGATATCCTTGTTAGTATCTTGACAGTGTTATGCCCCCGTTTACATAAATTGTTCGGTTAAATTCAACTTAGAAAGTTTGGTTAAAGTTTTATCGTAACGTCCAATATCTTGAATACTACCCAAGGTAATAATTGAAGTTTAGAATACGTCTGTACTATAAACGCCTCCACAAGCGCAGCACAAGCGCCACTGGGGGTTTAAACCGGTTTACTCTGGGCAATAACATCACACTTCTTTATCAGATTAGTACATTGACCTT
Organism: Congeria kusceri; assembly: GCA_027627225.1. NCBI lineage: Eukaryota > Metazoa > Mollusca > Bivalvia > Myida > Dreissenidae > Congeria > Congeria kusceri. The sequence continues at coordinate 27,982,984 of CM051037.1, forward strand.
TTATTTCATACATAAAACAAACATGTTCAATATACATGTACAATATTAACAGATGTTTAACATAGAGAAGGTGTTCTACATGATGTCCGCGTTCCTTGATGATGACGTCTGGTCTATGCTTGAAGTTGTCTATCACATTTTCTGTCAATGTTCTTCATCTCCCGTTTAAAAGTTCCAACTTTTGACAGTTGCTGGAGTTGGAATATATAGACCCTTTCTTTTAGGTAACCCCACATTAAAAAGCCAAATGGGCTCAAGTGTGGTGAGTGAGGAGGCCATGCATTGTTTGTTTCAAATAAGATGAATCTTTCATGAAATGTTTCTGATAGCCAGTGTAGAACTTCTCCTGCTGTGTGCGGAGCTGCTCCATCCTGCTAAAACCACATTTAATTCATGTTTACACCTCTTCTCTTCAAGGCCGGAATGAACTTCTTCAAAAGGGTCAGGTATTGTTTCGTATAAATAGTCTCAGTATTGTGTCTTCAGTGTCTTCAAAGACATTGGGACCAATCAAGCGGTCAAGACGGTAACTTTCTCTCCATGCATTGTTTTAACGTGAGTGTAATGACGAAATAGGTAAAAGTCGAGTTTGTTGTTGCCATACCTACTGTTTTGTTTGTTTACTTAAGCATTAAGGTTGAAAAAACGATGTTTACATTGTCGGTATATTTATTCATATAGCTCTACTCTAAAAAAAAAAAGAAGTGGAAACTAGTTCCAGAGGTAAATGACCAAATGTTATCTTTTTAATCGATACAGAGGAAAATGATCTGGTTATCCATCACTAGTACTCTCCACTGATTCACCGCATAACATGAAATACTATTTTTTTCACAACATTATTCGTTGGAAAGCGCCATCTTGAAATACAAGTCGTCTGGAAATGATGCCATAAATGGCGTCCAGTATTTTTATTATTGCCCTTAGTGGTCAACATGTAGCTTACTACATATACAAAATCTGTAAAAATGTATTACAAATCTACAAAACAATGGAAAAAAGGGCAGATATTATGAGCCACCCTGTTTTAAATATCGTATAAATTCATTACGTGTTGTAAATACAATCATTTTTTAAATAAGTTATTTGCAGAACTGTATATGATTAATGCAATTTTACATACGCAACTCGTGGTCAATTACATTTACAAAAGGATATTAATTCAGGGGTGTTGAAAAAACGGTCCGGTACAATTCTCCCGTCAGTTAGCAAGATCACCCAGCTGTTTTAAGTGCTTGTACAAATATGCTTATAGTGTTCATGTATGCATTTTTTAAAGAAACTAAAATGTCCCTAGTTCGTGTAGATTACACTAAATTATCGTGTTCTATCATTTATTTAAATCCTCGTGTCCTTTCATATACGATACAAATTCTTGTTTGAATTGGAAAGGTGTTTTACACGTATCAACGATAGTACCACCATTTGTACGCTACGAAATAATAAATTACTAAGTTTTTTTTTTTCCGAAAGTGCGTTTCATCAAACAAATCGTAACGTATTATTACATAAATTTCATACATACATTTACGACTTAGTAGAACCGTGTTTACATAATTTGTAGTGTTTTTGTTGAATTTTCTATAAAAGGCGATCCAATAACACAAATCTAGCTGTGTACTAGCTGTGTTTATAATATGTTTGAATAAATACTTAGCAACTCGTAGATGTAGACGCTTGCACTTTGGGTCACTTAGCAATTCAATAGTGTATAATAATAATGCGCATTGCAGTATTTTAACTCAATTCCGTTCCAAATTTAATGACAATACATAGATGTATAAGACATAGAAGACTATCATCGATTTAAAGAGACACATAGTTATATGTACATGTTTTAATTGTTGTTCGTTTATAATATTCAGAAATATCTAGAAACACGGCTACAACAACAGCAGTAAATTATGGAATCTTTCTGTATACATGTGTTTCTTGAATCCCCTTGTAGTAGTAGACTAGTAAGTTTCATCAGTTTTAAAGAATTTTAAGTGTACATCCTTGTGTTTAACCCCTTTCCTCAACGTGGTTTATTTCGAAAACAGTGCGCGACAATGACGTCTTTCAAAAATTGTAACGGAGGTAAACAAATACCATACTTGATGAAGTCGTATATTTGTATAATGATAGTTCATTAATTTTACGATTTATTTGATGGGAACAGAATGTATGTATAATTGTATACACCTACGTGAATTGCAAGTATTGCTGAAATGCCACCATGGAACCTATATATCCGTCTGTTCCTCCGTATACGCGCCTGTGTATCCGTGTCTCTTCTGTTTCGTAGCGTTAAATGCGCGGTATTCATACGGAATGCTATGTCCTCAGTATTGACAGTAATTAAGGACCAACACTATTTTACTTTAGCAGGATTTTTATTGAATTGCACTTGGTATTTTTGAAAAAGTTAGTTAAGGAAACGACAACCAGATGAACACATGTTCAGAATAATGTCATTATTGTTTTGTTTATTTTGTACGTGTATGGTTTCTTATGACTTAAAACCCGGCGTAAACACTTTTCATTAAACTTATTTTTATTTTCCTGTTGTAAATAGATTTCTCATCTTTTATTGATTCCTTGATCGTGATTGCAATGTAGTTCGTTTTAAGTTGTTTGATATCTGTTTTGATCTAGTGCATTTGTATACATTAACTTGTTCTGTTTTGTTTTCATTTTTCTTGTCTTGTAACCATTTTGTCTTTATAACGTATTATATGTAGTGCTATTAAGTAGTAACATGAGTGTAATGACGAAATATGAAAGACGCAAAACATGTTTTGTTCTAAACGTTCATGTTTATTTCGAATTCCGCATGTTATACTGGCTTTTGATGAGATTTTTTTAAAGTTTTATTGTACATTGCACGCTTGTTTATATGCTGTTTTGTATACAATAATATTTATCCCAAGAAATATAATTGAACACTTTTTTTCAGATGGTCATTTTTGCAAAAATTCCGAAAGATAAATGTGTTAAATGACTTATTTAATTGCAATTGTAATTTTATTTCGAGATCCAAACTTCAGTGTACCCATCTCGAAAATATTTAGTCGCTGTTAACTGTGTGATTAGTTCGTTATATTTAAGTCAAACTTTTAATGTAACTCGATATTTAAGTTATTTCCCTGTTGAAAGGGAAATCGAAACTTTGTTGCTTTTGTTAATTGTATATATATTATGCCTCACGCGTGTACATACAATAAGAATAGAAGACAGTAAAAATGTATTTGTTGCTGTTTTCAAGTGTCATTTCGCAAAACTGCTTTAATTAATTGTCCTTCTAATGACTGATGTCGTTGTTTAATTGTTGTTGTTTTTATATCGCGATTGCAAATACAGGATAGTGTACATGATACACATGCAATTACTCCAGACTAAAATATCAAAGCACCAAATACGTGTATGCATTGCAAATATTGCTTCCGCAAAATTCCTTTAAATTATTGACTTTTGGGCATGGTGTACTTATTTGAAGAAACTTTAATTAAAATTGTTGAATTGTTGTTGTCTGTATATTAATAATTGTTATGTTTTACGCGTGTACATAGTAACTATTAAATACATATTTAAAACTTGAACTTACATACATATTTAAAACTTGAAACATACAGACTGTCAAATAGATTTGAAATCATGTTCTATATTGTATTTCCAAAGATGTTACTGTTTCTACATCTTTTGTAATATACGGTATGTTTATTAAATCACATTTATTTAAAGGTTATTATTGTCTTTTGCATGAATACACGTATTTACAGATTATGAACGTATTTAGAATTAGTAATGACAAAATCGACTGATCTACTGTGGACGAGTTTTCGTTTTAAATTTACATTTTCCATAACCAATTTTGTTTTTATGGTTTTATTTTATTGTTTATACAACATAATGATTGCTCTTCATTTAAGTAATAATTTGACTTGACATAATTATTTATTTTGGATAAAAGGATTTAATTGTTGTTTATAAAAACATTACACGCTCTGTATTACACGAATATACTTTAGGCAACCACGAACCGCTTGCTTGTTTACAAGGAGATACATGTTATCCTATAGACAAATGTCCACTTTCATTTCATTGCAAAGTTAAGTCAATGCAAAGTGGTGTAAAACCTTGTCTTGGGGATTTGTAATTGATATGATGAAACATTTAGTGGGTGTTGTGTTGTTTATACACGGGGTATTGTATCATTGCATATTATTAATTGTACAGCATGCTAATTATTGTATCATCAATTAGAATAGAAGGTATTTGTATAAATTACAGCAGAAATACATCATGTATGCTATAACGTACAGTGTAAGCAAACGTTATCAATATATATTTGTATGTTATAAATTGCATGCAATATATTACGTTGTTTCCGATGTATTGCTAAATACTTGTCAATGTAACTTTGCAGTGCGCTCATTATTTAGATGTGACTTTTATCGAATGGCCGTTTAAGACTGTTAAGATGTTTTGTATATCAATGTTCACTATACAGTATTTGATTTTGAGAAGGAGCTCAATCATAATATAAATTAAAGTGTTGTTTATTTCAGTTGTATAAGATTGATTTAATTGCAGAAATATTTCCACGAGTTTATTAGATAGAAAACAACGGTTAAAGGAATGTTTAAAAGTAATAGAATAAATTCACTTGAGTTTATTTGAAATATATTTAATACATAATTTTGTATATTATTAAGTCCGTTTATATTCTATACTGAAATAATTAAGTATTTATTTTTATATAATCTGATATTTGATTGTTGTTTTATGCCTCCGAAGGTACTCGTAAGCAAATCGAAATCGCCACGTGCGTCCGTTTATCTTTCTGTCCATTTGGCCCTTCCTCCATCTTGTTTCATGTGCGGAACATAACTGGACGTATAAAATGTATGACAATTAAACTAAATGCAATGATGGAGAAGATACGGATACAATTATGCTAGTTTAATAACTATTTTCTTGAAGTTAGTGTTTATTATTTATTCTGTTATTTAATTTTCTTGTGCAGATCATAACCCTGTTACTACATGTAGCATATGGATTCAATGAGTCTTCGTATCATAGAACACGGTACTGAGATACAGTGCAGAATATAAGAACAATAACTATGTTTACAGTGTTTAATGAGTTTGTATGCCACCACTTTAGAGGGGGGGGGGGGGGCATATAGATTTGCCCTTGTCTGCCCGTCCGACCGTCCGTCTGTCCGTCCGTCCGTCCGTCATTAGTGGAGTTAAGGCCCTTTTTTTAGCAAAAAATGACATTTTTGGATTTGTGTCGCGTGTAACTTAAAAGTATAACTGCTAGACTGATGAAACTTTATAAAAATATCCATCAGCATGTGAACTTGTGCACTGGAGTAGTTTGGTGCATTTTTCCCGAAATCAGCAGAATTTTGTGACAACCAGCGGAATGTGGGGACATCCGTGTCCTACGGACACATGTCTAGTTTATTATTGTCTGCAGAATAACCTCTTTACAAAGTCAATGGGGTTCGAATGACTTTTCTGAGTTGTGCGTATTTTGTTTAATTTTCATTTGACGGTCAAATCTCCTTTGTCAAAAAAAAATATTTAAAACGCAATATAAACAACAATCGCAATGTTGCTATGAAAAGAAGCTTTCAAGAGCCGTAAATGTGTTATAAGTATATTCTGTATATATTGATTCCCCGTTAGGAGCGGACCTTAAAAGGAAATACAGAAGACAAGAACCATAACTATTTGTAGAAATTTATATATTATTTAGTATTTTACCTTCCTGTATTTTAAAAATGTATCGTGTCGTTTTTCTTAGTTGAACACTTCGGGGGCTTCCGTTTCTGTTTTCTTATTTTATTACGTATTTGCATGTATTTGTATTTTTGTACCGCAAAGTGTCCTATACTCATATAGGGAATTGACTTCCTTTTTTGTCGGAGTCCACGAATATAATCGTTGAAAAATAACAATTATTATATATTATTTAGTAATTTACCACCCTGTATTTTTCAAAGAGTATCGTGTCGTTTTTCTTAGTTCAACACATCGGGGCATCCCTTTCGGTTTTGACGTCTTATTACGTATTTGCATGTATTTGTTCCGTTAAGTGTCCTATACACATATTGGGAAATTGACTTCCTTTTTTGTGGGAGTTCACGAATAAAATCGTTGAAAAATAACAATTAAAGTTGAATAAACATGTTTGTAACAGGAAACGATTGCATTAGATGAATACTAATGAAAAATCATTGACAAAACACGTTTATTACAAACTTAACTTTATAATACACGTGAAAGTATTATCGTGTTGTAAGCGTTAAAGAATTTTGATCCGGATGACATAGGCTCGAACCCCGGTAAAGGCACGATTGTGTATGTGTTTTGGTATAATAATATAATGGTTTAGTTTTGGCAGACAATTTTGTTTTTCAAACAATACGAACATCTGCGAACAAGTCTTTTTGAAATGGGGATAGTCTAAAATAATATCTTACACTATATTAATATCACCATATATTGTGTACATGTGTAATGCAAGTGATGAATCATTTTGGAACGTGTTTTTAAAAAGGCAGATAAATCAGCGTATGAAACTCTTCATTGTCATGTGATTGTAAATATCTCGTCAAGGAGCACTGATATTCAAAGCTCTATTGTTGGTATTGTACCATCGATGTATATTATTGAATATGAAATCGAACATAATAAATTTTATTTTTCCCTCTTTACAATTAAATTCGATAATAATTGTAAATGCTGCAAATGATTTGAAAAAACGTATTTAAATGGATATACATGAAGCGACGAACCACGTGTCAACCGTTCAAAATTATGTTGATGTCTTCGTACATAAAGTTTCCATAATAGTGTCAAATTCGTTAATATTTTAGGTGGATGCATAGTGTCAAATACGTTAATTCAGGTGGATAAATGACAATTGTAAACATCTAAAAATTACGTATACCTATTATTGCTTTTCTGCATTAGGATTATTTGACATGTTTGCATTATAAGTGATTAAGGTTAAGGTTACTACTATATTAGTTAAGACGATATTAATGTTGATTGCTTGTAATTGAAACTTATTAAGATGGATTGGCGATTGTGGTTGTTCGATAGACATGTTCCGTACAACATATCATGTAGAACATGTGAAGTAGAAATGTTCTGTATCCATTTATTATACACATTGCCACACTTTGCTTCCAACACTAAATTGAAATTGTTATGTATAGATTAACAACAATGTTTGTAAGCCTAGAATAAATGTTTTTTATTTTTCCAAAATCAGCACTAATAAAAAATTGGAATTGTGTACATGTTTGTATTGTTCTAAGACAGGACTTTCATTTACGTTCCTTATTTAAGAAACATGCTCGGCTACATTAAAGTGCACAGTTATTGTAACAGAAATTTACTTTGTTGTGATTTGGTCCAATAAACATATTAATTGCACGTTTCTAATGCACGTACTTAAGTCGGAAACAAAATTAAGTAAGGTTTATTTGACATTGAACCCTACATGAATGTATAAGACACTTTTTGATGTGAAGTCAATGTTTCTTGGCTGTTTTAAGTCTCGCTGGGCTATCTTATGCAGGGGAGACAAATGCAATGACTACATTCGGCTAAAAGAAAGCTTGCCTCCCTTAATATATACTTAAAACTAATATGAGGAAGTTATATGAGGCAATAAATAAACAATGCATAAATACATTAATAATTAGTAACATACTCGGTAATGTATCTGAATACCAGTTATAACACAAATTCATAATTAAATACATACTAAACTAAATGTATAAATTGTCTCAGTATATGGTACAAGCTTATATATACCATATGAATGTCACACTTAAATGTCACATCTAAGTATGACATTTTGTAGGCAACATAATTCTGTCCAACATGGAATGATTTTAAAATAACGTGTCCTTAGTGATGATCATTATGAGACACACGCAAAGACCAGGTCTGAAGCTGATAGTGAAATGTCACTCTTCAAGATCAAATATCAAAATAGTTCTTTAAGGCATACATTGTACTCTTTTTCGTGTATTTCTAGCCTATTCGCCCTCTCATACATGTCATTGTGTCAGTCAACATTGTTCAGTGTCAAAGCACCAGCTCTGCAAACTTCTTCTGTGTCAAAGCGGTATGTGGGTATGATAATCACCGTAATAGCTTTAGGTTCTTAGGTTGCAATTTAAAGTGCAATGCTGTGAGGTTTATGTCTATGTAGATATTCCGGTATCTTAGAACACTGTGGGCCAAGTTTCACGTTTGCGAAGCCTGTATACCAATCAAAGGCGATGATCAATTTTAAATCAGTCTACAGTTTGTTTGTTTCGTATTGTTCGTAAATCGTTAGGTGATGTGTATCTACTCCCAATAATTGGTCACCGGTCTTCGATACACGTTCTTCGAGCGGTTATAATCACTTCTGTGTTGCTCGGTACAATATTTCATTGGCACGGTCTATCTTATTGTTTCTTTAAAATATATCAACGATATTCAAAATATCGGTAATATTACCCATGTAGCAAAGAGACAAAGAGCATGTACTTAAACAACGGGTGTAAATAGTATATTTAAATGCATATGTTTAAATAAAAAAAAAACACTGTTGAACTGAGCTACTTTGAAATAATAAACGCGGTTGAGGCGTTTATTGTAGTCTCGACGCGTTAGACATGTATATTAATTCCTTTTGTAGGATTGTTTCGGTATGAAGACTTTGTATTGTTTTACTGTATGCTAATTTTTGCTAATCATCGTCGCGTCGCGGTCTTACTCCACGTTAAACAATATACACTTAAGTGAAAACTGGCAAACTACCATTTATATATAAAGAAAATGTCAAACACATTTTCGGTCGTAAGATCTACTTTTACGTGTTTGCAAAATCGTCATGTTTGTCATGACAGTCTATTAGTTAATACGTATTTGAAAATAATGCATAGTTAGCGCTGTGTCATTACAAAATAGGCACTCCTATAATAATATTATGCACTACACCTTAAGCGAAACAAGTTTTGCACTGACCGTCGAAAAGTCAGGTTTTTTTTTTGTATTTTGTGTTGATGCAATATATATTAGCTAAGTTAAGCATGATAGATGTTGTTACCCGCAGCGTTACTTAGGGTACGTCAACTTGTTTGCTTGATGCCGAGATAATTTGGTGGCGATACTTCGCCCATCACTTTGGCATACTCCGAGTAGATATGCTTGTATCGCTGGAGACGCTAGTTTTCTAAATAGAGAATATTCCTCGCGCTCATCTGTTTTAAGCCTCACATGTCAAACTTCATCTTTTAAATTATCGAACACTCACCTAATATGCTATGTATCTTATTATTCTATGCTCTTTCATCACGTAAACGGCGTGAACATATGTCAGAAATAAACAAGAAATGTCTTTAAAAAGACAATCGGCGTTGAAATTAATATTGAGATGTCATTAAAAAATGACCTAAACATAACAGAGGGCCAAGATGATCGGTTACGTGACTTCTCAGACCCCAGATTTTTTGGTCCCCACCTATATTAGGAGACTTGACTTTTGGTCAAAGGTCAATCGCAAACGAACCAGTAGTAACTGGTGTAAAATCTTGTTTATGGCAATGCCTATAGAACCCTTAGGTTCGTAAAAGTGGCTTTGTTGGTCATGACACAAGTCCATCCGTGATATGGTCAAAGGTCAATGCCAAACTGAACAATAGTTGAAAAAAGAATGTGTTATTTTACTTGTCATCTTGCAATTGTGTATGAATATTGCTTTGGACCTATAGGTAGCACATTTTAAACCTGTTCTTACAAACAGTTCATGTTATGTGCGATCTACTTAATTACATTTGACCCATGATTGTGCCATCATGGGACATGTAAAATAAAATCTATAATTATTTTGATTGTCATAAAGGAATATGTCTGGAAATATCTGAGAATGTTAGGCTAACTGACAGCCGTTATATAACTATACAATGATGTAATCGGCCACATTTCACCCACCAAACCCACGAAACCACCAACATCAAACCAATCCATGTCCGTAGTCATGCGATTTTGCCTACTTAACGTGTAAGCATAATCACCATAAATATAAGAATAATGAAACTCCAGAGACATCACCACATCACCAGGAGAGAAACCCTTATATCCGTTGTTTTTTTTATATTTAAGGCAAGAAACAACAACAAAAAATATATGCGCGCGCAAACACATACGGGCGCACACTCTGTGGCATTTTGATACATGTTACCTAATTAAAGTATGTTTAGTTTTGAATTAAAGTTAGTTTTAGTTTGCTTCGTGTGCATTTTTGTGAAAAACATTTGCTCTATCTCCCGATAGAGCAACACAGCTTTAACAACATTGAAAAATATTTTAGTAGAATGCTCTCCAACAACAAATATATAAATAAATTTTAATCAGTTGAATAAAAAACACATTTTCTTATTTTTTAAATATTTAGCATCTCCATAAACAATAGATCATTACCATATAAATTTGTAAAAATACGTTGTCTAATAAAGGAGATATTACTATCTAAAACTTTTAAAGCTGTTTTCTTGAAAACTTAAAAATGGTAGATAGAGCATCGTTCCATTCAGGCGACGACTTGTTGGACCCCAGATTTTTCTGACACCATGATAAAACTTCTAGAACCCAAATGTTAATTTGAGATAAATTATTAATTTAAGATTAAATAAAATTATTATTAACATCTGTACCGAGAATAAACCGATCATACAGCTCCATGTTTTCACCAGTGGTATATGAATAAATGAAATAATTAACATAATTGTTATCTGAATTTGTCAAGCCAATTTAACAAATTTACAATTTTAGAAAAATTTCGGGAATGAATTAAAATTATTATGTTTCTGACGAGTCTATATAAAGTGCCGGTAATATACCATATATTCATCTTAGACGTTATCTAATATATACACTTTTGGAAGTCAAATTAGCATTTATACTGTGTATCCCAATAAAAAACAATATTCAAGGAACATTGAACGATTATTGAAATGTTTATACTTTATTTTTGATAACACAAACATAAAAATTCATTAGCCTGACTATGACGAATTAAAATGATATATTCGGTAGGGATACGATATATCAAGGGTTCCTGTGTATAATTAGTATTGAAAATTGTGTATTCATGCTACGCAAATAACAATTCGACGTATTCCGAATCTTCTTTCATAACATTTTATCTATAGAAAAATATAACATTTACTGGAAAAGTTGATAGAAAGGTGCAATTATAAATAATTCTTAATAAATCGCAACCACAATTTAAATTCAAATTAAAAGTATGTTTATAAATATAAATTCCCCGTTTATAGAAATTGTTAGGTGTATAATTCTCTGAACGCTAATTGACGAATGTACGAGTATATTAACACAGCTATACAATGGCTGCTAGCAACGCGCGCTATTTTTAGAATGACACTACTGTTTCTGGAATGTGTTGAACTCGCTAGAATCAATAGACTACATGCAACGGTAACTCTGCGAATGAGATTTATGAATGGGAACATTGCACAATTGGTTTTTATAGAGCGAACCGCTTATATAAATTTAGGCTAAGCAAAATGGTTATTTCGTTACGTAAATGAAGCATTCTTTTTATGGCATACAATAAGAAAATACGATAATAATTAGCCTCAGTTCGAGAGTGTATGTCGAGGATATGTTTATAATTTTATTTTAACCCAATTTTCCCGTTGCATAATTATCGCAAGACATCTAGGTCAAAAGTGATCTTAGACAGCTACGCCGAAAATAACGTTGGTTTCCCAGTTTTAACACTGGGTTTTGTGTTCACTACAAACGTCATCATTTGGTATGACTTCACATTGAAATACATAGCGTTCTAAAAAATATCTATTAAATAAACTTGTGCTAAAAATAGCGATTGGATAAAGCTAAAGTTTATACGATGGGATGTTATTCGATCGATTCGGCTGAAGTAACAGGATCAAACAGTGTCCTTGTATACTTTTCGGAGCAACGGGAAAATCAATATAAGTAGTTCATCGATATATTAAATTTCTTAATATGAATTTTATGCTTATTGTTATTGGTTATACGGATTTGCAGCTGTCCTTACTTTGAATCATTGCGGAACGAATGTCCATGTCTGTTTTGTAACATTTGAATAACCTGTTTACGTTATTTCAGTTTATTTTACAAGTAATACTAGAACATATATTACGTATTTAATTTAAATAGGTGTTGCTGACGACAAGCCCTGATAAGTTAAACGTTATAAAACACATTCTTTCTATTATACCACAATCATAAAAAACACTAGTAGAATCGCATATGAACAAAAACAAATTATGTCACGATTTGAAATTATCTGACATTTAAAATAACAGAGTTTACTTAGTCACCAAGAAGTTATTTAAATTTAAATGTTCACTGTTCATTAGAAAAAAAACAACAAATTGATTGGCTCATCCGTGCAACATGGACAATCAGAACTCTGTTGGATAACATAAGGGCAGACAGCTCAGAGAGAAGAACTAAATTGCTTGTCAAGGATCTAGCTAGTTGAAGGCCTACCTAGTGACTCACGGTGTCAAGTAAGGAAGTGTTCCTGCTCCGACACTTTTCAGTATTGTGTTCTAAACCATGCTGTCAAATGCTTTCCATGTCTGCAAGCTTTTACAAAAGTTAAAGAGAGAATGTCATCATAGACGTCTAGATTGCTGAGACTGCGCACTGACAGACACACAGTACAGAAGATGCAGCGCGAAATTACAAGCGTGTGACAACTTGTAACTAGCATCAGCACATAAAACCTGAAGTCCTGAATCAGCATGCCCTAGAAGCCATCCCAGGAATTGTTCCTCACGATGAAGGAGCAGAATGTAAAGGCACTCGAAAAATTCAGCCTCATGTGCTGCACACAATCCCGCGCAGTTAACTTAGAAACAAAGGCCAACAACAGGATCACCCAGTTGAAGGTCTACTGTTCAGTAATACTAACTTTAATCCTATATGCCACAATGACCTGGATTGTCTACAGCAGATATGCTAAACAGCTTCCCATATTTTCCTTAATCCGTGACACAGAACGACAGGACAACTGATCTCGACACCCTCCTGCAGAAAGCACAAGCCAGATGGGCTTGACTTATGGCCAGATTGCTAGACAATGGACTTCATAAACAGCTGCTGCGTCAGCGGTAGAGCTCAGTCAAGGGCAGAAGAAACACTACAAAGACTGCCTCAAAGCGTCGATCAAAGACTTGGGCATCAACAGCAGCACATGGGGACACTCGCTTAGAGCCGTCCAGCTTGGAGTAGGGAGATCCGTCCAAATGAAACGAAATCCATCACAGACGCGCAAGGAAATCGTGCCTTGCGCATGGCCAGCGCTGCACCCACTTCCACGACCAACAACACTAAACAAGCCATACATAGGCGAGCGTTCAAGTCCTAGATGTAACTTCAGTCACTCTAGGACTCAAAATCGTTAATCCTCATCCTACTCTTGACGTAATGAGCATCTCCGACAACGAAGGACGATAACCATTTAAAAGTATTATACATATTATATGCAATCTTACATATGTTACATCAACATATACTCTTAAAATTTATAGACGTGTTTCATCAAACCAAGTTCAGGTTTCTTATGAGTGAGTCTATAATCACATGTATATATACACATGTACATACATTTGTAATCAGTACGTATGCGACGTAAGTATTTATTGTTATCCGCTTAATCCACATATTAGCTGTAAGTTACTTTAAAGGGCAGTTATGACAGACCGTCTGTCAGTTTGTTCGATCAAAGTTTAAGTAATGCTTGCACGGCGGTCAGTAAAAAACTCAACGATCATAATATATTTATTTATAACTTGCACTATCAATGTATAAATACAATTCAATAGAGTTCAATATACTAATATTAAGAAACAGAATAACGTATTAATTAATTTAATTTATATATTTTTCAAAATTTGCCTAATCACTTGCCATACAAAGATGCTGAATGCCACAGCTCGTTCTACAGTGAACAGGAGTTGTTTGATCTAATATTGCACACTTATGTTAACACAGCCACATAAAGTGTAAAGAGAGGTTAAGTAGCCAACCAACTTCACTTCTTACAACAAGTTGATTTATGTGATGATATTGCAATTAATTACTTTTAAATAGATCTTGTCTTTAAAACTGTTTAAGAGAACTTGTCTATTAAACATCTAAGGTACGTCACTATTGAACATTACTTGCATTGTATTTTAAGTGTTAAACTCATTCTTATTTTATGGCCTCTGACACTTGTCAGGGCGGCATACACTCGAAGCTTTGTTTGTCCGTCCTTCCTTCCGTTCGTACTTCCGTTTCGTTTTCTTGCTCGGGCTATTTCTCACCAACCACATACAGGATGTGAATGAAAGTTTATGTGAAATTCCGCTTCAATGTGACTTTCCTGATGATATGGGTCTTGAAAATAGCTTGACTTTTTTGTTGAGAAGTGTGGGCTATTTTTAGCAACAACTGACATGATTTGAATATGCTGTGGGAAGCATGATAAGGTGTGCATGATATCAGGTTTTTTTATTTCATTTATTTTTCGTTGATAAATGGAAAGTTATCTGCAAAAAGTAAATTGTGCACCATTTATGTCCAAGCTATTTCTTAGCAACAGCTGAAATCAGAATGTAATTAAGGGACAATATATGTGAGGTGTTTGTACTACGAGGTGATACGAACTTTATAAGGCCGTTTCGCTGCGATATGTTTAGGATCTTTATTAGCATTACATTTTACCTCCCTGCAGCATGTAGTCACCCATAGTTGTCCTGTTTATTGCTCAGCAACGTCTGAGAATATCCAACTGTTTGACTGGCATCCCTGTTTAACTTTTGTTTAAGTCAGAAGTGACATCCACGTGTACAGTCTTGAAAACGCGTTACAGATCCTGCATCTCAAGATATTTAGTTTCATAATAAAATAAAGGTTTAACACTTCTGTAGTTATTTGGATTTTCATTTAAATCGTATCGGTGAGGATTTTTTATCTTGATTTTTTTGCTATTTTCAATATACATGTGTGTTTAAAATTGCGTTGCTAAACTAATATTTATCAAACAATTCTTAATCAAGAAGGCCATGGTAGCACATTATTGCTTATTGACGCAACCCTTGCCCTGTTACACAAAGGTTAGGATTAAGGATATGAAAGGTTACTTTGTACCATCAGCGAGAACTAGGCTGATTTGCAATCAGTCTGATTCAGACTTTCCATTTGAACACAGAGTCTTCATAGAAATCAGTATCGAACAATTTCGAATATTTTCTTGCGAAATTTTGAACGATACATATACTGTAAGTTATCTCAAACAATATGGTATATATTTCAAAGATGGATCGCTCCTTTTCCTGACTGGAATTCGGAAATAAAAGAATATTCTTTAATCCGATTATGACGGAAATGGCCATCATCATGTCATTATCATTCTAGTGATAATTGTCCTGCATCTTAATCTTTATCTTCGTCATCAGCTTTCTAATATTACATGTATAATAGAGTATAATTATGTTCACCTTAATCATTCAGCTAAAGTAAATGCCAATAATATCGGTATTTCAAATTGACTTATTTTATACTTAGTTAGAATTCCATATAATGCTTTTTTAAATTTGTACGATGTGCGCTAGTGCAATGTCGCCTCGTATAATAAGCATATATTTCGGTCACATTTTTATACATGGGGTGTTTTTTAATCAAACAAAATATATAACTTAACAACTGGTTTAAAATTTTCAAACAATTACGTGAACCAATATATCATATATATGCGAGGGCTGTTTTTGTTTGTTGAAGCATAGTTTTCGTTACTCGATGGGTAATTTTAAGTGAAGTGCTTTTATTTAAATACACTTAATACTAGTCCATTTAATAATGTCAACGCCGTACAATCCTAAACAATGTGGACACGGCCAGTGTTGTCTCGTAACATTAAACAAGGATATACAATCACCTTATTAATATTGATATTGATTATGGCTTTTACATGTCATTGTTTTCAAAGTTTTTATTATAAATTTAAACAACCATTCAGCGCAACAGTGACTACGACATATCATGTGTACATGGTGTTGACGAAACAAAACATTTATCTAACGTTTTCACTGCTTTGCCAAGCCTTACAAGCCATTAATTGTTATCTGTTTGCAAAAACAATGTCTTTTCACCTGTCTACCACCCTGCTAATTTGTTTGCAATTTAATACAATGTTATTTAAATTGAGCTTTATGAACGCTAGCTTTAAAACAGTTCAAATGTATGTTATGGACCTAAAATGACAACGAAAGTGCTGATTGACAAGATTCATTGTTTATTGATTATATGTAACAACATATCTTTAATGTGTTTCACTGTTTAAGAAACTTATGTTGATCCATTACACCGTTTTTTAGGTTTTGTACATTATATATTTTATCAATCAGTGTTTCTTTATGCGTATTGACCGGTCAATTGAATATTTGCCGGCCGTATATACTGGTTAAAACCGGTCAATACGAATTAAAGTAGGTCAATACTGGTAAAAATTGATCAACAGTGTGAACTTTACTTACTCTAAAAAGGATAAAATTACTATTAATCACTTTTTAAGGTACAAAAAAAAAAGTTATGTTTTCATGCATTGACAACAATTTGGAAATTTTCACTGATACACATTGATTGCCTGAGGCATGTCAGGTTCTTTCTGCCTAAATGGGTCCTAATTAAGATAAGGGACTCTTGCGATCAATAACACGCTAGTCCTAAACTTAAATCATCATGTGCCATATTTATGTCATGAGCAATACATGCATATAAGAACGTGTTAAGTAAAGACATAACTAGTACAGATGACTGTGACCTGAGATTTCTAAATATTAGTTTACTAGCACGGTGTAAACCAATGTTATTTTATCCGAACTAAAAAATCAGTTTGTGTGGTTACTATTAGTGATATTATAGATGTATATTTATAATTAAAATATAAATGCTTATAGAATAAACAAACACGTATCCAATGCTTTTATCTCCCAAAGGATATATGAAGAAGCCGCAATTATGTAACTCTCATGCATATGTGCCAAATATGCATATATAACTATTACTAGTAGAGTTACTGCATGAAATTATTTACAAACTTACTTTGGTATTGAGCGTTACAGTATGGACTAGTTATACTGTTTACGGTTTAGAAACATTCAACTAAAATGTTATATCGCCTAAAATATACAGAATGAAACTAAGTGTTATGTTTGCGAGAAAATTCATTGAAAAGTGTTATTGATAATTCATAAACAATATTTCTTTGAGAATAGTATGGATTGAACATTTTTTTGTGTATAAAAACCGTATTTTAGTATAAAATTATTTTTAATTGTGAATGCATATTCATTAAATATGTTCAAAGGACCGCGTTCAGATTTTTAGCTGTGTCATGCTATTATTTTATTAAAACCTGTGTGAGACAATTCACTGTCTTGTTTAAAGCAAAACAATGCTGTGGTATGAAACTATTTTGATGTATTTATTTTATATGAACTTTTATAACAAAGTTTTTTGGATCACAAATGACCAATATTGACCAATTTGGTGGTTTAAGTAGTATTTACTGTAACAGCCAGATTTTCAACACCGTTGTTATGTCAGTGTTCATAGAGATTAAGTGAAAAATAAATTACAGAAATGTATGAAGCAAAATAAGTTTTTACACTGCTGCATATAAAAGCAATATATAATATAAAGAAAATTAGCAGATTGATTTTGTTTCCATTTTGTATCACCACTGAAAGTAGAAAGCAACTGATCACATATCACGGTAGAATTTAGTAATCTGGATACTATTCGAATATGGGTCACATGGTTTGAAAAACTAAGTCACTAGGTCAAATAAAGTTGAAATCATGTTTCAATACATGTATATAATTGTTAATTAGGATACAGCTTGGTTAAATTGTAGTCCTCTGCGAGTTCTATATAATGTATTGACATACTGGGTTGAAAAGAATAATAGCTACTACCATTAGGCCGACTTTAAGTTGTGTCTACTCTCTTGAATCATGGTTTATCACATCACGGTTCTGAACCAGTTGAAGCTGATACTACCATATTGGTCCCTCTTGGTTACTATTGTATGCATCGATTACATGCAAGTAATGTTAAGTTCTGTTTTAAACCATAAATTAGGTCTTTAAGCAATAATACGTTACCATCAATTCATCCCCTATTACGTACACTGGGTTCGTCATTTGTCAGTTATTAAATATAATTATGAAACCTCAGACAAATTCCCGAAATTGTTTTTAAGCTATTTTAAACGTTCGTGTGAATGTTTATTATTAAGTCACACCGGTATGCACAGTTATCATTCAACGTCGACCAGCCAGCTTATCTTTAAAAACAACTGTATATTGCATTTTTTGTTGTTTGAGATTTAAACATTGACATGTACGTTAATAATTTTAAATAAATTAAATGGACGAACATGTGATAGAAATTGAGATTGTAATGCAGTTTTGTCAGTTTGAATTTTTGTACTTATACATTAATTAATGCAATAAAGATAATATATGTGCATACACAAATTGTAATGCAATGTAGATAGTGTTATTATCTGTTGTTTATGATGGAATATAGTCAAATGACTTAACAACACACTTATGAACTTTATCAAGCCTTCTATTGTAAAAACATCGCGCAGTGTTTAAAGTGTTATTCTAAACTGAACACAGGTTACAGCCATATATATTGCACACATTAGTCGCTGATAATATCATTATTATCCGAACACATATCGGCAACACCTGAAGGAGGTGGTTTTGACACTTTAAACTATAATATGTTATGCAATCTTTTTGCAGACGATGTAGACATCTTTGTGGAAGCTGCTATTTATTTGCGGAATCAAACTCAATTTGATAACCGTGCGTTCACTTTGGCATGACTATCAATATAAAGAAAATCTACATAACTGTATTTCCCAAATGCGGCCCACATGTATGAAAAGTGGACTCCAATGCGGATTTTGTCAATATAACAACTGTTTAGAATATACATAACCTTTAACATGGAAGAAAAGCTCAGGACTCCAGAGGCTCAGAATTGGCTAAAATGTATGATAGCAACATACACGACAAGGGATGTTATTGCACAATTAGCGAAGACGGATTTGAAGCATTTTACATTCATATACGCAAGGATATACATGCTAACGGTATAAGTGACGAAGAGACGTGTGATACATGTAGTGAGCAAACTAAACAATGCCAACTGTGTTCAGAAATATGTTACCTCATTTGGGACAACCATCGCTTAAAAAAAAAGTAAATTTAAAAGGACCTTCATGGAGCAATACGGATTCCACCAAATGGTGCACAAACTCTTGGCTGTTGGCCAAGAACATGCCTCCCACTGGTTACAAGGATAAGTCAAGTGCTGACACCGCGGACTTCAATGGCATCATCGGCGCCAGAAACAATTGTATCTGGATGCAGAACTGTTTTGAAGATGATCTCAGTCAGGATAAGAATATATTCACAAATGTATTTAACAAATTACCGGCCAATTTATTCTTATTCTCATATGGAAATATTGTAATTACATAAAATTAACTTGATATACAAACATTAAAAGTAAATATGTTTCCTTTGTGTAGTTGTGAATAAAATAATTGTCTTTCAGTCACGAGAAGAAGTTAACAAATTACGACACCTGCACGACACCAATATATCTTACGGGGGACATGATCAACTTCTTCGACTGTCTTTTGAATCTTCTTAATGATCCTACAAACATATATGGTTTTAAGCCAGCAGAAGATGCCCGCATGTTCCTAATCCAAGTAATCTATGTTATTTTGTCATTGTAATTGCAGACAATACGCATATATGTGCAGAAACACACATTTTGCACTGATTTTACAGTAAAAAACGACGTGAAATATTGTGTCATTCAATTTATTTATGGACAATGATACGTGCCATTGAGGTAATGCTAAATTCATTGTACTGTACAGACTGTATTGACTCATTTACTATTAAAATATGGACACATGGCCATATGTCTCGTTGCTTTTTTGTAAACCAATGTGATATGTTTTTCCGATTTAAAACCTATTTCGTTTCAGCTTCAGAGAGACACTCTTCGTGTAGACGACAAAACGACAAATGACGCGTTGTCACACATTTATGAGGACAAAATAGAAAGTAAAAAATGCATGCATAGAATTAACATATATTTATTATATACCTATTTGCCTAAATATTAGTCTAATGTCGACTAATTTCTTTCAATGATTAGGACAAACAACGTGTTGCAGGCAGACATCATTATACTTATAGTAAAACATTTCCAAAATATATCAAAGCCATATCGGTTATACATAGTTTTATTCAATATTTATTGTTTGAGAATAATTATCACTCGACTGATTAGAACTTTTCAATCTTTAATACATACTCTAATTAAAACCTGAGATTCCGTTATGTTCTTTTATCGTTCAGTACACATTCTTCAATACACTATCATTACCAACATAACAATTTATGCATCACTGCATGATAAACCGACATGGCTGAAAGTTTTTCGGTATATGCCGGAAGTTCCGGTTTTTTTAAGTTTTCAGAGGTAATTTTTCCATATTTTGTAAATCCGTTGAGTATTTGGAGGGCATTTGGGTGGGTAGGGATAATTGATCCGTACCACACATCAACATACATAAAGCATGTCACAATCGTTCAATGTAAGTCAGTTGTTCATACGTTTATCGCGAATTAATGCGCTCCTTTACGATAAGATACGATTGTGGTCGCGATGTCTTTCACAATCTTGATCGATGGTGATCACGTATTGATCTACGAATGGGCCCGAATGATATAAATAGAGCACGAGTGACTATTGACCTTATTGATTCTTGCGATTGCAAGGCATCTCAACAGAGCATGGTGTTTGTCTTGTCTAAGATCGACCCTGATCACCACGATTTAGAAGCGCGATTGTAAACGATTTGGCATGCTATGTTACGTTCAATACGATCCGATACGATGATCCCGATGGACAATTGATCACAGTTGATCGTGTTAATCGTATAAAAAAAATTTAACCGTACCATCGTGTCATCGTGCCATCGTTATTTGTATTTCTTTTCGAAATCGCGATAGCACTAACAGAACACCGTACTTATTTGTACGAATTGTATCCGTATTGATTATCCACCTTGCAGTCGTCGTTTTATAAGCAGACTGTGTGGAACGCTGTTAACATTTGAACATTTACTGTATGCGTGTATCTTACATGTACTTGTATTATTGTTTACCGGTACATTACTAAGAACCAAATACTCTTCAGCCACTAAGTTATCATTAATACAATTTTAAGCAGTTGTCCAGAAATATGTTAATAAAAATAAACCTTTACCTTTAAACATTGTTATTTGAAACTACGAACTGGAGTATGTAATAGAATGAGTTAAAGAATATATGACTCGAATTGTGCCATTTTCTCAGACATTCAATACAATACATTTTCAAAGCATCATGAGCTTTTATATCCAACAGTTGACTATTTGCGTACTATAATATTTATCTTAAAGGGAGCTGTTGACAGATTGCCGAATAGAAAAAATTTCCAACTTTTTGTCAAAGATTCCAAACATAACAGAATTGTATACAAAATACCCCTGTCACACTATACCGCCTTTCCACTGCGTTGGCACGGCGTTGTTTAATTTTCCAGAGAGCGCCGTTAGATCGCAAGACAAATTTGATATTTTTCGTGAAGACGGAGATGTCACGGCGTCATCACAGCGACCAAGGCGTTGCTACGGAGCTCCCATGGCGTTCTTTCGCGTTCCTACGGAGTTCTTGTTGGCGATTGTCTGCGTTCTCACAGTGCTTCCACTGCGTAAAATGCGCTTTCACGGCGCTAACCCTGCGCTGACGGCGTGTTAAAGACGTGTTGGTTCGTTTTTGTCAGGCAAACGCCGAAGGACACGGGAGAAGCGCCTTGGTAGCGCAATGATCGCCGTGACAGCTCCGTACAGTCGTTGTAAGTACGCAGTAAAATAAATAACACTCCGTATACGCGCCGTAGACGCGCCGTATAATCGCGGTAGAAGCGCAATGACATCTCAGAGAACGCAGTACAGTCTCCGTGCATGCGCCACCGACGGCCACAGCGTTTGCACTGCGACCTCTGTGCGCGCCCGCGGAGCTCCAGTAGCGTTGTAGGAGACCTTACTGCGATGCTCTGGCGAGCTTAGGGCGACTCCAGTGCGCTTTTATCAGGATGTGCATGCTCAAAGTGCGCGCCACCGCTCGGCGTTCTATGCGTTCCCAACGCGTCTACTGGCGATGCTACTGCGGCGATGCTTGCGATCGTACTGCGCGCACCTCGGCGTTCTGCCTTTTTCTTGGACGCCGTGGTATCGCCGTGAGAACGCGGCCCTAGTGTGACAGGCGTTTTAGGAGCGAAATAACACTACGGACATAGATGTATACTGTGAATACCGTTTCGTTTATGAGTAATCATTAGTTGACATTGATAAAATGATGAAGCGTTTGTAACGCTTAAACGAATGAATAATTTGGAGTGTTTCTGTTGTTTCGTTAAAATTGTTGACAACACGTGAATGACGTACATGAAGTTAAAATACATGGCCAATTATAATAGAAGTCGGAATGCCCGAGTGGTTCAGGCGTTAGCTTTTTGATCCGGTATGTCAGAGGTTTGAACCCGGGTGGCAGCAACTTTTTTTCGGCTTAGCTGTTCAAACCATCTTTTGACCTTTCTAAATATCTAATCAAATGCTGTGAATATTTCCCGCCAGTAGTCCCAAATGAATAAATCCTGGTATTGCATCGGCTTATTTGAAAATATTTGTAGTAGAAAGTCATAATGCAAGGGGTGCAAATTTCCAGAACTACAGAAGATAACGAATGCTACTGAATACAACGTTCAAATGTGTACACATTATAAATAGCAATTGTGTCAATGCTCCCGGCTGTCCGGCTAGCGCAGTGGTTTGTGGCGCATGTGAGTTTGGTTGGTTGTCACCATACCGGACAGGTGGGGTTTCCTCCGGGTACACCGGTTTCCCAGCACAAGACCACATAAAAATTTAGATATATTTAAGTAAAACATAAAAAGCTGGAAATTGCAGCTATGATTCAAAATTTGTCCCAACTTTAGTGAGTCTCTAGTAAGTTAATTAGGTAGGAGTGCTGGAAAACACTCCTGGTCCTCACATAATGCAGCCTTAGGCGCAGAAGGACCTCATAAACTTCGAAATACACATACAGACAGAAAATGCTGCCACCGCATGAATGACGTGTATATATTAACCTCTGATATGCATGAATGAATCGATCCTCGACTTCAAGGTCAGTGCCAGGTCAGTCTGTCATATAAATATAAAATATATTTGAAGTTGAAAGGGGAAAAAAATCGACAAATTATCGTGGTTGTCATTGAACAGGAAGCGAAAACTAGCTTGCGTAAATTACATATTTTAATCTGTGGAACTACTTGCATACTCCGAATTGAAATGCACTTATTAATAACATATCCTGCCGAGTATTTTTATCGATGATCTATTGATTTATATACCATTTACGCATTATTTTCTTTGTTACTCTCTTTGTATTAAATATTATTTTTATTCCTTGGAGGAGTATAGTATGTTTTAGCATGTGAGTACTGTGTGTCGTTCGAATATATTCAATAATGCGACGGTTAAGTGAAATATATGAAACAAACAAACAAGTTACATATTTGTCAGTTAAAAAAATTACATCGACTGTTTAATCTACATTCGTTATTTTAAAATTACACTAAACGCCGAATATCTTTTAAAAAGATATTTCTTGTATTTTCTGTTTTCCTTTTTTTATCATTTTATTTTTTTCATTTTTTGCTGTTATACTTAAGCTTTTTAATTCCGATGCTTAAATATGTCAAGTTAAAACATCTAATGGAATACTTAAAAAAAATATGTATACAAGTCCCTTTAGGTAAATGATGTCTCCCTGTCTACTATTGAAGTTACTTATAGATATAAACAGTTAGAAAGACACAATGCGACACATACATCTATGCATTTTCAGATATAAACAATTAGAATGTAGTTCATAAAATTGCTAATAGCAACTAAAGGTAGCTACTTTGAAATTCAAGTACAAAACACTTACATTTGAGGCGCGTCGTGAAAAAAAACTGGACTTAATACATGTGCGTAAAGTGTCGTCCGCCTGTGTTTAAACATTTATGTCGAAACAATGATAAATGAGGAAAGGTAGATGTGTATTTTACAGGCATCTTGACCTATTATCCAAAAGGCTTACTATGCAAATATAAGTTCAAGAAATTATAATCCGGTATCGAAACTGATTCTAGTGTTTCCAAACTATCCAAACTGAAAGCGAAACTAAACTTAATAGTGAAACAGATGTTAAGTTAAATTACACTGATAAAAACAAGGTTTTGAGGAACAATCAATTAAAGATCATGAAAATGTCTACACAATACGGGCTGCCATTGCGTTTTACTACTGGCTTTGGAAAAGGCCTTATTTGTCAGGTAAAATTACTTGTTTTAATAATAGATTAATTATTTTTTTTGTAATTTAATGTATTCAATTTATTCATTTTATTTTGTTAATGTTATAATCATAAAGTATTATAATATTCTTCAGTATATCCAATTCGTTCATTTAAATGCAATTCAATAGTATTTCTGTTATTCTTCTTCTTCATTTCTTCTTCTTCTTATTATTATAATTATATCATTTGTTTCATTTTATTCATTAACTTTTATCTAATGTCCATGGTTTCTTATTAGTAATTTACCACAAGTTATTCTGATTATAGTGTTTTTGCAGCATTACTATTACTACTTAAGCTATGAATAGTTGGCTTAATTCTTGATAACTAGTACAACTAATTTAAGTCTGAATAACATTTTACTTTTTTTTTATGTTTACCTTTACATCGCATGCTTAATTCCAAAATGTTCCTCAAAATTTAGTCACATGTCTCTTTTTTACAGGTGGACAGAATTTTGCAAATCTTTGATTAATATGGTCATCCCCAGAAGAAATATCAAAACCTGGCTATGACTGGTATCCCTACAAGAGCTGAATGATAACTTTTAGTTTAGAAACTCGACTAGAGTGTAAATAATCTGGCAGTCCAACCAAATAATATCCAAGGATATCATGAAAGACTGCCAGTTTTATGTAAATATGATTATGATACTTCGACAATTTTTTAATTGAAATGAAAGGAACACAGGTTTAATTTATTATTATGTACTGTTACAATTTTAAGCTGTTTTCAGCTTCTGTGTCCTGCACTTGCAACACCTTAATGATGTATTTGAAGCACATATATTTTATAACTGGTTATACATTTATATAGCTTTGAATAATGCTTTGATATATTTCCCATATAAAATGTATATAATAATATTACAAATATTCATTTTCATATATTAATATATTTATAATGTCAATGTAACCGTCATTATAACACATGCGATAGAGGGAAATTATAATATTTGCAAAACACATAATCACTTACAAACTTGAGAAGTGATGTATCTGCAATGATGAACTTTGAAGGAAACAGTATGCATCTGTATAGCGTAATGAATTTAATGGTGATAAAGTGAATCACCTTATTTGTTGTAAAGTTCTGTACTAACAAATATAACCATTTAATATCAATTTTCTCCTGAAATCAAACATGAGTGACATTTACACAAAATATGAAATATAACAATCTGTACTCATCTGATTTATTAAACTATATTTTTGTATGCAATTATATGTGCAATACTTATAAACAAATTGAAGTACTGTTATTATTTTGTTTTGTGGTACGCTGTTTAAATGAATTTCCAAACTAGATTGACATAATTACTGTCAGTTGAATACATGGTCAGTGGGGATAAATGATTTTATTGATCTTGTGGTAGATATTTTTCAATTTTTTCATGTGTTCCAATGTTTTTTTGTGATTATTTTTTTTGAATGAAAACAAAATATGAGTGTTATAAAAATATTATTTTTTAGTGCTTTTGAAGTTGGCTTATTGAAAACAAGTGGATCAAAATGATGCAAGGCACATTATTTGCTTGAGTAAGAAATGAGAAAATTGCAATTTGCTTGCATCAAAAAGAAGGATTTGGCATCAATTGAAATTACTATTCAAGACTGGGTGTCCATAATATTATCAAAGTGAGTGGCTTTATTATAATACATTTGCTTAATATTATCAAGAGCATGTTGTTAATATCATTAAGCAAATTCAAAAATGTAAGTCATATATTATATGAGCTAATTTTCTGCACACAATTTCATGCTGAAATGGCAGGTTTATTTTATATTTCAAATGTGCAGGACATTTGATATATAATTATGGATACAACTTTAAACATATAGATTCAATGCAATTTATCTCACTTGCCTACGTCACTCTGGCTGTACCGCTGCTAGTTAGTTTGTGGATGGACAACAAATATTTAAGTGGATCATTGTGCGATATAAACTGTATTTTGATTTACAATAATTTAGGAAAGGAAACGCGAACGAAGGAATTTTATAACACTCATCAATTTCAGTGTTTATCATATACGAGCTAAGTTGAGCCATATCGAGATTTTCGATGCGCTTGCAAATGCCGCGTTTGAATTCACGATTGCATCGGATAAGTTCCTTGTGTTTACCAAACGGGAATTAATGAATTATTTATCCAAAGAACAATTGTAATTCTGCCTTGACGCTGGTGTGTTAAAAGGCCAGGTGCAGTTCCTCAACAGCATTACGTATGTCACAGTATTCATTTCTTCATGAGTCAGTTTGTACATTAAGCTTTTACATTAAAGAATTTTATAATCATAAAAAGTAGGGATGGCTTCGAATACCAAAATCGGTATTCGAATAATCGCATTTTCATTCAATCGAATATTCGAATATTCGCAAAGATTCCCATATTAATTAATGTGAGCTTGGTGATCTAGAAACACCATGTTACTATTTTGTATAAGGTTTTGGCGCCAATTACTTAGTAACATCTTCATCAACATATCGGAAAAACATTTGCATACATTAATTACGCGCTGTTAAGAATTAAATAAAATAAATTATAGTCCTGTTTTTAATGGTTATTTTGTTAAAGAAATTATCAATAATCCCTAAACTACAAATGTCTAATCTACTTGGACACTTGTCTGTCAATAAGCATACTTTTATCGGTAACTTTTAGCAATATTTCTCAGCTATAATGACTGCTAAACGTGTTTTTGCACTTCTGTAATAAAATTGTGTTACAGTTTTAAGGTCTAATTTCCAAATAACCATTATGGTTTCACTTTGTCTGACGAAGTTGCGTCTTAATGGCAACCAGACGAGTGACCGCTGACACGTGCTCGTATACATGTGTCTTCAATATCTCTTAGTCTGACACTTGACACTGGTCTTTCAGAGCAATACAAATGTGCGAATATTCGAATGGCGTTTTAACTATTCGAATAGCTTTCATTCAATCAAATATTCGAATATTCGAATTGTTTTGCCATCCGTAATAAAAAGGCATTAGTATTTCAGAACGAAAATTACACAATAGTGAATCTCGTCAAATCTGAACATGATGAACTGGAGTTGTATGGACGATTTATAGCTTTATTCCAGCGCATAATTGCTGGTTATAAAGAGGCTAACTTCAGCAGAAATAATGACATTTGTCTAAAATGTCATGACTTCATATTTAATACATATCTTAATGAGTTTGATTCAAACGTATTAAAGAGAATTTTAATGATTAACAAGTCGGATGTACGTTCACTTATTTCAGAACATACTACAGTGCAAACAACAGAAATTCGGACAGCCACTCGAATGTCTATGCATTGTCTCGAACGGATTGAGATATCAGGGGGCCCCGAGCTGTATAAAGCACTACACGGTTCGAGCATACAGGAACTTGCTTTTATCTAGGAAATCGATGCTTCATTGGTTTCGGAAGTGCTACCATGCATGCCTAAATTATCGTATTTGAAACAAAAACAATCCAATGTAAAGGAAGACGTGTGTGTTCTTTTAACTGTACAACATGTATGTTTATTCCAAAGTGCATGTTCTCTTGGGTTTCTTCGACGGTTGCTAGTGCAGATATCTTCTGTAAAACAACCTATCCGCTGTGATTTGAACCAGGTGACTTTAACTGATTGTGATACGCCCGTTTTAGCGATCGGACATGTTGGATTGTGACATGACCAATATGACGCTATACGTGAACATGGGCAGTACTAAGCTATATGACATACTGCTTGATACAAGTATAGGGACTTTGTATCTCGAAACGGTTGGGGATGTTATATTAGCATCAGAAATTCTTCCCACACTCAGCAGGCTAAAACAACTCGCATTATGTGGGACGTTTAAGGGCCGTTGTGAACTCAATCTGCCTCCTTCATTGAACTCTATACGTCTGTAAAGAGGTATTGCTTTGCAGTTTGTTGATCACGCTTTCTTTATTAGATCATGCTGTACAGTGTCAGTTGTGTGATTTTGTATTGCAGTCATGTTTAGAAGGTGGTGAAACTGAATCAAATATACATGTATCGGTCGTGCTATCTGAAATATTTTTATTATCGTCCAGTTTGGCGATATTGGTAGAAACTGGCAGTAATGAGTTGTTTGAAATGTTTCATGATACAAGTAAAGGGATCCTGGACCTAAAAACAGCTGATTGTGCTTCATAAGCATCAGAGATTCTATCCACACTCAGCAAGTTAAAAAAGAGTTATTTAAGGGGGAACTATATGGGTCGTTGTAACCTCCAGCTGCCTGCTTCGTTACAATGCATATCTCTGCAGAAAGGCGAATGTTCCAGTGAGTGGCTGTTCAGCTTGTTAATCAAGCTTTCTGTATTAGATCTTTCTGTAAAGTGTGAGCTGTGGGATTTTGTATTGAAATCAAGTGAAGAAGCCTGTGGAGCTGATCCAAATATACGTGTACCTGACTTGCGATCTAAAATGCTGACATGTGATTTGTCCAATATCGAGTTGTTAGTGCAAAACGGCAATATTGAGCTCTTTGAAATATTTCTTTTTACAAGTGTAGGGATCCTGGACCTGAGAACAGCGCTGATTGTGTTTCGTTAGCCTCAGAGATTCTTCCCACACTCGGCAAGTTAAAACAGCTTTATTTACCAGTGACATATAAAGGTTGCCTGCTTCGTTACAATGCATATCTCTGCAGAAAGGCGAATGCTTCAGTGAGTGGCTGTGCAGATTGTTGATCCAACTTTCTTCATAAGGGCATCCTGTAAAGTGTGAGCTGTGGGATTTTGTATTGCATTCTGGTACAAATGCTCGTGAAACTGATTCAATTACACATGTTTTTGACGTGCAATCTGAAATATTGTCATATGACTTGTCCAATAACGAGATGTTAGTGCAAAACGGCAGTATTGAGCTCTTTGATATATTTCGTGATACAAGTGTAGGGATCCTGGACCTTAGCACAGCTGATTGTGTTTCATTAACATCAGAGATTCTATCGACACTTAGAAAATTAGAAAAGCTTATTTTATGGGGAACCTATATGGGTCGTTGTAATCTCCAGCTGCCTGCTTCGTAACAATGCATATATCTGCAGAAAGGCGAATGCTCCAGTGAGTGGCGGTACAGCTTGTTAACCAAGCATTCTTTATTAGATCATCCTGTAGAGTGTAAGCTGTGGGATTTAGCATCAGAGATTCTATCGACACTCAGCAAATTAGAAAAGCTTTTTTATGGGGAACTTATAAGGGTCGTTGTAATATCCAGCTGCCTGCTTCGTTACAATGCATATCTATGCAGAAAGTCAAATGCTCCATTGAGTAGCTGTGCAGCTTGTTGATCACGCTTTCTTCATAAGATCATCCTGTAAAGTGTGAGCTGTGGGATTTTGTATTGCAATCAAGTGAAGAAGCCTGTAGAGCTGATCCGAATATACATGTAGCTGACTCGGTATCTGAAATATTGTAACATTACATGCCTTATATCCATATATTAGTGAACAAAGGCAGTATTCAATTGTTTAAAATAGTTCGTGATACAAGTATACGGATCCTTTACCTGAGAACAGCTGATAGTGTTACATTAGCATCAGAGATTCTATCAACACTCAACAATTTAGAAAAGCTTTATTTTTTATGGGGACGCTATATTGGTCGTTGTAATATCCAGCTGCCTGCTTCGTTACAGTGCATATCTCTGCAGAAAGGCGTATGATCCAGTGAGTGGCTATATAACATGTTGATCATGCTTTCTTCAGTAGATCAACCTGTAACATATGAGCTGTGGGATTTTGTATTGCAGTCAAGCGAAGAAGTGAATAGAACTGAACCGGACGTGTCCGTTTTTCGTCGAGAAATGTTGACGTGTAATATGTTCAATGTGCAGCTGTATGTTAGAACTGAAGGTAGTTTTTTTCTCTTTGAAGGATTGCGCGGTACGAGTATCGGAATGCTGACACGCATAACTCCTGATGGGCGTTAAGAGACACGAATTATGCACGAATCAAGGTAAAGTAAAAGAATACGATTTTCAGCCACTGTCTAATTTCTGGAAATACCAAACAACACATATTAAGAAAAGTAAACTATACTTCTTTACAACGGTTTGAAAGATCTTCATAGTATCGTCATTTTATGTATTTTTATTGTTTTCTGCATGGTCGATTTAACAGCTCTACATTTCTTAATTCAAAGACTTTTCGCTCTTTTTGTATGATTTTCAGTCATTAGTATTGAGTAATTAAAGTAGAAGCTGCAATTATTAAAAGTATTCTGAAACTCTCGGGTGAAGATATTTCTTTGGCACCAGAGACTATACAATATGTGATACTTATACCATTATCATACAACATGGACACACATTACCACCGTCCCTACGTATTATGAGTGTTATTTTTAACCTTTTTTGGTGGTCTAGTGTGTTGATAAGTCTTTCTAAATTGTGCGATTGTACTTGGGTAAATGTGTCGTGTTTCGAGCAAAGAGCAGAGTTAACTTTGTTTCGCACAGTCGCGCGATATAAGACTAGTCAGATTTTAAACTTGAGGTTAAAGAATAATCCTGGACTGTATGAAACTTTACCCACAATAAATATCACCAGTCTGAATATTACGCAAATACAACACGCAGACATGCTGTCACAGACACTGCCTCTTCTTAACCTTTTGGAGCAGCTTAGGGTGTACTTACACCATAATAACATGGAGATGAAATCACCAGAATCGATAAAGTATGTGTTTAAAATTTGTAAATCATTGACATCGTCCTCGCTACGACAGTTCTGCCTAATGTCCAGCCATTTGTACCAAGCAAAATGTTGTTCCGATTTGAAGGGAAGTTAGACGAATTTATCCAACTGGAATTTGATTAATTGGAATGAGTCGAAATGCAACAGCTTGAAGTTGTGAACAAACAGCATATTTTTGGTGACGCTTCTTCTGTTAAGTCCTTCTGCTACTAGTGATGATGCTAATGACGATGATGATAAACATGTATTACGAGGAGATGGATATGTGGATTCGAGACCATGTGTACACCATTATAAAATTCGACTTTGAAATTCTGAGAAAGTTAAAGCGTGTGTCTAAACTCTTACATTTATACAATTTCTGTATTACACTATGCTATAGTTAAATTTGTATTCGTACATCTGGATCCGTATCCATATTTCATCTGAAATTTTCTAACAAAGATTTTTAAAATTAATATTTTTGAATTTCAACGATTTTAGCTAATAACACATTTAAAACTGCTTTAAATTATGCAATAGCTTCTCAGTAAGAAACATTTTTTTATCCAAAAAGGCTGTTTGCAATATATGTATTTATTTTCACATCGTTCGTGTATTACAGAACACCGTTACAAAAATAAACCACGTTAATCCGTTAAAGATGGTTAAGAGTATTATACGCAAATATGTATAAGCAACATCCATTTTCTTGTTGTTATTATTAGAAATGTTTGATTAAATATAAACGTATTCATATTTACATGTGTAAATAGTACGATGTGAATATTTACCTTAATGGGAGTACGTGTGTAGATTCAGATATTCTAAAGATAGTCCTTTTACTCATGTAAATGCGCTTTCAAAATGATTTTTATAATGATAATCCTTATAAATAGGACTGTTAAAAGTATTCGGTGGTTTCAATGGTAACTGTGATATGAATGATATTTATCAAGACAACCATACCTTTAACAAAGTTTGACATTTGCGTAAACAATGGTAACTATGGTTTCTATTGGTGAAACTGTAATTGCACACGTGACGTGATTGTGATTGATGAATGTTTTATCCTTGCACTTTTAAATATGTTTCATTGATATTTATTTATTTATTTGTCATTTCCAAATGCTTTATAAATGCAAAGTTTTGTACAGTTGTTTTGTTTCCCACGTTACTGTTTTGCTTTGCTTTGCATTGCTTTGTTTATGACGCAAAATGATAGTAATAATGATAATGCTGATGACCATGATTGTACATAATATCGGTGATTTGAAATGTAACTGTGACATTAAATTAAAGGTCACTATTTCTATGTATTAATAATTTCTTAAACACATCTTTACATTTGCACGAACAATGTTAATTTATATGAGTGAAATTAGTATTCCCGATTAAAATGTACACTTCAAACGAAATAAGTTATTTTGCACGAACACCGTATTATTCATGTAAATAGTTCGTATGCATATTTTGTCATGCCAAAATGCTTTATTGAAACTTTTGCACAGCTTTCTTTTTTATGTTTCCAATGGCCGATAAGGTTATTGCTTTGTTTTGATCATTTTCAAGTCATATGAATTTTTATCTCAATTTGTTTGCAATAAATCCACGACAATTATAATTGTTGCTATAAATACTTAAAGGATTCCCTTACAAATATTTAATTTATTAATACTTCATTAAAGCCGAGGTGCCCCTAACTTATACTTAAGTACATCTTACTAATACGTATGGGTCTCTTTCGAACACTTAAACGCCCTTTATGAGTACTTACGTGACCTTTACGAAAACGTTATAGACCCTTAGAAACATACAAGTACCAGTTTTAAATACTCAAAGGTGAGTTAGGATTAATTAATTTTATGTACTACAGTGAAATAAAAGTCAAGTTATGCTCTGTTCTGTTCTGTTCTAACCACTTAAGTGCACATTATTAATACTTCATACAAATTGTGAAAGCTTAAATATCCCTAATGAATACGTTATTGCCCCATTATGCACACTTACATGTAAGTGCCCGTTTAGAAGACGTACGTACACCTTTCGCATACTTAAATGTATCTTTAGCAAACTTACTAACCACTCTTCAACGGCTAAAACGTCTTTAGTGTGTATATTTGTACAGTGCGATGTCACCAATAATGTAGTGCGTGTAATGCAGCTATTAAAGGATTTTGGTGCATTGTAATTATTTATAGATACATTTATATCGTTTGGGCATTTTAATTTTATGTAAGTGTTTTCTTTTTTTACATGCATATTGATTAGCATTAATACATGCATTATGTCGATATGTTTATGATAGAAACTGATATCTAGTATGTTGAATATCACCCAGCAATCATTGGGTCTTGATAATGCGTGTCGGTAAATGCATACAGTAGGTACTATTTCATTGTGTTTTGAAAGAGATTGTTTATGTTCCAATAAACTCGTGTGCTTTTTTATGTGAGTTTTCTTTTCGATCGATCTGCAATTTCTTTATGGTTTAGACAATTTAGATTAAACATATGCTGGTATATATTGTCAAGTAGACTTGTTTAATTGATTTGACGAAAGCTAAATTAAAGTTTGGATTGTGCTATTTATATGTATTGTTTAATATTACAGCATAAGCTTCCTTAGAGATGTACCACGCGTCATAATTATGTTCAACATGGTAATCACATACAGATTGAAAACTAATGTTAACAATACGTGCAATTTTCGTCTAACATCTCCATCATTGCGATAGCAGTTCAATGAAATGTGTACATATTTGATTGATTTTTGAGAATAAAAATCTGATTGTTTTGTTGTTTGTATATCATGTTTATTGTATTGCATACGTGTTAAAGTAGACATTCAACCATTTGTAATATTATCATGCTTCAAAGCTGAACGAAGAAAATGAAACAAATTTTGTATATAACACAATATATTCGTACTTGTGTTCATAATATATTATATTATAACTAATCATTTAGCTTGCCTATATGTTCTTGTAGTCTTTAAAATTGTTTTGTATTCCTACCAGTGCACATATTGTTAGTAAACTTTCAAAAGAACGTAAGGGTACACAATATGTACCCATTTAAAGCATTTTTGTTTGCTTTTTGGATTTTTTAAATTGATTTTATAGCAAACTTGATATTAATGCGTTCAATACTTGTAAACGATGTATATAATGTTTTTGCAGTAGATGAACAGTTCAAGTATTGTATGTTTGTAAGTTCTGAAAGAAATTGATTTCAGTTCATTTTGAAATCTCCATACCAGACACGTTTAAAAATGTAATATGTTATGCATAATATTACATAGTCCGTCAATATTTATATTGAAAAGATATAATATTGTAATATCATGTTGTTCTTTTAATGCCCCGAAGGTTAGTTATAGAATCTCCACGTCTGTCCGTTCATATATCATCTTTCTGTCCGTCTGTCCGTCTCAGTCTTGTTTCCCCTGCGTAACATAACTCGACAAATATTAAGGGAATCTACATACAATAAAAGGAATTGATACTTTAACATTAACCATATCTTCCTTCTCTTAGAGTTATTGACCTTTTACTCTATATAATTTTTGGGCAGAATTCAAATTAATGTTTATATGATATAACGCATTCATAAAGGGAACTTAATTGCATGTTACGATATTGCTAGTAAAGGCAGATTTCAAGCACCTTATATCTATATAATCTATTTAAATAGTTATATATAAACGGATAAACCTGTTCGGATAAATGTACTGCTAGTATAATATAGGATATGACGTCTCGTAGTTCTTAGGCACTTCGGGGCATTCTCCAGTCCAGGGCGACCGTTTCGTCTTGTTATATAAAGCCTATCACGGGTTGGCTATTTTGGTAACTCGCCGTCAGTCGTTTGTCGGCCATAGTACGTTGTACGTCGTCAACGTTCCCCTCTGCGTAATTCCTTAAAATCATGATTATTCTTTTTTAAAAAGCCACCAAATGGTGGGGTAGTTTTCCTCCTTATAAAGGTAAATCGTATATGTAAACTTTTAAATTAAAATATTGTCTGATTTCAATTGCATGACTGCAAAATAACTTCCCAGGTATATTCCTTGAATGACCCTCTACCTCACAGCTTTCAAACATGTTGAATCATTGAAATAAAAATGGCTACTAGGGGGCGCAGTTTTCCTCATTTGGTAATATTGAAAACTTCTTTTCTAAAACCACTTGCTGGATTTTAAAATCTTTTATTGTTAATCAGATAAAAGGTAGCATATGAGCAAACGCTCAGATTTACTCATAAGTGCGCGCAACTCAGTGCAGATATGAAAAACAAATAAGACAATCCGAATTAACATTTTCATTTTACGCTAGCAGTGAAATATTTTTCTTAATTTAGCTGCACTGTAATAGTTAGAGACATGGCGTTTATTTAGAATTTTGGCTACAATTGGCAGTTTCAATATCGTTCTTGATATTTATAATTATATATGACACTTTGCTCTTTGCAAACTTTGCTAAAACTCGGGTGACCGACCTGTGCCATTTTGCCTGCTTGTTATCATGTGTGTATATCTATGTGTACCTCACTATTTAAATAGTCTGAATTGTTCATTATATCGAAACACAGTATCGCAAATTTTACGAAAGTCTATTAGTGTCACAAGAACGTTAAAAAATATATTTTTAAAGACGTTATAACGCAAAGAAACACGTTATAGCGCAATGCAAACGCGTAATAACGTAGATAAAAACACGTAATAACGCACAGCGACACGCAATAACGCAAAACAAACACGTTATAACGTAAATCAAAACACTAAATAACATGAAGAAACACGTAGGAACGCAAAATAATACGTTATAACACAAAACAAACACGTTATTACGTGATCGCAAAACACGTTTTAACGCAAATTAAACGACGTTATAACGCAAAACAAACACATAATACAGTAAATCAAAACGCGGTGTAACGCAAAAAATACGGTATGACGCAAAACAAACACATTATTACGTAAAAGCTAAACTCGTAATAACGCAAATAAACACGCAATAACGCAAATAAACTCGTTATAACGCAAAACAAACACATTTTTACGTAAAACTAAGAAAAAACACGTACCAACGCGAAACAAACACGTTATAACGTTATACTAAACTCGTTATAACGTAAAGAAACACGTACTTACGCAAAACAAACACGTTATAACGTACAATTCAACTCGTTATAACGCGAATAAACACGTAATAACGTAAAGCAAACATGTAATAAGGTAAATTAAAACACGTAATAACGCGAAGAAACACGTAATAACGCAAAACAAACACCTTATTATCTAAAATATACTCGTTATATTACATATCGTTACTATAAATAGTAACAAATTGACGTCACGAGCGGGCCGATATTCGTATCCGCCGGGCCAATATAATCATATTGGCCCCGGGCCGATTTTCTATATCTGAAAAGAATCAGATCGCGCGACGTCAACGTCAATTTGTTACTATTTATAGTAACGATATGTAATATAAACGATAACATACGGCAGAGCCGGGCCGGACGTCTATAATCGGCCCTAGCCGAATAACGGCCCTCGGGCCAAAGGCCCTCGGGCCGTTATAGCGGCAGCGGGCCGATATATAGACGTCCGGCCCGGCCCTGCCGTATGTTATTGTCTAAATAACACGCACGAACGCAAAATTAACACGTTATAACGAAAAACTAAACTCGTAATAACTTGAAGAAACACGTTGAAACATAAAAGTAAACTTGTTATTAAGCATAGAAACACGTTATAACGAAACACAAACACGTTATAACGTATCAAAAACTTTATAAAGGGCGAGAAAATACTTCGTTATAAGTATGCATGTGGATTTTTTTAATAGAAGCTGCTAAGACAACACAATGGTTAAGATCGGTCCGTTTATTGAAGTTTATTGTAAATTACTGTTTAATAATACATACTGACTTTTTTACAGGTATTCCAACAAACATTTGGTCCTATTGTAAGTTAAAATTACTCGACCTCTGTCAATACAAATAAAGACAAAAATCAAGGAATTATTCGGTGGGTTGTCTTATTCTTTCTTGATTTTGTATATTTCCTGGTATATATATCGCTTATGTTCCCACTGATCGAATATCCAAAATAATTAAGCATTGTATCTATGTAATTTATTTTAAAAGAAACATAGATCCTTTTCGTCCGATTTAATGTTAAAGTTATTTAAAAAAAACTGGGAAAAACGGTCGAATTTCCAACACAGTTCAAGTTGTATGGCATCTCCCACGGCTTATTTGATGAGGACCCCTGCTGGTTTTACCACGTGGTATCTGAAAGCGATAGTAATCCAACTAACACAATGACGGTGTATTAACGTTGTAGTACCGTTACGGATATGGTTGCAATAACGTTAAAGATGAAGTTTCACGCTTTTTGGCTGTCAGAAGTAATTTTGTAAAACTAATTCCTTTCTGTTAATACGCTTTTGTTCCGATATTTCAAGGTTTGGAAAGCACCTTGCATATAATATAATAAAGATAACTTGTTTTATTGACACTTACCACACACTTTTGATATATCCAATAGTATCCTGTGTATTTCTATCGTGGTGAGATACCACGGTAAAACCAGTGGGCAACCGGGTGTCATCATCAAATAAGGCGCTGGAGATGCCCTAAAAATTGAACATATTTTAAATTCAACCAAAATTGTACAGCGTTTTCAAACTTTAACGTTTAAAGGACCAAACGGATATTTGTTTATTTTAACATAAATTACATTGATACAAAGCTTAATTATTGTAGATATTCTATCCGTGGGAACCTACCGGCAAGCGATATATTTAATGGGAAATATACAACTCAAGGAAGAATAACACAACCCACCGAAAAATTCCTTGATTTTGTTCTTTATTTGTATCAACAGTCTTTGACTGATATTAACTTATAAAATGACCAAAAGTTTGTTGGAATACCTTTTAGTAAAAAAAAGTCAGTATATGGTCAACATGTATAAGTTTCTAAAACCGTTGCGACCTAAACGATATTTGTTTGCGTTTAATAGAAATCAATTATTTTCCAGGCGTCCCCTTGTATTTTTTCTCGTACCAAGAATTATCGATTCGGCAAACTGGACAGGAAGGAAAGTTGCGCATGTATTAATTTACATTAAAATTCAATTAACCAATCGATCTTAACCATTGTGTTATCTTATGAGCTTCTTTAAAAATTCTACAGGCATTCTTATACCGAAGTATTTTCTCACCTTTTTGTATAGTTTAAATACGTTGTAACATGTTTGTTTTGCTTTATAACGTGTTTTTTTTGCGTAATGACGAGTTAACTTGTACGTTACCACGCGTTTCTTCAAAAATAAGAGACACACAGAATATTTTTTTCAGAAACAATCGTTTACAATTTTGACATTTAATTTATCTCCTTAAAAACATTTTTCCGTTTTTTGCGTAATCGCGGCTACAGAAATGCATGTAATTAAAAGATGTGTTGAGTGGATGTCAGATTACGAACATAATGACATTAATTTCGACATGGAAATATATAAATAATCGAAACGGGGGTTGAAGTCTACTAACGCTAATCATTCAGCATGGTGTCTGAAATAGAATATAGTACTGTTTGCATATCTGAAATAGAATATAGTACTGTTTGCATATCTGAAATAGAATATAGTACTGTTTGCATATCTGAAATAGAATATAGTACTGTTTGCAAACAAAGCCTATAATAAGAATTACGGACAACATTCAGCATGGTATCTGAAATAGAATATAGTACTGTTTGCCAACAAAGCCTATAATAAGAATTACGGACAACATTCAGCATGGTATCTGAAATAGAATATAGTACTGTTTGCCAACAAAGCCTATAATAAGAATTACGGACAACATTCAGCATGGTATCTGAAATAGAATATAGTACTGTTTGCCAACAAAGCCTATAATAAGAATTACGGACAACATTCAGCATGGTATCTGAAATAGAATATAGTACTGTTTGCCAACAAAGCCTATAATAAGAATTACGGACAACATTCAGCATGTTATCTGAAATAGAATATAGTACTGTTTGCCAACAAAGCCTATAATAAGAATTACGGACAACATTCAGCATGGTATCTGAAACAGAATATAGTACTGTTTGCCAACAAAGCCTATAATAAGAATTACGGACAACATTCGGCATGGTATCTGAAATAGAATATAGTACTGTTTGCAAACAAAGCCTATAATAAGAATTACGGACAACATTCAGCATGGTATCTGAAATAGAATATAGTACTGTTTGCCAACAAAGCCTATAATAAGAATTACGGACAACATTCAGCATGGTATCTGAAACAGAATATAGTACTGTTTGCAAACAAAGCCTATAATAAGAATTACGGACAACATTCAGCATGGTATCTGAAATAGAATATAGTACTGTTTGCAAACAAAGCCTATAATAAGAATTACGGACAACATTCAGCATGGTATCTGAAATAGAATATAGTACTGTTTGCAAACAAAGCCTATAATAAGAATTACGGACAACATTCAGCATGGTATCTGAAACAGAATATAGTACTGTTTGCAAACAAAGCCTATAATAAGAATTACGGACAACATTCAGCATGGTATCTGAAATAGAATATAGTACTGTTTGCAAACAAAGCCTATAATAAGAATTACGGACAACATTCAGCATGGTATCTGAAATAGAATATAGTACTGTTTGCAAACAAAGCCTATAATAAGAATTACGGACAACATTCAGCATGGTATCTGAAACAGAATATAGTACTGTTTGCAAACAAAGCCTATAATAAGAATTACGGACAACATTCAGCATGGTATCTGAAATAGAATATAGTACTGTTTGCAAACAAAGCCTATAATAAGAATTACGGACAACATTCAGCATGGTATCTGAAATAGAATATAGTACTGTTTGCAAAATAAAACAAAGCCTATAATAAGAAGTTCCTGACAAACAAAATATTTTTCAAAAACCTAGCGAGACATGTTTCTATTTTGTGTATTTCGCCGCACTTAAAGTGCGTCTGCTGTACTTTTATGCGAGGGAGACAAATACAATGTCCTTCATGACGGATGATTGGAGGTTACGTCCCTTTGTTTATAATAAACATAATTTAAATGATAGAATAAATACATAATTAATAATTAATAATACTAAATACATAAATACATATATAAAAAATATAGTGCAAATAATTTTTCATTATGTATATATCACATTTATTTATTTTTTTTTATTTTTTTTATTTATTTAAATTTACAAATACACTCACAGCAGCGTATGGTAATATTATTTATAACACTTAACATTAAGTTTTGTATTTAAAAAACGTTATATTGAAAATGCAAAAACAAACTATATTTAATTATATTTGATATATAAATCTTGCGGATGTCGACGATTTTCAATTTATCTGCCGCAAGTCCTGGACGTGTCGCGTATGCATCATCCGGCCGCTTAATCCTCTAAGATTTTAACGAATTATATTCGAAAATGAAGGTTTAAAAGAATAAAATTTTATTTTATGCCTACCAGTAGTTTATAGGGAAATAAAATGGGTAATTCTCTTTTTAAAAAAATGAACAGTTTAACATTCTGACAATTTTCACTGGTTTATACTGGTTCCGATTTAAAACAGTAAATGAAACAAACCGTCAACGATGCCGGACTCAAAATTGTCAACTGAGTTCCGCGATATTTTTCAATAAAGCCCACAAACGGTGGAAAAAGCATAGAATAAAAAGAAAATTTGTTGGTTTCGGTAGAATATCGACGTTTTATTCACTCGTGATCATGGAAAATATATATTTTTACTCGTGGCTGCATCACTTGTAAAAATATACATTTATATGATCATTAGTGATTTAAATTCGATATTCTACCGAAACCCTCACTTGAATTAATCACAATACACAAAACGTGTTGTATTAAACTTAGTAGGGTGGTGGTTACATTAATGTTATATCACCCGACTTCAACATAATTTTTTATCAAAGAGGTCATCGACGCCTTGTGCATTTTGAATAAATTGACGCTGTAATCAGCGATATGTCAAAGGCACTGTAATAAGCGATATGTTAATGAAACTGTAATCAGCGATATGTTAATGGCACTGTAATCAGCGAAATGTTAATGAAACTGTAATCACCGATATGTCAATGGCACTGTAATCAGCGATATGTTAATGAAACTGTAATCACCGATATGTAAATGGCACTGTAATCAGCGATATGTTAATGAAACTGTAATCACCGATATGTCAATGGCACTGTAATCAGCGATATGTTAATGAAACTGTAATCACCGATATGTCAATGGCACTGTAATCAGCGATATGTTAATGAAACTGTAATCACCGATATGTCAATGGCACTGTAATCAGCGATATGTTAATGCAACTGTAATCACCGATATGTCAATGGCACTGTTATCAGCGATATGTTAATGAAACGTAATCACCGATATGTCAATGGCACTGTAATCAGCGATATGTTAATGAAACTGTAATCATCGATATGTCAATGGCACTGTAATCAGCGATATGTTAATGAAACTGTAATCACCGATATGTCAATGGCACTGTAATCAGCGATATGTCAATGGCACTGTAATCAGCGATATGTTAATGAAACTGTAATCACCGATATGTCAATGGCACTGTAATCAGCGATATGTTAATGAAACTGTAATCACCGATATGTTAAAGGCACTGTTGTGAGAAAACTTGGCATTCTCAAGGCCCCGTCATTTAGAATCAGTGGATCGGATATGCAGGGACGAGTTATTCACTCTAGTACTTTCAGCCGTCCTGTCGTGGCTGTCAGTGTAGGCACAGGTAAGGAGTAATCAGATGTTAACAAAGCGCGACAGTTTAAACTTACATCATACACATGTGGGTCTGTATTTTTGTAATTACATAGACAAAATGATATGGACTTCCACAATTGAAAAAAAGACACATTGACACATTGATAGCGAAATTTACAATTTATAACTGACATATGGGGTACATACATTGACATTGTAATGGCTTAAGTCATACCAATTTTTTAACTGGTTAAAAGAAAATGTAACTCCCATAATAGTTATTTTATGCATATTGGTTCATATCGTATGATGAAATATTTTATTGTAAAATGGTATATTATATTACACATATAACATAACATTGCATTGCATAACACTATCTAACATTATGTAATATTATTATATGCACTGCATTATTAC
Source organism: Congeria kusceri (assembly GCA_027627225.1). NCBI lineage: Eukaryota > Metazoa > Mollusca > Bivalvia > Myida > Dreissenidae > Congeria > Congeria kusceri. The sequence continues at coordinate 28,025,525 of CM051037.1, forward strand.
TTGACATAATTAGTTGATTGTATTACTGAATAAAATGAAGATTTATTAATTGAATGCATTTATATGATTAAAAGCTGTATTTTATATACTATGTTTTATCTCTGCTTTATATATGTGTAGAGTTTTATGTAAAATTGCATCAGCTGTACATTATCATTGACACAGACGTCAAATATGCGATCTGTGATTATTTTTAGTTTCTTATACTTCTCGTACAACTGACCTTATTCGATTAAGATAAGCATGTATCATAATATGGTAAGTCCATTGTGGGCATGTTTTATTTTCATGCGGCTTTTGGTAGTAAATAACGCATACTTTTGATGTCTTACATAAATAAATGATGTTAGTAAATGTATACATATAGTCAGACTGTGTCTGCCATAAAATATAAATATATTAACTAATAATATCAAACTAAAGTGGCAAGTTCATACTGCCATCTGTGTTCTATTTAGTTCTTCACTGATGCGGACACAAAAATATAAAATCTGTGTTTCTTTTTCGGCGGCTTCTTCACAGCTAACCCTTACCAGTTTGTGAAGAATCTTCTTGGTGACAAGAGACAAGCTGGTTTGCCCTAGGGCAGAAGTAGAAGAATATCTCAAGCAAGTTCAGGACATCGCCTTGGAGAACAAACTGCTTGAACCAGGAATGCCCGCAGCCCACTTTGATGAGACAGTGCCTACATTTAAGGAAGTTAAGGAAATCATCAAGAAAGCCAGAACGGGGTCAGCACCAGGTCCAAACGGAATTCCATACCATGTCTATAAGAATTGTCCTCGACTGCTTGTTAGACTATGGAAGCTCCTCAAAGTCATCTGGAGGAAGGGCATCCTAACGAACAGCTGGTTGATTTCAGAGGGATACTTAACACCCAACGAAGAGAGCTCTGTATCGATAAAGCATTTTAGGTCAATATCACTTCTCAATGTAAAAGGGAAGATCTTATTGTCAGTATTTGCGAAGAAGCTCAAATCATACATGCTGGCAAACAAATACATGGATACTTCTGTACAGAAAGGCGGAGTTCCAGTCGTATCAGGTTGTCTGGAACACACAAGTGTTCTGACCCGACTCATGCAAGAAGCCAAGACAACCAGAGCGGACCTAATAGTGCTGTGGTTAGATCTAGCAAATGCCTATGGAACAGTCCCGCACAAACTTGTGAAGCTCACATTGGCGAAGTACCATAAATCTGACAGGTTTCAGAAACTGCTGAAGCAATACTTTAACAACTTCAAGATACGCTTCACAGTATCAGACTATACAACGTCTTGGCAACGCCTCGAAGTTGGGATAGTGACAGGATGCACTATCTCAGTCATTCTCTTCTCGGCAGCAATGAAATTAATCACCAAATCGGCAGAGAAGATGAGCCGAGGGCCAGTCACCGTGTCAGGAGTCCGCCAGCCACCGACAAGGGCCTTCATGGACGATATGACAATCACGACACGATCTGTCCCTGAGGTAAGATGGATGCTGGAAGACATCACTGACCTCATCACAGGGTATAAAATGCTGTTAAAACCAACCAAGTCCAGATCTCTTGTTCTGATAAAAGGCAAAGTTCAAAATCACTTCAGATTCACGGTGAATGGTGAGCTCACTCCAACAGTGACAGAGCACCCAGTGATGAGTCTCAAGAAGTGGATTAACAGCAGCCTCAATGACAGAAGCAGTGTGGTCGAGATGAAAGACCAACTGAAGCAGTGGTTACAGTGCATTGACAAAAGCGGTTTGCCGGGGAAGTACAAGCCCTGGATCTACTAGCACGGCATACTGCCAAGACTGCTGTGGCCTCTACTTGTGTATGGCGTCCCGATGACAACAGTGGAAACACTGGAGAGACAGATCAACGGCTATATAAGATGGCTTGGTGTCCCGAGAAGCTTCAGCAGCATCGGCCTTTACGGCTCCTGCAGCAAGCTTCAGTTACCACTGACAAGTGATGATGCTCAGGGACAGTACAGACGAGAAGGTTAGGGAAGCAGAAGTTGTGGTGAAGACTGGTCGCAAATGGCAGGCAGGCAAGACGGTGATTGATGTTGAGGAAAGGCTGCGCCATGCCGACATAGTTGGTACAACCACCACAGGACGACAGGGACTTGAGTCCGTGGCGAGATCTGCATGGAAGAAAGCTACAGAGAAGCAGAAAAGACAGATGGTCCAGCGAGAGGTCCGTCAGATTGTGGAAGAGGATAGGCAGGCCAAGGCAATATCCATGAAATCGCAAGGAAACTGGTTGAACTGGGAAGCTGCCAAAGCGAGAATTCTAGCTTGGAGAGAAATGTGGCATATGGAAGACCACCGCATAGGGTTCCTGCTACGGTCTGTCTACGATGTTTTACCAACGCCTACAAACCTCAAAGTCTAGTGACTCACAGACGACCCAAGCTGCAAGCTCTGTCGCAAGCCAGCCAATCTAGAGCATGTGTTATCCTTATGCAACACCGCATTAACAGAAGGCAGGTATCGATGGCGACATGACAAGGTGCTTGCTGAGGCAGCTGCAGTTGACATTGTAAGAAGAAAGAAGAGCACCCCATCTAAAGGGCCGACCTTCATCAACTCCCTCAGAGAAGGAACAACTGCATCGTCAGCAAAGAGACCAACAGGCCTCCTAGCTACCGCCAATGACTGGGATCTCCAAGTTGATTTGAAGAGACAGCTGAAGTTCCCAGAAGAAGTCGCCTTCACCAGGTTGAGACCAGACATACTTGTCAAATCTCAAGCAACAAAGCAGATAATTCTGCAAGAGCTCACTGTTCCTTGGGAAGACAGGATGGAAGAAACACACGAAATGAAGCCAACCAAATACCAGCCTTTGACAAAATAATGTCATTCAAGAGGATGGAAGACATGGAACCTGTCTATTGAAGTTGGATGCCGAGGATTCTCCGGACAATCGCTGTGGAAGGCCTTCAACATTATAGGCATTACAGGGGCCACAAGAAGAAAAGCTATTGCTAGCATCAATAGGCAGGCAGAGTCAGCCTCACAGTGGCTATGGCTTAAGCGAGAGCAGAAATGGCTTAGCCAACCAGTTGCAGGCCAAGCTTGATCAACTTGGTCGGCGCACCTCTGGAGGACATTGTACGAAGCGCCAAAACGTCCAGCGAGAGAGGCACCCCCACCTCATGATGGCACTGGTCGCAATGTGAAACATTGTATTATGGAATGCATACATGGATACCATAAAACGATGTTTAAACAGTGATCGGAAATAATTTAATGAACCCTGGCCTTATATTTCACTTACTGGAAATATGCAAATTAAGGCAGCACAAAGCGCCAGTCAAACAACCCGCCCAATGACGAACGCCGTTAAATACAATGCTTTAAGCAAATTTCGGCTGGAGATTTCGTTGTTTGACGCAGACGTTGTTTGACGCAGACGATGTTACTGAAATGGTATACAATTATTTGGATACCTCGAATGATAAAGCAAGAAGCGAGGGAGAAGATAATGTTGCAAAAATGGAACACCAATTGGTTTTGTGAAGACAATTGTGAACTCATTAGTTCTTTTACTGAACACAGTATTGATGAACTGACATTTCAGTTCCGTGCCGTCAAAAATTAAGTTTTACTGAGAACGAGTTGAGCATTGCTTTCCTACGGCACAGTTGTTCGTAAAGTCGGCAAATTGTGAAAAAAACAAAAACAATACGACAAGCCTGGTGGATTTGAGAACCGAAGACTGCGATGCTTTTAAGGCAAACAATTACGGCCACCGAAATCGAGATGAGTTATTCACTTCTAGGACTAACACCACGTGTTCCACGAGTTTCTTTAATGCTTTAGAAAGATTTGAACACCATAGCCAAACAAGTCAGCCGGGTCTACACGGGATAGGTGAGAATTATTTTTATTATGCACACACCTTATGTAAATAATTTGCAATTTGGAATACAGATAGTATGTTATGAACTCATTATTACAGGTTGACCATCATCTTTCCAAAGGATGCAAAAGCGACTACATAACCATATAATAATTAACCAATGAAATCAAAAGCAATTTGGCATTATAAATACAATCAAAATAAAACATTATTTTTAGTTTTATATACATTTAGTGAACAACATTAATTATATTCGAACTATAAACCGACATGAAAGAAGCGACCGTGTGTTTATTAAAGTCTGTTTGCATTACTTAATATAAACCGTATTTTTTAATGTGTATCTTTTTTACCTCAAAAACTCAATTGTATTAATTTAATAATATGCTTGTTTCTTATGCTGTGTTGTATTCGTGTTATGTTATATGTGTTTCGCAACAATAAAATTATTATTATTGTTATTATTATTATTATTATTATTATTATTATTATTATAAGTGATATATCGCGAAAAGTCATGTATTTCCCACTGGTTCGGAAGCTGACGATGATGACGACATTTCCGGTATTATAGAATCACGTGGTCTCCATAGCGACGAACGAAAGCACGATTTTAACGTGTTTGAGATATTAAACAGGATAAACACAACAGTGACTTAAGCTGCGACGAAAGAAAAGTTTACGGCTCTTGGAACTGAGGCAGAAACCGGGGGCAGTTTGGGACAATATTATGAGGAGCATGACATTTACGTTAAAGTAAAGCAAAGAAAACCGAAGAGCGAAAAAGAATATCAATGCGCGCGAGAGGCGCCGTATGCACGATTTGAACGACGCTTTAGATGAGCTGCGTTCCGTCATTCTCTACGCACATAGTCCATTGGTGCAGCAGCTGTCCAAGATTGCCACTCTGTTGTTACCGAAAAACTACATCATGATGCAAGGCAACGCGTTGGACGAGATGCGTTGAGTTATCGGCTTTATGAACGATACGATCCCTTCTGTGACGCCACCTAGCGTCTTCTTCGACTCGTTTCAGGCGTTCGGATGCTACCCGGCTGAATTACCAGAAGTGGATGCAGAAGACGAGGGTTTCAGCAATCCCCAACGCCCCGGTGTTCGCGAAACATTGGGACGTAGCAGAAGAGTGTTGACGGCAGCCAGACAGGGGACTATTTGTTGTCTGGATCCCAGTTACGTACTACAGCTCCTTAATTAGATCATGAATATTGTTCAAACGTTGAAACTGTATTCATGTTTTCCAGTTAGACTGTTGTGTTATGCCATGTTTCAATCAAACTCTAGCTTGACTTTTGCACATGTGTTATTTATGTTTTACTGTCGTCACACTGCCGTCTTTGATTGATCGGCCGATACATTGCTTAATTTGAATTAGTTTTGTAAGTGAAATATGGTGCCATCATTTTGATTGACCTATTTATTCGTGTGAATGTGTGATTCCTGAAGTATTCATGCATTTTAACTGATTCATATGTATTTATTTATGTATGTATGTATGTATGTATTTATGTATTTATGTATTTATGTATTTATGTATTTATTATTTGATACCTACATTTTATTAGGTTGACAAGAGAAACATATGTACCTCCGTGGTATGTGTCTATTACAAGACCTGACAATGTTTTATGTATATTTTTGAAAGTCAAAATATTCATAGATTTTGCAAGATTTTGAGCACTGTTCTTGGATTATAAGAAACCTATTACTTAAATTCTCTTTCAGCTTGCGATTGATAATTTATTTTAATGGGAAGAACAATTATGTTTTAAAGTACACGCCATTCTTTTACAAAACGCCGATACGATCATGTCTTCGCCGCGTGAATAGACACTGTTAAAGCTATATGAGCCGCGTCGTGAGAAAACCAGCCTTAATGACAAAATTTCACATAGGATATCATTCGCGTAATAGACCTAGAGATTCTTCATAAAAGTTTGGTAGAGAAACATATATATTCCAGTGGTATGTGGCTATTACAAGACCTGACATTTATGTATATACTTGTTGCAATAAAATTTGGTGTACATTTTCAACATTTTGTTGTATTTTGTTGGATTGGAAGATACCTATTACCATTTCAGCCTCTTTACGCTTGCGATTGGGAATCAATTTTAGTGGGAAAAACAAATCTGTTTTTCGGCAACATTTTGTACATGCGTTTTTTTTTTTTACAAAACACCAAAAAGATTATATCTTTGCCGCTCGACTCATCCCCGAAAACTACTGATCTTTTGATCAGCACGACAGCGAATTAGATGTATAAATGGGCACACATCTTCGTTTAGACCGATGAACTCATCTGGGGATATGAGATTAAACGCTCTGATTGATTGCTTTGTTGGCCTGTTGGTGAAATATTTGTGTTCCGACAGACAGATAATACGCAACCCTTGTCAGGCAATCGAATTTGGGAGTTTATATGTAGCCAGTTGATATGGGGCCAGTAAAAAGAAGGGGAATATGATATTGAACCAGAAAGAAACTAGATCGAATAGCTGGGGTTATTTTTTGGCCAATTGTTATTGAACCGGAAAGTCGCTAGGCCGAATTTGGGAGCTTATTTGTAGTCAGTTGATATTGAACCGGAATTAAGCGAGCTCGAATATATATAGGGTTATTTGTAGCCCTTTGATATAGAGCAAGAAGAAACGAGATTGAATTAGGGAGTTTACTTGAAGCCGCTTGATATTGAGCCAAAAAAGATGTAAAATGAAAATGATAATGTATGAACATTCGTTTAATGTGTGACAGAAAATCAGTAGTTGGAAAAGTGTTGGATTGTCCTGAACAGGTGATGTTGGGGATAAGTGTTTAAAATTACTAATATTGGCATGCTTGTTGAAGCACCAATTCTTTAAACGATACATGTACATTACAATACTATTATGAAAACCTGTTGTATAATTAGCAAATATATTTTGAATACGGTGAAAAAACTTTCAAAAAAACAACAAACAGATATAACTTGGTATGTTGGTAATAATGCGCAGTATATGTGTATCTCGGAAACATTAACCGGACACTGACTTTTCTGCATGCATATATAAAAATACTTGTATGTTGAACATATTCGTTTCCGTGCTCGGATCGAGTTGATTCGATAAAAGCATATCCCACTAAAATTACTATTATGGTATCGTTACACTCGTGAAACACTTGCACGAAAAAAAAACGAGTATAAATATAGGAAACAATTCAAGCCCGTAATTTATGTTTACAGAGAGTTAGGTTAATGTTTTTGAGAAATACATACAAAATAAAAACAAACGATGAAAACGACCCTACTATTTAAAGTTTATCCACATTGCACGTATTTAATACAAATGTGTTTTTACTGGAAAGTTGTACGGGTCATTATGTAAAAGAAAAGTAAAAAAAAAATCACACACTAATATGTTACATGACTATTTTACAATATTTACTAATGGTTTACATGTATGTGTTTAAAGTGTTTTATTCTGATTCAGATCTGAAACAGTAGAGTTAGTGTAACTACTGGTATTAATTCGTTAAGCAGACAAAGTGATTTGTTTGTATCACATAATATATATAAAAATGTGTATACGTTAAAATGAATAGTAAAATACCATATATCAAATATCAAATGTTGATTATTAAACACTGCATTTTGCCCATATACAGGGATCCTTAATTTCTCTTCTCGTTATTGCAAGGCATAATTCGTAAGATGATTCCAATAAATTACCATTTTCGACGTATTAGCATGAGTCTTTATAAATATGACGCAGTCACACTGGGATACATTTTTAGTTTGGCTATTAATAATATTTAAATAGGAATACACTTATACAATTACCATCAATGCTAATGATCGTTTTTATAACGTATATTTCTCTTTTATTGTGAGGACGGGGATGTAACTTAAAATGAATTTCTTAAAAAGATTTGCAAAGTGATCTCCCTTTATTCCAAGGTCATGACGAAAAATGTCATGGTCTTGCAAAAACAGATGTTTCCCCAGGTATTTGGACCTTATTCTGGGTTATGCACTTGCGTAGGGGGTCGGGGGGGGGGGGGTGGTCATCCTCACCGGAAAAATTTTTGGAGCTAAATTCTGTCGGATGCATTTTAACGTGTTTTCTCCCTGAAATTTAAAAAAGGTTTGGACTTATTAATCAACGGAAAGTGTATTCATTATTTCATTTAGATTTTTTTTACATATAAAACATTTTCAAACGATATTTACACGCAAGATTCCTTTCCTATCTTAGTCAACTTATTTAAGTAGCCTCGTTAAAATGTTTAACAATATTTAATGTGTTATACTCGGAATTAATTGAAAGTTACATATCGCAATATTCTAAAAAAATGTGGTGTTCTTATATACAACATTTATATGGATCAGTCATTCAGATGTTTAAAACCAATATTAAAGACATGTTTAACGCCGCATCGGTAAATGACTGTTAACCTACGATGGGGATACATCACATCGTATTTTATTTTTATATGCTCATACATATAACAAATGTAATATGTACGCATACATGGTTTATTAAATAATTTCACATTTCAATTTTAAGTTATTTTACAGAAATGTTTTCGGTTATCCTTAACCAAATTTCCAAGTATCATTTTATCCATTGAACGGCATAGTCTCCAGGGGGAGCGGCAATATTTTCCTATATCGAACACTAAGAATATTTTTTATTTGCAACTAACAAAATCATTTCGTAAACATTTTACAGGAATATTTATCGGTGACTTCCATAAAATCTTGTTTGATTCGCTATATAAATATATCCGTCATGGGCTGGGCATTTGACTGCATGAAGGCTATGGTAAACTTAATAAAACTTATTAAGTTTTTTTCTGTAGTTACTATATTAACAAATATTACTATATAAACATTATTTAACAGAAATATTTTTTGGTAGATTCTCTGGCATGAGAAGCGGGGCAGTTTTCATATCAGGCTCTATCAATTGGTTAACATTGTCTTTGTCTGATAACTATTGATTAATCTCAGAATATTATAGTAGTTCTTGAGCATATAGTCTAATTTCCTGAAGGTAATCAAATGAGCATTTTAAGTTTTGGTACGGAAATATACCGTCGGTAACCCTCTACCAAATTCACTCTAGCCACCGTAGATTGTGTAAATAATTGTTAGCTGCAAACGTTTTACATTTCTTATTCATTAAGATCAAGGAGCTTAAAAGTAAGTTAGTGTGGTCACAAAATGCGCATTGTTAGTCCCCTACCGGTGTTTCACCGGAGGGGACTATAGGTTTGCCCTACGTCCGTCGGTCCGTCGGTCAGCCCGTCCGGCTGAAAATATTGTTCCTGCGATAACTCAAAAAGTACCGAAGATACTTCGATCAAACTTGGTATACAAATAAACGGCAATCTCAGTATTGTGCACGACCTTTTAGTTTTCACCAGAGGTCAATGGTCACGTGACTGTTACTAAAAATAGAAATAAACTAAATATTGTAATAATTCGAAATGGACATAAGATATGAACATGAAACTTGGTACAAAGATTGGACTATAGGTTTGCCATCTGTCTGTGTGTCGTTCTGTCTGTTCGTCCGTATGTTTGTCTGTCCATCCGTTCCCAAAACCCGGATCCTGTGATAAATCGGAAAGTACTGAAGAGACTATGATGAAACTTTGTAAACATAGCAACAGCAATGTGAGAATTATGCATGGCTTTTTATTTTTCACCAGAGGTCAAAGGTCACGTGACTGTTACTAAAAAATAGAAATAAACTTAATACTGTAATATTTTGAAAAGTGCATAAAATATGATCATGAAACTTCATGAAACTTGGTACACAGATTGGACTATGGGTTTGCCCTCCGTCTGTGTGCGTCTGTCTGTCTGTTAGTCCGTCGGTCTCACTCTGCCTGTCTGTCCCGTCCCCAAAACCTGGATCATGCGATAACTCAAAAAGTACTGAAGATACTTTGATGAAACTTTGTATACATAGAAAGAGCAAGGTGATGACTGTAAATGACCCTTTATTTTTTACCAGAGGTCAAAGGTCACGTGACTGTTACTTAAAATAGAAATAATCTTAATACTGTAATTATTCGAACATAACATATGATCATGAAACTTGGTACACAGAATGGACTATATGATTGTCCTCTGTCAGGTTAGTACTGCAATAACTCAAAACGTAACTCGAATGTCTGGTCAATATTACCTAAATAGAAAAAACAACAATTTAATACAGCAGTGACAAATTTGATGTGAATATGAGACTTTGTATATCTACAGATAAATGGCGATTTTACGGTATTGCACAATGTTGAATAAGAAGGGGTTTTCACCGGTAGGAGACTCCTGTATTGCTTGAAATACTATCAAAGCCTTGTTTGTGTAAATTAAAAACAGCTGTGTGCCGCATTGTTCTTGGTGGACTTTGTTGTTGTTTATTTGCTATTGCAATATCCAAAACAGTGTAAACATCTATTGTTCACGTGATATATTTCATGTAAACAGTTTAATTAAGAACATATTCATAAAACATTGGACCTCAAAGTATTTGAATGGAATATTTAAATCTTCATTCAAATTGAATGTTCAGTCAACTCAAGATTCCACTATAATAAGTCGGTTCAGTGGGCTGTTTATCGGCTCCCCAAATCCAATTACTGTTTTGTTTCAGTGCAATGTCCTTGTTTTCCGAAATAAAACAGTAGATACCAATATGCCCGCATTGTCCAACAATGATTTTGAGATATCAAATGTGCATGGTAAGGCATTGTTTATTTCTGGCAACGAAACATGTATTTTGCTTTTTAAAATGTTAATGTTTACTCAAGCTTTACAATCAATATGGCGATATTTGCACACACTTAATATCCTTTGACAAGCCATGATAAACAGGTCTCATATTTCACCAGCCATAAGCTTGGCTTTATTAAATAATAAGTCATGCGTGACGGTCAACGAAACTCCACCGAATAACCATTAAGCGATCACTACGGAAATGCACGATTTCAATGCATTACATTCCGTTAATGACTGACTGCTAAACGAGACCGTATGCTATTCGTTGTAAAGCTGGGAGCCAACACCAATTACACAATGGCATATGTAACCAAATAGTTGATGGAAATATGATAGTATCAGTGAAATATGATTCCCTATTAAAGAATAAATATATAACATTCAACGGTCAACATACGGTTTTTTGACAGATTAATTCACTCTGTTACTTAGAAAAGTTTGACGAAGTTTTTCATACGTTTTCTAGAGCAGCCATTTTGTCTGAATTAAGTTTACAGTTTTCATTCACTTTCATTTACAAAGATTCGTTTTGGCGTCAATGGTCGAGTGTTTGGCTTGAGTGTCAAAAATGCGATTGCGTTTATATATATGGCAGTTTTATTCTTGAATAAAGGTGTTTTGGGAACTGTCAGATCGATGTCGAAGAACGTTTTTCGAAGATTTTTCTTAAAACCCGACTATATTTTAACAAAACCATGGGTAGTGTTGTACATTTCCTGAAATGAAATTCATTTTTGCGTTGAAAAAGATAGAGTTATATGTAAAATTGTTAACGTTATGGATGTTCAAACTGAGGAACCATGTGATTCTTCTGAACTGTCTTACCAGAAATAGTATCATAGTTTATATAATATTTTAAGGATCAAGACGACAACAACTGGATCAACAAGCTTGTTGCTGGTAAACTGCCTGCCAAACCTTTGAAGGTTGCAGTTCCAGCAGAATCTGTTTCATGTATGTTTATCATATGATTATTTAAAACATGTTTAATATATTGGTGTGCATTTATGCTCGTTTATTCTCTTAAATGCGGCAAGTGAGCTCAACTGGTTTAATTAAATTAAACTGCCGCTTTAAAAGAATGTGTGTCCAATGCCTAAAGTTTGATTTCTTGATTGATTTTAACTCCTTTCTTGTTTGTTCTCCAAGGCAGTCAGCTGTCAGAAATGCAATATATATATGAATGACCAACAATTTAGAGCAAGTAATGAGTCGCCATCCCAGATTCCATAATGTCACAAAAAAGCCGTGATGCGCCGAAGTGGTTGAGAACAGTGAGCGAAAACAGTTTACAACATAAAGATACAGTCCACTAATGAATGCTACATTCCAGCGTGCAGACAAGATCTACTGAGATTATTAACATACATGTACTTAATAATATTATAGATCTATCTAAGCAACGTATAGATGGCGGTGTAAGGGGCATATAGGCGGCCCATGTTATGTTGAATTTAAAATTGAATATATATACTGGTGTATTTTTAAAACACCTTCAACAATGCTTAAAATGTATGTATTGTTCTTTTTTTTCAATTAGGTGTCGACAAAATACCTTTAAATCGAAGCAATGACTTCATAGGTATGTGTCAAATAATGTGTTTTATTGTGTTATGTTCCTGCTATTATCATGAACTTTGTTTCAATGCATATGTATGTTCTAGCATCTCTAATAAATACAATCCAGGGAGCCGTTTCATCAATGGTTGCAGCGCAGTTGCAATTGCAAATGCAAGTTTTCTCATCGATTTGCAACCCGTAGACAAAGGCGTTGCAAAAATGCGGTCGCAAACTTCAATACGTTAAACACCACTTATTCCGTATTCCGTGACGTTATTTACGCGCGCGACTGTCGGACGATCTGTAAACAAAAATGGCTGCCCGAGCGGCAAACTGGTCGAAGTCCGAGGTGGAGGTTTTGGTTGATGGTTATGTCGAATACAACTCCATTATAAATGGGAAATTCTCGAGCACAGTGACGCAGGAAACCAAAGATTTGAAAATGAATGGTATAATGGAATCGTGAGTATTTTGTTGTAACTTATGTAACCAAAAAAACTAGATGGCTCAAAATATTGGTTTCTTTGGTCAGGATAAAACTTTATCAAAGTTTATGTATAGCATTTTATCCGCACATTTATTTAGGATCTGTTTATTTTATGCTGGTTAAATGCATTCTAAATATAACCAGATTTAGTGTATTGAACTGGCAAAATTAAGTAGATTAATGATTATAATTATAGTGATCTTGTCAGATAAAAAAAATATAGATACATGTGATTTAGACCTATGTGGTGAGTAATGAATCATTATTTATATGTTCATGTTTATCTAGTGTAAATGTGGTTGGTGGAAATGCACGGACAGTCGACGACTGCAAGAAAAAATGGAAGGATTTGAAGGTATACATCATTATCAATATGCTTAAATAGTTTGAAGTTGTAAGTTAAGATATTACGGTAAAACATATTAAAGTTAAAATTTATTTTGTTTCATTATCGATGAAAAAAAAATCAAGTCAAGACATGTACTTTCTACCAGGATACAAAATACATACAATTTCATTATCAACAAGCTGTTGGACATTAAGATCTGTTAACATAATACATGGTTTTCCCAATGCAAAATTGTAGTGAAGTTATATTATTGTTTTATTGTAATTATAATAAATACTTCGGTAAATCAGTGCAGAACTGTGGGCAAGGCCAGGAAACACAAACAAGAAATGCAACAAACTGGCAGTGGAGATGTTGGAGAATCTCTTAGTGAGCTTCAGGAAAGGGTGATTTTGCCATTTGAATATAATACAAAAAAAACAAAAAGCATTTTATTAAAGTAAACCTATTTATGTTAGCTTGATTGTGTTGAAAGCCAAAGGCATATTGAGATACTTGCGAGTGCATTACTTGTGAAGAACCAATACTTGTGTTATGAGAGAGAGATCCTTTGAACACTCCCAGAGTAGGGAATGGACTCCCAGTCACAATGCAGACACCATGGCCTTTAAAACAGAATGCATTGTATTAACTTGTATTAATTGGTATTATATCAGAACCTAATGGAATTGTCTTTTTACCATTGTTTGCATAATGAATTATATTCCATAATTGCATATTGTTGAAACATGTATGATGTTAAATCTCAATGTTATTATTTCTTTTGTAATTGTACTATCCACTGTACCCAGTGTTGTAATTACTGGTCTTGCGGGAAATGACACAGGTCCCATAGGTACATTTAACTTTTCTTTTATTAATTTGTACCCTAAGTTATTTTGTTTTTTTGTGTAATTAAATTTTCTCATTACGTAATATAGTGTTCTCTGTGGTTGGTTCAGTTCTCAATACCAATTTCTATATAACGTCAGTAGTAAGCACAAAACTCCAGTTCAGTTCTTAATATTCTTTACCAGAATTATACTATCATCGTCTAACAGTACACACAATATCAACTATCCATGGATCACTAAGGATCACAAAGATCAGGATCGTGATCAATCAAGATCAATATGGAAAAAGCCCAAATATGGTTTGGACTTAACAGAGTCAATGACTCTGCTTTCATGTGCCTCTACTCTCTGGCTCGTGTACGTTAAAGAATATTCAGAAGTACGGTAATTGCTAGTTTGCATGTACAAATATTCAGCTCGGTGACACAATTGCTGCTCACACCTTGACTGCCCATAACACAATGAATATAAAATTTAAAAAAAGTGGGAAACAGTCACCTGACTAAACAGGTTTTAAAATTGATCAACTGTGACGAATGGTCAGTCTAGTCAAAGGGAGATAATAAACTACTCTGTGAGAGTTATTGGAAAATTCTACCTGGTTACATATATAAAAGATCATATAATGGAATCATCATCTTTAAATGTTTAACCATTTTATGTTCGCCAAATTAAATACATGGCCAATCATTTGCATATTGCTCTTTCAGAAAGTTCAGAAAAAGATGCAACACCGGCTGGTGAAGAAGGTACTGTACTGCAGTTGTTAGTGTTTTTGTATTTAAAAAATTACTACTAAATAATTTATCAATAAAAAATATATACATATCACGATATTTGTAAACAAAATATTTGAATCTGATGGACTATGTTAAACCTTTGAGGTGCTATCAACTACAATGTTGTGAAAAAAAAGAGCAAAATTTTTGTCATAGTCCCTGACATTACGAGATAACTTGATTATAAGTCACACATCCATAGCTATTGCATAACATGTAACTGAAACAACTGTTATAATTCATATAACAAAGAAACGTTAGTAATAATTCATTACCATTATTGATTATTTTCTCATATCTTTATAAAAGATATGCAATACTTACACATTTTTTTATTGTTATTACAGAAAGTGTTGTGCTGCAACAACAGAAGAAGAAAAAGAGAAGCAATGATGATGGTAAAATTTAATGGATTCCTTTATAGGGTCTCATTCTCAAAGATGTAAGATATGCTAGTTGTTAGTAGTACATGTATACATTTATTCGTATGCATGTTATGATTTGTACGTATAAGTCTTTAAAAATTATTCACTTTCCAAAAGCAGATGACAGATACAAATATATCAGGTCCAGTAAACATATGTACCTTTCTGCTCTAAATGGCAAATAGAATAAAGATAATATTAAGGGAAAAAAAAACATTTTGAGCATTACAGCAATGTCCAAATATTTTACTACATATGAATGAATATGTCAGTGTACTAAATAACTTAAGTAACTTTGACACATTTTGAACTGATTTTTACCATTTCATTGGTTATTAATTGTTTGAATGAATATTGAATATTTTTTGTGTTCCGCTGAGTTAATTCACATACAGAAGCAGCTCCTTGCAGAGGCTGTGCGTAGCAATGATCTGAAAAAGGAGAGAAACGCATTGCTGGACAAAATCAGTGCAAGCTTGTTTATAATTGCAAGCAAGCAACTTGCAGACAGTTTGTTTTATGAATGGTAATTTTTATCGTTTAGTGCATGTGCCTCTGTATAAGACTACACGAAACCTGTAAATCAGCTGTCAGGCGCAATGATTTGAAAAGCCTCATGGTGAAAACATTATATACACTTTAAAATAATTGTTTATTATCCATTTGGCATAAAGTAATGCGTTAAGCTAGTTGTTGCAGTAATAATTCCTTTATTTATTAATTAAAGAAAAGATCTAACTGGCATTAAATATGTTTAATGTGTGTGATAAATTTTGTCAGACCTGCTCATTTTTTTTTATACATGTCTGTCTTACAGGTTTCGTGTTGTTTTGTGTGTGTGTGTGTTTGCTGCATTACATTATTAGATCCAATTATTATTGTTTTCAGTATTTCTCACTTTAGTATTGGATTTATTACATATGTTAATTTCATTGTTCAACATAAACATATTATTATGTTTGTATTTGTGATCTTTTGATAGACTGATAAACAATTTTATAATTATAAATTTTGTGTTTAAAGGGATGTGACTGTGAAACATATTATACATGATTTACAAGGTAATCCCATTTAATTAATGGTTATCTTTCAACATTAAAGGACACTAGATTTTCCATATATATGTATGTGTCCGCAGTATCATGAGTGTTATTTTTCCTCTTTATATATAATGTAGTTTTCCTTTCTTTCTGAATATGTGACAAAAATTGAACGTTATCATTATGTGAATAGGTCCCTAAATATTTTCACTGTTCTGTGAAAGGTTGTTCAGGAAAACTGAATATATCTAAATACTTATTTACTTAGGCGTAAAAAAAATATGTTTGTTTCAGGTAACATGCCCCAAAAAATTAGGGTAGGTAGGTTGGGATTTTTTTTATTTTTGTTTTGGTAAATGGTCAACTTGAAGATTCTAAAACTGAATAAATATTGAAAACATATCAGTAATATCCTTAAACATTGTTTATACACGTATACTATCAAAACAAAACACTTTTTTATCACTGACATGTTGGATGTTGATTGTTGTGCATTTGAATGCTTATGTTAAACTTGGCGTGACTGTGATCAAACTATGTAAACAAGTTTTATGGTTAAACATGTTGTGTTTATGATATATCGGTACTTGTTGTTATCTGTTTGAAGGTAACACGGAAGTGTTTGTGACATATATGTTATGACATGTTTTAATATTAGAAGTGTTTGACTGTGATAGATAGACATGTAATTTTTATTTCGGTGTGAAATTTATTATGAATGTCAAATACATAACTTAATACGTATATGATTAAATTTGGCCAGTTAATCAGACATTTGTCCAATGGTATTAAATCTATTGACCTCAATAAAAAAACCTTGTACTGTAAGTAGCATCAACTTCTTTCCAAAGATCGCTCATCCAGTGCCATTACGCACACAGACGAATAGCATACATTTAAGGCCATTTATGATTATTTTTCAATCTCATTTCAAATCAGTTTCAAGAAGTATAAAATTGTAAAACTGTAAACCACCAATATTGAATAAATGCACAAGCAAAGAAAATGAACATAATTATCGGCTTCAGTTTTATAAAATACCGGTTAAGGTTACCAGTCTGCAAGTATTGCGTGCAGGTACATTGAACATAATTTTAAAAAAAATGGCCTATCGTAGGTTTTTTACTACTATAGATAACAAAATTAAAAAAAACAACAATACAAATATTTATTTTTTTTCCAATCAAAACTCAATGCAAATATCAATGCACCTGATTTTATGTCACAATAACGTAGTTAATTATAATACCACTAACAATTTCGAATTACTGAAAATATGTATAAATAATAACAATTAAACGGGACAATTTCTTAGACAGATGGATCTGTTATGTCAGAGTCCCATACCTGTTACAAATCCTATCATTCAGAGGCAAACCTCTGAATGATAGGATTTTTAACAGGTATGGGACTCTGACATCACAGATCCATCTGTCTACTGTCTAAGAAATTGTCCCGTTTAAATGTTTTTATTTATATTTATTTTCAGTAATTTGGAATTGTTAGTGGTATTATAATTAACAACGTTATTGTGACATAAAATCAGGTGCATTAATATTTGCATTGAGTTTTGATTGGAAAAAATAAATATTTGTATTGTTTATTTAAATGTTGTAATCTATAGTAGTAAAAAACCTACGATAGGCCTTTTTTTTTTTAAATTACGTTCAATGTACCTGCACTCAATACTTGCAGACTGGTAACCTTAACCGGTATTTTATAAAACTGAAGCCGATAATTATGTTCATTTTCTTTGTTTTTGCATTTATTCAATATTGGTGGTTTACAGTTTTACAATTTTATACTTCTTGAAACTGATTTGAAATGAGATTGAAAAATAATAATAAATGGCCTTAAATGTATGCTATTCGTCTGTGTGCGTAATGGCACTGGATGAGCGATCTTTGGAAAGAAGTTGATGCTACTTACAGTACAAGGTTTTTTTATTTAGGTCAATAGATTTAATACCATTGGACAAATGTCTGATTTACTGGCCAAATTTAATCATATACGTATTAAGTTATGTTTTTGACATTCATAATAAATTTCACAATGAAATAAAAATTACATGTCTATCACAGTCAAACACTTCTAATATTAAAACATGTCATAACATATATGTCACAAACACTTACGTGTTACCTTAAAACAGATAACAACAAATACCGATAAATCATAAACACAACATGTTTAACCATAAAACTTGTTTACATATTTGTATCACAGTCACGCCAAGTTTCACAAAAGCATTCAAATGCACAACAATCAACAGCCAACATGTCAGTGATAAAAAAGTGTTTTGTTTTGATAGTAAACATGTATAAACAATGTTTAAGGATATTACTGATATGTTTTCAATATTTATTCAGTTTTAGAATCTTCAAGTTGACCATTTACCAAAAAAAAAAAAAAAAAAATCCCAACCTACCTACCCTATTTTTGGGGGGCATGTTACCTGAAACAAACATAATTTTTTTTACGCCTAAGTAAATACATATGTAGATATATTCAGTTTTCCTGAACAACCTTTCATACAACAGTGAAAATATTTAGGGACCTATTCACATAATGATAACGTTCAATTTTTGTCACATATTCAGAAAGAAAGGAAAACTACATCATATATAAAGAGGAAAAATAACACTCATGATACTGCGGACACATACATATATGGAAAATCTAGTGTCCTTTAATGTTGAAAGATAAACAAAAATTAAATGGGATTACCTTGTAAATCATGTGAAATATGTTTCACAGTAAAACCCCTTTAAACACAAAATTTATAATTATAAAATTGTTTATCAGTCGAACAAAAGATCACAAATACAAACATAATAATATGTTAATGTTGAACAATTAAATTAACATATGTAATAAATCCAATAATAAAGTGATAAATACTGAAAACAATAATAATTGGATCTAATAATGTAAATGCAATGCAGCAAACACACACACACACACAACAACACGAAACCTGTAAGAAAGACATGTATAACAAAAAAATGAGCATGTCTGACAAAATTTATCACACACATTAAACATATTTATTGCCAGTTAGATCGTTTTTTTAATTAATAAATAAAGGAATTATTACTGCAACAATTACCTTAACGCATTATTTTAAAGTGTATATAATGTTTTTACCATGAGGCTTTTCAATCATTGCGTCTGACAGCTGATTTACAGGTTTCGTGTAGTCTGATACAGAGGCACATGCACTAAACGATAAAAATTACCATTCATATAACAAACTGTCTGCAAGTTGCTTGCTTGCAATTATAGACAAGCTTGCACTGATTTTGTCCAGCAATGAGTTCTTCTCCTTGTTCAAATCATTGCTACGCACAGCCTCTGCAAGGAGCTGCTTCTGTATGTGAATTAGCTCAGCGGAACACTGGCACACTGCAAAAAATAGTCAATATTCATTCAAACAATTATTAACCAATGAAATGGTAAATCAGTTCAAAATGTGTCAAAGTTACTTAAGTTATTTAGTACACTGACATATTCATTCATATGTAGTAAAATATTTGGACATTGCCGTAATGTTCAAAATGTTTTTTTTTCCCCTAATATTATCTTTATAGTATTTGCCATTTAGAGCAGAAAGGTACATATGTTTACTGGACCTGATATATTTGTATCTGTCATCTGCTTTTGGAAAGTGAATAATTTTTAAAGACTTATACGTACAAATCATAACATGTATATGTATAAATGTATACATTTACTACTAACAACTAACATATCTTACATCTTTGAGAATGAAACCCTATAAAGGAATCCATTAAATTTTACCATCATCATTGCTTCTCTTTTTCTTCTTCTGTTGTTGCAGCACAACACTTTCTGTGATAACAATTAAAAAATGTGTAAGTATTGCATATCTTTTATAAGATATGAGAAAATAATCAA
This sequence comes from Congeria kusceri, assembly GCA_027627225.1. Lineage (NCBI taxonomy): Eukaryota > Metazoa > Mollusca > Bivalvia > Myida > Dreissenidae > Congeria > Congeria kusceri. The sequence goes on from CM051037.1 coordinate 28,045,550, forward strand.
AAATGGTAATGAATTATTACTAACGTTACTTTGTTATATGAATTATAACAGTTGTGTCAGTTACATGTTATGCTATAGCTATGGATGTGCGTCTTATAATCAAGTTATCTCTTAATGTCAGGGACTATGACACAAATTTTGCATTTTTTTCACAACATTTTATGTTGATAGCACTCAAAGGTTTAACATAGTCCATCAGATTCAAATATTTTGTTTACAAATATCGTGATATGTTTATTTTTTATTGATAAATTATTTGGTAGTAATTTTTAAATACAAAAACAATAACAACTGCAGTACAATACCTTCTTCACCAGCCGGTGTTGTATCTTTTTCAGAACTTTCTGAAAGAGCAATATGCAAAAGATTCACCATGCATTTAATTTGGCGAACATAAAATGGTTAAACATTTAAAGATGATGATTCCATTTTATGATCTTTTATATATGTAACCAGGTAGAATTTTCCATTAACTCTGACAGAGTAGTTTATTATCTCCCTTTGACCAGACTGACCATTTGTCACAGTTGATCAATTTTAAAACCTGTTTAGTCAGGTGACTGTTTCCAACTCTTTTTAAATCAATATTCATTGTGTTATGGGCAGTCAATGTGGGAGCAGCAATTTGCCAGTTCAATACACTAAATCTTGTTATATTTAGAATGCATTTAACCAGCATAAAATAAACAGATCCTAAATAAATGTGCGGATAAAATGCTATACATAAACTTTGATTAAGTTTTATCCTGACCAAAGAAACCAATATTTTGAGACATCTAGTTTTTTTTTGGTTACATCAGTTACAAAAAAATACTCACGATTCCGTTATAGCATTTATTTTCAAATATTTGGTTTCCTGCGTCACTGTGCTCGAGAATTTCCCATTTATAATGGAGTTGTACTCGACATAACCATCAACCGAAACCTCCACCTCGGACTTCGAACAGTTTGCCGCTCGGGCAGCCATTGTTGTTTACAGATCTTCTAACAGTCGCGCGCGTAAATGACGTCACGGAATACGGAATAAGTGGTGTTTATCCTATTGAAATTTGCGACCGCATTGTTGAAACGCCTTTGTCTACGGGTTGCAAATCGATAAGAAAAACTTGCAAGTTGCATTTGAAATTGCAACTGCGCTGCAACCATTGATGAAACGGCTCCCAGAGGCTTAAATTAAAAGAACGGAGAACAATTACGGTAACAATAATAAAAAAACCAACAACCTGAATTCCATATTCTTAAAGGGCCTATTCACAGATTGATGAGTTTACATTTTTCAACATTTTGTCGCTGATTCAAAAACTACAATAACAGTGTATACAAGTGTACACAAGGGAGCAAAATATAACTACGGCCCAAGAAAAATATGCTAAAAACTGTTTTTTTTATGAGTAATCACCATATTAAATTGATAAAATTATATAGTGTTTGTAACGCTTAACGATGGAATAATTTTGAACGTATCTGTTTTTTTTAACACTTATGTAAAATAATGAATGCAGGGTGAAATATAGAAGTGGCAGTAGTTAGCAATAGGCTTTTAATCCAGAAGTCCCGGGTTCGAACACCCGGTTGAACCATTTTTTTTTATACATTTAAAAATAATAATTTTTGTTATTATATTTCAGTGTTTTAGTTTCCGATGCTTAAATACAAAGATTTTCCCATGCTTAAATCAGTCAAGTTAAGACATTTAATCGCATACTTCAAAAATGTCAACATCTGTGAACAAGTCTCTTTAATGAAGAACTTTTCAGCTAGACAATGTCATTTCAAAACACAAGCTGTCATTTAACATTGTCAAACTCAGTAGGTATTTTCATATAACCAGTAACTTATACATTAAATCAATGAAAAATAATATAGAAATTAAAATAATATAGCAGATTCTACACCATTTAACACAAGATGTTATTTGACACAAGATAAAGTATATTCATTACGAAAAAGCTTTTGATTTTTTAAAATATAGTATAAAAAGAACACTTCCGTGTGTTATAATCCATACGCCGACATGGATAGGGATAAGGATCAACGTGTTAAAATTGTGTGTTTTGTTGACTTAAGACTGGATGTAAAATACCGGAAGTTCCCATAAACTAGGTAAGGTTAATTACTACTATACAATGACCAGGAAATATATATTTTTTTTATTACAGACGGCTGTCTTTGTCTTGAAAACACTGATTGATTGTAAAATAAAAGTAATTGCGTGTGGTATATTAACCATTAATATTGTGGTATATTTATATTAACCCATAATTTATTGCTACATGTAATTGTTACTTTAATGTTTGTGTATACATTGAATTACTTTGTATTTCTCGATGTTTAAGTTAATGTGTCTGTAGCAGGGTGTGATAAAAAAAAACACTCGTGGGTATAATTATATACTTTATTATGTATGATCGTATGATCCGAATGATGGCCTAAAACATTAACAATTATTATTATACAACATATTACAATGATAATAATAGTAATTTCAATAATTCATTGTAATACATATTAATTAATTTAGGACAAGTATTAAATACAAATATATCAACAATTCAATTCAATACAATACAATTTATGTAATAAAATAATATATATACACTCACCAGTGACCAACCCCTATAGTTGGAATATAAGATAAGTTACTTATTGGCAAATGGTAAATGCCAGGGACCTTACTTCTACAAGCTCAAAATAGCGAATGCACTAAGATATAAAAATCTATTACACCTATTGATTATAAACATCTCACTATAAAAGCATGGGACAGACATTAGTAAAAAACAGTTCACCAATCACTCACTCACACTAACACTTCTCACTCTCTAATTGGATTAGTGGTCAGTAAAATATCAATAGGATTAGTAGTGAATACCCTGTTACATGTCCTTAACGATAAATAAGAACTCATATTAATTTATAACTGTTTAAACGTATCAATCACTCAACTAATACTTTTGGGGCGTCAAGATCTGGGTGTCATGGATTTGGACCGTCATGACCCTGACTACTTATTCAAATGTGATTGGGCGGAGAGTCACGCATGACTTCTGGTTTTGGTAGGTCGCAACGGTGCATCTTTGAATGATATATTTTACCGACTTACATCGATCAAATGTTGCAAGACAAACGTACACGTCTGGGTTGTCAATGTTGCATTTGACAAATGTACACTAAACGCAGTTGGAAATTTTGGCGGTCATCCCTCTCCATAGTTTACCGCATGTTTTCAAATGTTTTGTGTAGCCACGTCGCGTCGTGGAAACATTGTTCAACTAGTCGGATAAATTCAAGACCACAAAGACTCTAACCTGATTTTGAATTTATCAGACAACTGTGTATAACTCGTGGTTTTATTAAATAGATAAAGTAATATTGTGTACTTGTTTAAACAACTTAAACGTGCGTCGATTTTACTGACATTTAAATAATAATGAAATATTCACGAGTGTTAAACCCTTCCGATCGTGTCTTTATTTGATTTCAGGCATATAGTTTACACCCAGCTCTACAGAAACCAGATATTCTATGAACTCCATATCTGACCAATCACCGATAAGTCCCTGATCACGTGGGTCACGTGGTTGGGCGTAAACTGCGCATTCGTTTTGAAGACGGCTAAAATGGTGGCAGATCCAATAAGTTACATATTTACGCGAAGGGAATTTGATTTTCGTGGCCATCGTACTGTGTAAGCACATTGTTAACGTGCTTTTACTTTGTAAATTTTGTTATCAACGTTTTAAAGACCAAAAAGCAACACTTTTCTATTTGTGATTTCTTGTATAAACTTTAATCGTGTTGTTTTGACGACATAGTCATTCTTTAGGATTGTTTACACTCATTTAAACGGTGGTATTCATTCGTCGCTCTTTCTCATAACCTACCACTTCGTGTAGCCTTTAAGAAAGCTTACGTCTTTAAGGCGCCACATTAATTAGTTTGCACTTTTTGAAACTATTCAGACAACTAAGGCGTAATACTGTGGACTCAATATCACTTCACAATCGGACTAAATCAAAATCGTTAAGCGTGTCAACCACGTACAGTTTATGTTCTTTAAATAGCAATTTGATTTAACCAAAGAACGTGGTTTAACTGTTAACGTAGCAGATTTTTGGAATAGAGCATGATTTTAACGACAAAGTATATTCGATTTATTATGCAACACGATACACGTATAATATTACGCAACTAGATGGACATGTACCGTGTTATGTTTTATTTTATGCTCTAGATACAGTTCAATGTGCTTTTTTGTTTCAATGGGAGTTTACTTCTATATTGCAGTCTTCGACGTTGCAGTCAATAAGTGTCGGATTAAAAGATAGATCTATTTGCGTTTGCAATGAAAGTTCAGTTGTGTTACCGTTTTAACCTTGGCTTGATTAACTCATTTAGAAATTAGATAAGGGTTAGAAACTATATTTTCCAAATGATGCATATAACTACTGCTGTGTAATTATAAAATACATGGGTTAAATATAAACTAAAATTAACTGAAACGTGTGCACATTACCAACGATCAATCGACGCGACGTCAAAAACAACGTCGTATTTAAGAAACAATTAAAGATATAGGGCACGGAAAACATTAATTTCGCACAGTTAATGTATTCGTATCGTCAAATAAGTTACATATTTGCATTACTGAGAAAAACATCTTTCAGAAAATGAGAAAAAGTGAAAATTGAAAATTGAAAAAATATATATATTAATGACAAAATGACATATTTTACTTTTTTCGATAAATTGTTAACTGATCTTTCCTGTGAATGAAACTGAAATCCGTTTTTAAATATGATGAATATTAGCGATTTTATAGCGATTTAAAATAAGTACTTGTGCACCCTATAAACGTCAATTTTATGACGTCGCACTAATGTCTATTTGACATTGAGATGTGCACGTTTAAATGTTATGAATGAGCATACAACAAACTCAATTCAGAGTTGCACAAAATTAATGTACGTTGTGCATAATAATGATCATTATCATACTTAAAATTACACCAAACTGACAAAAACATTTAGAGGAACAATACACTTACATGGCCTTTTATGTGTCCAATATGTATGTGACTAGAGGACACAGTGTTAATCAGTACTTAGAGAAGGACACGTTTTATCTTGGTATGCCTGACGAGCATCTGGGCGAACGCGTGAAAACAAGTATTTCTGTCGCTCCTGAGACTGTCCACTTGCAGGGATAACGCTTGTCAGTCCGTCAGCAAACCGAGCACGTGGGCGTAGCACTGGCAACTTTTCCTCGTGACTGTCGCTAGCTGTCTTAGCCACGACAATGCCGGGCTTGTTTGCACTAACACGAAAGCACTGGCACTTCCTGAAATGTTATACAACACATAAAAACACAACAGATATACATGCATTATTAAATAATTGCATAAACATTTTGATAATAATACTGATATTATTTTGCGTTTTTTAGCTGATAATGGTAGCATTTAGAAATACTATTTTACGAATACTCGATCCGTCGAATACGCACGAAATATCCATTTAGTACTCCAATTGATACCCTTATGAAATACATGGCAACGCGCATCAGCGCATTATTCACATGTGATGAATATCACCCGAAATATTTGGAAGTGGATCGTGTTTTTGACGCAATAAATGGTAGACCCCTGTTAAGTTTCCTAATGCCTTACCGAATGCCGGGGATGGGTCGTACAGTCGGCTCTGCCATGCCGGATACCTGATCGCGACGTTTGTTGTTGACGACTTGTTAATCAAGGTTTCTATACGCTCAATGGCTTCGCAATCCGTCCGCCGGTACAACTTCTTTATCAACGCGAAGCCACTATCAACCACGCAGCGTGCGTGTCCCGGGACTTGCATCATGTACTCGATCTTCTCGTGTTTCCCGGTCATGACACGCCGTAGAAGATACCCGATAACATAATGATTTTTGTTCTGTCCTGTAAAAAAAGTTTTCAAAATTATAACTGCAATGTATATTTATGCAATATTTATCTTCGAATAAACAAATAATGGAACGCAAATAAAATACAGCGTGGTTTTAGATCTACATTTACAGCTAACCTGTAGTATTGACAACATAATAAAAACAACTGTATTTGTTCTAATAAAAACTTTACTCATCTTATGTGTTATACGTTAATATACGTTAATATAATAGATGACCTTTATAACGCTTTGTAAAGAACTTTGTTAACTTAAGTGTAAGCGTATTTAACAAATGTAAGACAATTAAAATGCCACTTTGTCCTAATTCACATTGTAAATTGGTTTCTGTTGTCGAAAAATATAGATTTGTATTACTTATTAATTTACCTTTTGATGTTCTATAATATTTAAATTTTAGATTGAACTTAATTTTGCCTAGTAGCAGTTAGCTTTACCCGGACAGTTGTCTGCATGTATGGCGCAGGCCGTTTCCCCCCTATGCGCCTTCTCCATTGCCCAGTCAACCATAGATATCACTGCGTTGGGGCCATGTGTGCCGGACCCGTCTGGCCCAATAGTCTCATTCTCGTCTATTGTAAATAAGCTTAAAATATTTAACAACATACATATACAAACCTCAAGTTCACTATCCATCATTAATGTCCACAAAACTTGAAATCCCGTTAATTAAATGTAAAAAATACGATTAACTACTCTGTTTTCCTTTACCGATTTAAATCGAAAGTACTATTTATTATATTCATGACGCAATAAATTGCAGTTTTTGACGTCATCATGCGGATGCCATTAAGCCAAGGTATATTTATATATATACTCGTATGTTTAAACACATCTTCGGGGGCTTGTTTATATTCAAGTAATGTTTTGTTGCTTTTGCAGGACTAGACGCTACTGAGGATTAACGTGTTTACGAAGTGAATTACATTTAAACGGGCCAGACATCGAGGGGAATGAGTTCAACAACACAGAGACATGAAATTACATGGAAACGTAATGGAAGCATATGCATGCCTGTATGTGTATGAACGTGAAATAGAGTTTTGAAAAATATGGTATATTTGTTTATAAAAATAAGTTACAAAATATCATATGTAAAAATGGATAATGTCAGGAACGACATCGCGTCAATTGAGACTGTATTGTATGAACGTATAGATTCGGCTGTGATAGACAGTACGCTTGAAATAACATCAGCTGTTCACCAAAGTAGAGAATATCTCAGAACTAACATTATTGATAACGTAGAGTCGGCTGTGACAGACTGTACGCTGGAAATAACATCAGCTGTTCACCAAAGTAGAGAATATCTCAGTAATAACATTATTGACAACGTAGAGTCGGCTGTGATAGACGGTGTTCTGGAAATAAAATCAACAATTAATCAAGAAACTGAATGCTTAAGTCGGCAAGTCGAATGCGTAAGTCAGAAAGTCGATGCTCTAATCTTAATGGAAGAACACCAACAGGACCGCGTATTAGAACTTAAAGCGACGGTTCATCACAGTACCACATATGTAGATAGTCAAATAAAAATTAATAATGAAAAAATAGATAAGGTGGAAGCAAAAGTCGATGAAATTAGGAGAATCCAAGAACAATGTAATATAGATACAACAGCAACATTGCAAGACGATATGGCTAAGAAATTCCACGGTATGTACCACTCACATTTTGTTTTTTCATAATTAACTTAATTTTATAATTTATTCACATGTGATCTCGAAATAAACCAGTACAATATAAATGTGTAAACAAAAGGAATACGATAGACACCGGTCACAAAGATGACAAAGTGTCGCAAAAATTTCAGTTTGTAGTTGTTTACAATAAATACATAAATAGTGGAAACGTGTCCATGGAATGATCACTGCAGTGTTTTTATTGTAATAATTGAATTGCAACTGTATGATTTGCACTAACCAAGTCGATCGAACACGTGTGTGTGCGTGTGTGAGCGCGGCCGTTCTAGTACGCTTATATATTGTCATTGTGAAGGCGATAGGCGAGTTATGCTTTTAAATTTATAATATTTATTATACACTATTAAAATTATACATTATAATATACACTATTACAATAGAAAACAACAGTCAAAGTAAAACAGTTTCATCAAACGCGTTCTTACATAATGCCAGATTTTTTTAATTGGTGTTTACATGAGCGCCGTGTCCACTCTTTTTAAATTTGACATAAAAGGGGCGAACAACGAATTGTTTTACTTTTTGCTCAGCTGCGTTGATATCATCCAAAAAATAACATTTATTGAAGGGTCTTTCTTCAACTGGCCTATTATTCAACCCATCATTTGGTAAAAACCTTGCTATTTCGCCAGTCAGAACGGCATTTATAATTTAGATCATGGCGTTTATGAGAGGTGACTTTTACGGGAAGCATATAGAAGGTCGCCGCATCAAAACATAAGATTCAACAAAATGAAATGACGCTTTAACTAAGATCCATCGCTAATTACTGTCAGTCAGCTATGGTGTCCTGTTACTGCCATCGTAATTTCGCTGCTTCGACCTGTGCTTATGGAAGGGTGCCGACGAGCTAACACGATACGCTGAAGCACCGAAAAAATGCGCCGAAGCGTCGACACGATTCGCCGAAGCGATATATAAACGTCGCAATCTCGTGTGTTTGTTCATATGTGGCTATACAATTGGATGTAGATACGAAGATACGACGTTCATATCGCTTTGGCGCATAGTGTCGGCGCTTCGGCGCATCGTGTCGGCGCGTCGGCGCCCTTTCATTTCTGAGGTCGCCGACGCGCCGACACGATACGCCGACGCTCCGACGCGATACGCCGACGCGACGACACGATGCGCCGAAGCGACGAGACGATACGCGGAAGCGCCGACACGATACGCCGAAGTGATACAAACGTCGCAATCTCGTGTGTATTTTTTAATATGTGGCTATAAAATTATGCGGTACCGTTTGAGTCAAAAGTAAATGTAAACACAACAGCTATAAATTACGGTTGCACAGAGGTGACTTGCACTACTTTTTTCTCGTTCCCACGAGTTATTAACTCGAGTGAACGAGAGGCTTACTTATGGGACTGAGATGCTAACTCATGGGAACGAAATACCTATGTCGAGGATCGACTTACTATTTCGTGGGAACGAGATACTAACCTACAGGCATACTTTTGTACCTACAGGTATAAATGTATACCCGGACTAAAATCGTACCTGTAGGAAATTATCTGACCCAAAACAAAATTAGGCAGACAGTCTTATTGCAAGCATTGTTTTATATTAAATGTAAAATACTTCAATGTTAAATACGTATATCAATAAGTAAATTAAACAAGTAAACAATTGTGTTTTCTTAACATCGTTAAATGCACCTGTATATATATATATGTAGGAATAATAATGTGCTGACAGTTATATATTTGTACCTGTAGGCATAAATTATATCTGTAGGTAGCAATGTTGCTGTGCCTACAGGTATAAACTAAGACCTATAGATACAACATTCACCTCTGGGCACACATTTTATAGCTGCAGGTATATTTATAGAAACTGTACTCGTACGTATCTTCACTTTTGACTAATACGGTACGCCATATAAAATTGGCCGAAGATACGACGAGACGAAGTTTACATCGCTTCGGCGCATCGTGTCGGCGCTTCGGCGTATCGTGTCAGCGCTTCGGCGCATCGTCTCGGCGCTTCGGCGCATCGTGTTTGCGCGTCGGCGTACCGTCTAGGCGCTTCGGCGTATCGTGTCGACGCGCCGAAACGATACGCCGACGCGCCGACACGATGCGCCGAAGCACCGACACGATGCGCCGACGCGCCCACACGATGCGCCGACGCGATGCGCCCAGGCGATATGAACGTCGTATTTTTGTAACTTCGCTCAATTTAATAGCCACATAAAAAAAAACACGAGATTGTGGCGTTTATATCGATTCGGCGTATTGTTTCGGCGTGTCGGCGCATCGCCTCGGCCCTTCGGCGTATCGCGTCGGCGCTTAGGCGCCCTTTCATAAGCACAGGTCCAAGTCGCGAAACTACGATGGCCGAACAGGACACCGTAGTCAGCAGATAAAAAATATGTGTGTATACGAGGGCTCTATGCAACAATCTTTTAAAGTATATAGCGCAAAACTGTATTTGTATAGACCTAACACCGATTAAGTTTAAACTAATTACATAGCATGTCAGTTATGATTTAGAAACAGTTTTACGCTTAGATATGTTAAGTATAATGCGTTTTGCTGGATTAAAATATACTGGGCCCAATTGCTAAACCGCCACTTTTTTGTTGCGTTTTTAATCAACTCTTACTATTCTATTTTCTCAATTTGAGTGTTGATGAGCCTTTCAATTTTCTTTCATTGATCTTGAACCTTTTAAAAGATGGGCGGGAAAACCAATAGCGCGTGACTAGTTCAAGGTAAACAATATTATATCCTCATAATTTGAATTGAACATTATTTTACAGCGTTTAACCACCTACATGTTTGTCAGTGATACAGAAAAACAAAAAATACAACATTATTTAAAAAACCAGATGCAAAAAGCTTGAAATTGTCGCATTATTTTAGAGTAAAAAGGCGTACCAGGAAGTTGAACAGTTTTGCGCTTAATGGAATGATTTAAAACTAAATCGATTTGCCTCTGGCTCTAACCCTAAAAACTCAATACTAATATATTTTAGACATAATCTTCGATTTTGCGTTGTTTATCGGCTGATAAACAACGATTTGGAGTTATGATGAGTAGGAATTAAACCACGAGGGCATTAGCCAGAGTGGTTTAATATATTTGCATCAGAACAAAAAAATTTTTTTTTTTACAAGTGACTTCATTTATTGATACAAATTAATTATGACGTCACTTTCATTGATGAAAATTGAACGGATGACGTCAGAATCGGAACGTCATGTTTTGCGTTTTTTATGGGTGGTTTTAAAACGGTCATTGTGTTATTTGCTTATAGAACAATCAGGCCGTGTGCTGTTGGAATAACCTATATAACCTATTTAACACGTTGTTATTATGTTATCAAAAAGAACATCGGTAAACTTCATGGAACAATACTGATGCAGCTGGAGTTTCATGTATTTTATATTAAACTGAGGCTAAAACTCTACCGAAAAGCTAAATGAATTTTAAAATCGTCAATAAAGAAAATGTATCTCATTTGTTGAATTGTACATTATTTATGGCAATTCACAGGATTTAAAATTGCAACTGAGACCATTGTTTTCTGGATTTCTGAATGAAACGATAAGCTCAATAATTTTTGGAAAACGACAATCGGGGGTTGAATTCTAAAAGGTACCAACTGGCAATGAAAATAAATAGCAGTTGGTATGTTCTGGGTTTCATCCCTCGAAATGGGACTCTTTGTCATAGTATTAAACGTTTCTGTTGTTTATTGTTGATTTTTGTGTTCTGTTCTAGCTCACCATGAGCACAAAGTGATCAAGGTGTGCTGTTATGATACCGTGATGTCCGCCGTCCAGCGTCCGTCATGCGTGTTTTAACTTTAAACGACTTCTACTCCTAAACCGCTTGGCAGATTTTCAAGAAATTTCACAAGAATGATACTAGGGAGACCCTCTTTATAAGTTCTTCAAATCGTTCCGGTCCGCTGCATATGTGGGTCACCAACACTAAAACTATATTTAAAAATTGATTTTTTAATCGTCGCCTCTGAAACCGCAGGCCTTAAAGCTTTCCTATTTGATATGTGGCATTCTCTATATGTCCTCTATAAATATTCTTCAAATTATTCCTCTGGGGTCAAAACTGGCCACGCTCCGGGGGTCACATGTTTAATATGGACTAAAATAGCATAATAACTTTAAACATCTTATCCGCTGACACCGCAAATCCCACGGGTTTAGTATGTAACATCGAATAGTGGTCCTCGTCAACGATTGTTCAAATTATGCACCTGGGGTCAAAACAAGCCACGCCCCGGGGTCACATAATTTATTTACACTTAAATAGCAAAATGACTTTTAAATTATTATCTGAAACCACAGAGCCCTCAGGTTTCGTATTTTGTAGGTAACATGGTGTGGTGGTCATCTACAAAGATTATTCAAATAATGCCCCTGGTGTCAAAACTGGCCATGCCCCGGATGTCACCTAGTTTATATAGATTTAAATAGTAAAATAATTAAAAAAAATATTCACTTATGAAAGAGCAAGGCGCAGAGGTTTAGTTTTTGGTATGTCGCATCCTATAGTGTTCGTCTACAAAAAAATAATAATGTTCAACTTATGCCCCTGGGGTAAAAAGTGGTGACGTCCCGGGGGTCACATGGTTTATGTTGAATTAAATAACAAAATGAATTCACAATTCTTGCCCTCTGAAATCAAACGGTTGAGAGCTTTCATATTTGATATGCGACATCCTCTGGTGGTCATCTGCAAAGTTTAATCAAATTATTCCCGTGAGATAAAAACTGACTATGCCCCAGGGGTCACATGGTTTATATTGACTTAAATAGCAAATTGATTTTTTAAAGATTTCTCTGAAACCACAAGGCCAGGAGGTTGCGTATAAGGCATGTAGCTTTGTATAGTGCTCCTCTACAAAGATTGTTCAAGTTATGCCCCTCGGGTAAAATGAAGCCACGCCTAAGGATCACAAGACCTATAGACAAGTTCTATAGACGTATCTGGCAAGTGGAATATAAAAATCATATTGTCTGAAACCGCAAGGCTCAGAAGTTTCGTATTTGGTATGTAGCATTTTATAGTGGTCCTCGGCAAAGATTGTTCAAATTATTCCCCTGGGGTAAAACATTGCCACAGCCCGAGAGTCGCATGGTTTCTATAGACTTTTATGGCAATTGGGCTTGAAAAATCTTGAAATCAGAAACTACCAGGCCCAGAGGTTTTGTATTGGCTGTGTAACATTGTATTGTTGTCCTCTAAAAAGATTGTTGTAATAATGCCTCTGGGATCAAAACTGACTACCCCCAGGGTTAACATGGTTTATATAGACTTAAATAGCAAAACCACAAGGCCAAGACGTTTCGTATTTGGCATGTAACATCGTATAATGCTCCTGTTCAAATTATGCGCCTCGGATACAAAGAAGCCACGCCCCAGGTTCACATGTTTTCTAAAGACTTATATGGCACGTGGACTTTAAAAATCTTCTGCTCTCAAATCGCAGGGCTCAGAGCTTTTTCTATTTGGCATGAAACATTTCGTCTTGTGTAGCGGTCCATTCCAAAGATTGTTAAAATTACGCCCATGGGGTAAAAAGTGGCCACACTCTGGAGTCGCATGTTTTCTTCTCCTCTGAAACCGCAAGCCTCGGAGTTTTCATATTTGGCATGAAACATTAAATAGTGGTCCTCTACAAAGATTTTAAAATTATGCCCCTGGGGTAAAAAGAAGCAACGCCCCAAGCGTCACATGATTTAATAGACTTAAATTGGAAAATAACTTTAAAATCTCAGAAACTGCAAGGTTTATTTTTTCATACTCAGGTGAGCCTTGTTATTACAGTTAGCAACTGAAAGCCAACTCTTTCAAAACGTGAGTTCCATATAGATCTAAAATACATGTTAAATGTTTGTTAATTTTAAGCTTCGTTTGTCATTTCAGAGTTTCGGGAAATGTTAATTAAGTACTACAAGGAAAAGTACCATACTGTGTCTGTTTCACCATTTCGGCAATCTCTTGACAAACCTATTCCAGACATTTTTGTGTCACCGAAATTAAGACGTATCACAATTAACAAAAGAGGATCTCGAATGAAAACGGACAATAGTGTTCATCAATACAAGGAATTACTTTATACAGGAAACAAGTTGAATAGTCGAATTTTCATACAAGGAGAGCCGGGAATGGGCAAAACTACGCTACAGAAAAAAATGGTGATGGATTGGTGCGAAGCGGTATCATCAGAAAATCCTGAACACAATTCAGATTTCGGCGATGTAAACACATTGCAGGATTTCCCTTTTCTCTTTCATATCCAACTGAAATATGCAAAGAATCAAAGAAAGGTGATGGAGATGATTAAAACACAAATTATCGATAGTATGTACAATGGTGATAAGGTGCAAGAGAATTACAAACTACTTGAACTCATCTTCAGACATGAGAAATTCCTGGTAACTATGGATGGACTAAATGAATGGACCGATCCCATGGATGAAACGCCTATACCATTAATGGGAACTGACGTCAAACAATATCTACTTTTAATTACCACACGTCCCTGGAAAATGATGGATGACCGTATCATGGATTCACAAATTGACGGACTTCTAGAAGTTGAAGGAATAACTGATCAAGAAGAGCTAACAAATCGCATATGTCGCAGTTTACAGAACGACAATCCAAATAATGACAATAGTTTTGCAGAATTTATGCATTACGTTAATACACGTAATTTGTCAAACTTTTTGTCGTCACCATTGCTGCAGACAATGCTGGTTCAATTATGGATGAACAAGATCAATTTAGATGGTTCAATATGCGAAATAAATACTTGTTTGCTGGACAATCTTTTTATGAAGGCAAATGGGAACGAAGGCTATTTTATTGATCCACCTTTTCCCTGTTTAAACAATACAAAATACATCAAGCCGCAAGTCGAGATTTTAGATGCTCTTGCACATGCTGCATTTCATTTCACGTTTACCTCGGATAAGTCTCTAGTGTTTAACAAACAAGAATTACTGGGGTTTTTGACTAAACAACACTTGCAATTTTCCCTTCACGCTGGGATCTTAAGTGGAAGGTGCATTGATTCAGCAGAACCAGAGTTTGCATTTTTTCATGAGACAGTGCAGGAATTCCTTGCTGCATATCATATCGCAAATTCAAATGAGGATATTATAGAAACGGTTCTGAGTAAAAATAAATATAATGTCTTTGAAATGAACCAGATAATAATTTATCTTTGTGGGCTCAAATTTGAAATAGCTAATACAGTAATAAACCTTCTTGCTGACAGCGACATCCTCTACGGCGTAGACCGTGGACTGAGCATGTACATACAGGGACAATATGATGAGAGAACAAAATCAGTATGCCAGAAAATCATTTGCACCAAGAAACAAAGCGTTAAATATAAACCGTCTGATAAAGAATTCGATTTCCGTGACCTGGCTTTATCTGTATTATTCCAAGACATGATAATTACTGGTTATCGTGAGGCTAAAGTCAGCGGACAAAAATGTGATTCTCTGAAATTGAATGATTTCACATTCCATGAATATCTAAATAAGTCTGATAAAAATGTTTTAAAGGAAGTTTTAATGATCAACAATTCGAATGTACGCTCACTTATTGTAGAACCCAATACACTACATACCAACGAAATCGTGAACATACTTCACAAGTCAAAGAATTGTCTCGAACGCTTACAGACGTCAGCTACTCCAGAAATTTATAACGCATTACAAAACTTGAACATAAAAGAGTTGGCTTTTATCGGGAACATTGATGTACCATTACTTTCTGGTGTGCTACTATCACTGTCGAATTTAACTTATTTGAAAATAGCAGAATCAGATTTTAAGGAGGACATTTATCTTCCAGCAACATTACAATATTTATGTTTACTGCGAAGTAAATGCTCTGCTTGGTTTGCTGGTCGGTTGCTTGTGCATTTATCCAAATTAGACCACCCAATCCGTTGTAACTTGGACGAGGTATATGGAAAGGATTGTGATCTTGCCGTTTTGCGACCAGACATATTATCATGTGACATGTCCAATATCATGATATGCGTCAGAAAGGGCACGGTGGAGTTGTTTGAAATATTGCGGGATTCGAGCATAGGAAGTCTGCAGATCGAAACAGCTGATGGTGTTTCATCAGCATCAGACATTCTTAAAACCCTCAGCAAACTAGAAACACTTTATTTGTTTGGTACCTATATGAGCACATGTAATATGAAGCTGCCTGGAAAGTTACAGACTGTAAGTTTGCAGAAAGGCGAATGTTCAACTGAGTGGCTGTGCAGCTTGTTGATAATACTTTCATCGTTAGATCATCCAGTTACCTGTGAGATATATGATTTTGTCTTGCAAACGAGTGATGAAATGAACACACTGGTGTTAAAAACAATTATATCAGAATTGCAATTAGAAATGATCAATATGTCCAATACCACGGTATACGTACGAAAAGGAAGTTTTGAACTGTATCAATTACTGCGAGATACAAGTATAGCGAGTCTGGGCATCGGGACGGCTGATGGTGTTTCATTGGCATCAGAGATTTTACCTTCATTCAGCAAGTTAGAAGAACTACATTTACGGGGAACCTATATGGGTCGTTGCAATCTCGAGATGCCTGCATCGTTGCAACATATAAGCGTGGATAAAGGCGAATGTTCAACTGAGTGGCTGTGCAGCTTGTTGATAATGCTTTCATCGTTAGATCATCCGGTAAAGTGTGCGATGTATGATTTTTTCTTGCAACCGAGTGATGAAATGAAAACAATCGCTTCGAATATAAATGAATCTGACTTGCGATTAGACATGTTATCGTGCAATATGTCGAATATCGAGGTTCACGTCCAAAAAGGAAGTTTTGAACTGTATCAATTACTGCGAGATACAAGTATAGAAAGCCTGAGCATCGGGACGGCTGATGGTGTTTCATTGGCATTACCTTCACTCAGCAAGTTAGAAAAACTACATTTACGGGGAACCTATTTGGGTCGTTGCAATCTCGAGATGCCTGCATCGTTGCAATGTATAAGCGTGGGGAAAGGTGAATGTTCAACTGAGTGGCTGTGCAGCTTGTTGATAATGCTTTCATCGTTAGATCATCCAGTACAGTGTGAGATGTATGATTTTGTCTTGCAACCGAGTGCCGAAATGAAAACAAGCGCTTCAAATATAAATGAATCTGACTTGCGATTAGACATGTTATCATGCAATATGTCGAATATCGAGGTTCACGTCCAAAAAGGAAGTTTTGAACTGTATCAATTACTGCGAGATACAAGTATAGCGAGCCTGAGCATCGGGACGGCTGATGGTGTTGCATTGGCATCAGAGATTTTACCTTCACTCAGCAAGTTAGAAAAACTACATTTATGGGGAAACTATATGGGTCATTGCAATCTCGAGATGCCTGCATCGTTGCAATGGATAAGCGTGCAGAAAGGCGAATGTTCAACTGAGTGGCTGTGCAGCTTGTTGATAATGCTTTCATCGTTAGATCATCCAGTTAACTGTGCGCTACATGATTTTGTCTTGCAAACGAGTGATGAAATGAACACACTGGTGTCAAAAAAAAATATATCAGAATTGCAATCAGAAATGATCTTATGCAATATGTCCAATATCGCGGTATACGTACAAAATGGAAGTTTTGAACTGTATCAATTACTGCGAGATACAAGTATAGGGATTCTGAACATCGGGATGGCTGATGGTGTTCATTGGCATCAGAGATTTTACCTTCACTCAGCAAGTTAGAAAAACTACATTTACGGGGAACCTATATGGGTCGTTGCAACCTCGAGATGCCTGCATCGTGGCAATGTATAAGCGTGGAGAAAGGCGAATGTTCAACTGAGTGGCTGTGCAGCTTGTTGATAATGCTTTCATCGTTAGATCATCCAGTACACTGTGAGATGTATAATTTTGTCTTGCAACCGAGTGACGAAATGAAAACAAGCGCTTCCAATATAAATGAATCTGACTTGGTATTAGACATGTCATGCAATATGTCGAATATCGAGGTTCACGTCCAAAAAGGAAGTTTTGAACTGTATCAATTACTGCGAGATACAAGTATAGCGAGTCTGAGCATCGGGACGGCTGATGGTGTTGCATTGGCATCAGAGATTTTACCTTCACTCAGCAAGTTAGAAAAACTACATTTATGGGGAACCTATATGGGTCGTTGTAATCTCGAGATGCCTGCATCGTTGCAATGTATAAGCGTGCAGAAAGGCGAATGTTCAACTGAGTGGCTGTGCAGCTTGTTGATAATTCTTTCATCGTTAGATCATCTAGTAAAGTGTGAGCTATATGATCTTGTCTTGCAACCGTTTAATAAAGTGAACACACTGGTTTTAAATACAAATATATCAGAATTGCAATCAGAAATGATCTTATGCAATATGTCGAATATCGAGGTTCACGTCCAAAAAGGAAGTTTTGAACTGTATCAATTACTGCGAGATACAAGTATAGCGAGCCTGAGCATCGGGACGGCTGATGGTGTTTCATTGGCATCAGAGATTTTACCTTCACTCATCAAGTTAGAAAAACTACATTTATGGGGAACCTATATGGGTCGTTGTAATCTCGAGATGCCTGCATCGTTGCAATGTATAAGCGTGCAGAAATGCGAATGTTCACTGAGTGGCTGTGCAGCTTGTTGATAATGCTTTCATCGTTAGATCATCCATTAAAGTGTGTGCTTTGGGAAGTTGTGTTACAACCTTGCGAAGAAGGGAATGGAGCTGATTCGAGATTGTCCGTATTAAGCTTAGAAATTTTGACGTATGAAATGTCCAATGTTCAGCTGTACTTTAGAAATATAAGTAGCGGTCTCTTTAAAGCATTGCGCAGTACGAGTATCGGAAGACTGGCTCGCATAACCGCTGATGGGCATCTGGAGATTATAGGGACAGATAATACTAGAAACCCCGAATCAAGGTAAACATAATATTATATGATTTAAAGCTCTGTCTTATTTCGGGAATACCAAACAAACATTAGTGTACACAAATGTATAGTATACCATTTTAGAACAATTTGAACTGTTCTGAATATATATATTTTTAATAATGTGGTTTTTAAATGTTCTGTGCTCGGTTTCTTTAAAGGTCTATATTTCTTATTCCAAAGACTTTTCACACTTAATGTATGACTTACTGTCGTTAAAATATATTGTTTTATACATGCCATAAACAAAAACAAATATACCTTAACTTGATAAATTATCATTTAATGTTGCAAATGTTAGCGAGTGAGGTTTTGCTTACTTTTCAATTCTTGCCGATATTTGAATTAGACAAATTTTGATGTGTGATGATATGGCATGTTATACAACAGCATTTCTTTAAAATCAGACGTTTGCAAGAAATACGAGATTTTACCACATCATCCTCTGAGTAGATTTTTTGTTAATTGTATTTTAGTGATTAATTAAGACATGTTTTCAATACCAACATCAATTATGCATATTCGATATACTACAAGGAGAAACACCTGTTGACTTTTCCAAAATCAACTTGTTTAATAATACTATAAAATAAATATTAAATTAAACTGCTACAATATGGAATACTGACCCTCTATATACCAACAAAACAGTGTCTATAATGTCCAATTAGAAAGAAAGGATTCTAGTTATTAAAAAAAAGATTTTCCAGCCATTTTTGGGGGATGTATACTTCTGTTATCTGTTATCTATTTTAATAAGAAAAGTTAAGTAACTTGTTAGCCATTTGTGCAATAGTGGCAGGCTCCATTAGTTGGGAAAAGAATATTTGCAATTGAAATCTTCTGACTTTTAAATGTTGTCATTATGAAATTCAGTACAATTTAATTTAATATGTAAAACGTAAATGATGCTATATACGAACAATTATCATATATTCGTACATACTAGTGGCATGCATTTTAATTTCGTAATCGTTTAATGGGTTTAATTATGTTTTCGTTGCATATAACGTCTTTTCACTTAATCTGGATAGAATGTTACAAAACGCGCCCGAAGTTCTCCGAATCGAATCAATAGTCTCTGTTGGTAATTTAATTGAGTTATTAAAACGTCAAACTTTCGCATAAAATGCCCGATCCTATCGCAATAAACAATCGGACACACAATTGGAAGTCATTACATATAGATAACGGGCATGCAATACTGGTATTTTACTGTACACTTTGGCGTTTTCTAAAGGTAGAAAGACAATTCGTGTTTGTTTTTACTAATAGAAATAATATTGAAATAAGGTACATCTTTTGCGTTCCGTCGAACTCGGAAAACATCAACTTAGTTTCTATTGACGGTATTAGTATGTATTATAGTGCATCCGATATCGTGTATGCAAACACTAATAGTCTATTATCCAATGTTGTCATAACCTGTAAAGCACAGTCTGGGATTCAGACTGCACTCCAATGTCAGACGCCAGTTGAAAATCGCCATATGGCCATGGTGAAGCTTTTGTTACATTGATTTCGATGACCGTGCGGCGAGCTTACGTCAATATTTGTTTCACTAAAGCCCCGGTCACACTGTCACGATATTGGCTATGATGCCCACGATTTACAAAATCTTGGTGAAGCAGGGTAAATTGTGAACACATTCGTACTGGCATCTTTGTGAATCTTAGAGATTCTTGGGTGATCCTTATCGATCGGGAAGCGTTACGACAGTTTTGAACATGTTCAAAACATTCTTGGCTTATCGTAGCGCCGCCACGAATTTTCCAAAGCGTAGGACATTCCTAGTGCCATCGTATCTCAATCTGGCTTATTCTTACAGCCATCGTAGAGGCATTCGTGGCCTTTTGTGTTTATTCGTGGGGTTAATCTAGACTGATTTTATGACATATATATTACAAGACTGTTTTACGTTATGGTACGTTTTGCTACGAATACGGTACGGATTTTTACGCTTGCCCTACGGTTCAGTTACTATTCCAGTAGAATCTTTAGCGGCAACTATCAAGACTACTCACGAATATACACGATGGACCACGACAACGCGACTATTGGGTCACGATGCTTGTACGGTTTATGGTGATGTTGCTACGCACTTACTACGTTTTCATACGTTGGTGCCATGATTATGCCCGAGGCATCGTGATGTCCAAATCGCCTTGAATCGTAGGGAAGCGTGATAATTATTGGCTGCTCGTAGGTTACTCGTGATGAATCTTCGTTAATCTTACTACAAGCGTAGGAGACACGTAAACAATCGTCTGTAATCGTATGTTACCGTAGCGTATACCTGACGCTAGCGTAGTACAACCGTAACAGATCGTATCATATCCTGGTGAAACCGTGATGAATCGGCTGTGTTCACCGACAAGTGTCGTTGATATTCGTAGCCTCGTCCTACAACAACCGTAGGTATACGTAGGAAGATACAATCGGGACACTGTGCATCCCGACTCATCACGATTAACAAGTCCACGACAAGTCGTGGGCTAACCGACAAGTGTCGTTGATATTCGTAGCCTCGTCCTACAACAACCGTAGGTATACGTAGGAAGATACAATCGGGACACTGTGCATCCCGACTCATCACGATTAACAAGTCCACGACAAGTCGTGGACTATCGTAGCCAAATTCGTGACAATGTGACCGGGGCTTTACGTATGATCACCGCATGTGATGTTTACTTTATTTTTCTGGACCGCAACTACCGCAGGTGTAAGCACAAGCGCGTTAAGTTGTTGCGGCGACCATGCGGAAACCACTCACCCGGCGTGTATTGTTCGGTCAACCTAATGACACCATTATATGTATACTTTTGATACAGAAAATTTGCATGTTTGTTGCTGCCAAGATAGTGTGTAGTTTTAAATTGAGTTATATCAGCGCTTATTTTAGGGACGTACGTTTCTATTGCATTATTACTTTTATTTATTTATTATGGCCCCACTTTACAGGGTGGGGGCATTTGCCCTTGTCCGTCCGTCCATCCGTCCGTCCATCTGTCCGTCCGTCCGTCGGATTTTTGTGACGCGCGTAACTCGAAAAGTATCAGTGCTAGGGCATGTGCACTTGGTTATTTTGGTGCAGTTTTTTCCGACATCAGCGGAGTTATGGCCTTTTTTCCGCAAAAACTGAAATTTTTGGACTTGTGTCGCGCGTAACTCATAAAGTATTACTGCTAGAGTGATGAAACTTTAAAAACATATTAATCAACATGTAAACTTGTGCACCTGGTATTTTGATGCAGTTTTTTCCGACATCAGCAGAGTTATGGCCCTTTTTGTAAGCAAAAACTGACATTTTTTATTTGTATCGCACGTAACTCAAAAAGTATTACTGCTAGAGTGATAAAACTTTATAAACATATTAATCAGCATGTGAACTTGTGCACCTGGGTATTTTGGTGCAGTTTTTTTCCGACATCAGCGGAGTTATGACCCTTTTTTTGCAAAAACTGACATTTTTGGACTTGTGTCGCGCGTTACTGAAAAAGTATTACCGCTAGAGTGATGAAACTTTATAAACATATTAATCAGCATGTGAACGTGTGCAATTGGGTATTATGGTGCAGTTTTTTCCGACATCAGCCGAGTTAGGGTCCCTTTTTAATAAAAAACTGACATTTTTGGACTTATGTCGCGCGTAAATGAAAAAGTATTACTGCTATAGTGAAAAAACTTTATAAACATATTAATCAGCATTGGAACTTGTGTACCTGGATATTTAGGTGCAGTTTGTTCCGATATCAGCGGAGTTTTATGGCAACCAGCGGATTGTGGGGGCATCCGTTTCCTACGGATACATGTCTAGTTTTTTTTAGTTTAAACATATTTATTTTAGCTCGATTGCATTTAAAGCCTAGGGCTTATAGAGACACTCTCGATTCCGTTTCCTGGGTAGAACCAGTACTTGGTGTCTTTGGGGTAGATCTTGAGAATGCTCCCAGAGTGGGGATCGAACCCGGGACCACCCGATCGCTAGGCGGACACCATATCCACTACGCCTACGCGACCGTCATAGTTTTTTCTGCATTGGTTCAAAAGTGTCAGCTTTAAATTAGAATGAAAATAAATGAACCAAAAAGAATAATGCCATTATTTAAAACAAAACTACTAGGTATATGGTCAAGACAACAATCGGTCTCATATCAATCATTAACATTGTAAAATATCGATGTGTCAATAGACACATAATTCTAAAAATCCATGAAAATGAAACGAGATGTCACTTAAGTACTTACACAATACAGTACAATAAACAACACATTTACATATCCACCATCGGTGATATATATTATACTAGAATAAGATCCACGGACATAAATAGTTTGTTGCTTGCGAAAGAATATCGATTTTAATATACGAGTGATCATAGAAATCCGTATTTTCTATGATCACGAGTGAATAAAAACAATCGATATTCTAGCGAAACCAAGATATTTACTATACCCCTCAAAATGCCTATGATATTTATAAATTCCCCGCTGCGAAGCGGGAGGGGGGTTATAGGAATGCCATTCGTCCGTCCGTCCGTCCGTCTGTACGTAAATTTTCGTGTCCGCTCCATATATCCTATATCCTTTAAAGGATTTTCATGAAACTTGGCTCAAATATTTAGGTCATTGAGACGATGTGCACAAGGCATGAGTCAGTCACGCCGGCTCAAGGTCAAAGTCACACTTGAGGGTCAAATATTCGAGCGTCCTTTTCGTGTCCGCTCCATATCTCGTATGCCTTTTGAAGGATTTTAATGAAACTTGGCTCAAATGTTTAGGTCATTCAGACGATGTGCAGAAGGCATGGGCCTTTCACGCCAGCTTAAGGTCAAGGTCACACTTGAAGGTTAAATTTTTTAGCCTCCATTTCGTGTCCGTTTTACGTGTCCGCTCCATATCCCCTATACCCTTTGAAGGATTTTCATTAAACTTGGCTCAAATGATTTTTTCATTGAGACCCTGTGCAGGAAGCATGAGCCAGTCACGTCAACTCAAGGTCAAGGTCACACTTGAAGGTTGAATGTTTGAGCCATTATTTTCATGTCCGTTCTATATCTCCGGTGCCCTTTAGAGGATTTTCATGAAACTTGCCTCAAATGTTTATCACATTGAGGCAATGTGCAGAAGGCATGAGGCAGTCACGCCTTCTCAAGGTCAAGGTCACACTTGGTCAGATGTGTGAGCCTCCATTTTTGTGTCTTCTTCACTTCTCCTATGCCCTTTGAAGGATTTTCATAAAACTGTTTATCACATTGAGGTGATATGCAGAAGGCATGGAGCAGTCTACCCACCTCAAGGTCAAGGTCACACATAAAGGTCAAATGTTTGAGCCGCCATTTTTTTGTCAGCTCCATATCTCCTATGCCTTTAAGGAATTTTCATGAAACTGATTAAGGTCAGTGTGATACATTAAAGTCACCTTTAAAATCTAATGAAGGATCACGGCGGGGGATATAGCTATCCTTTGGACTGCCTTGTTTTATTATACCGAACAAAAATACTGTAATCCAAAGAACAAACAAGTCGTACATAGTAAACTAAAGTTTATTATTGGAAAATCAAGCGCCCATCGACTTTTTAAAATAAATTTTAATAAGCGCCTACCGATTATAAGCTAACACGAATTTTTCGGACAACACGAGTTGCTATTTTTAGGCGTACGCACGGGGTATATTAAAAATTATAACCCGCTCGGGGTAAATTACTTTCCAACGCCATGGCATATTAAAATTATGCCGGGATGAGTATATGGGATTTTACAATGGGAAAACAACGTGAGGTAAAATAATGTGAGATGTTGCACACGATGCTCAAAATGAGTTGAGCATTTCATATTTACAACCAGACATTCACTGTCCAGCAAGAATAGGCCAATTGTACATTGTATAAATAGCTTAGGCAGTTGAGGGGTATAGTAAATATTGGACCCCGAGGAGAGTTATGTCAACCTCGGCTTTCGGCCTCGGTTGACATTACTCTTCGAGGAGGGGCAATATTTACTTTACCCCTCAACATCCTATTGTATTTATTTTACTATACCGAACAAAACGACTGTAATTCAAAGAAAAAACTAGTCTTACATAGTAATCTTAAGTTCCTTATTGGAAGATCAAGCCCTCATCGACTTTGAGTTTTTAAATACATTTTAATAAGCGCCTACAGATTATTAGCTAACACGGATTTCTCGGAAAACACGAGTTGCTGTTGTTAGGCGCATGCGCCGGGTTTATAAAATTTATAGCCCGCTCGGGGTATATTACTGTCTAACGCCACGGCATATTAAAATTATGCAGGGATGGGTATATGAGATTTTACAATGGGAAAACGAAGTATGGTATAATAATCGTAATTATATGATCTTCATCGCTCACACGAGTAGAACTTAATACAACCAAAATGTTATGAACAAGACAACCATACACAGACATGTGAGAAGCGTATGTCTTACTTTCCAAGATATAATACAGCATGAGAAAAGCATAATTCAAACACTTACAGTACGGGTTCCCCGTATCAGCCTGTCTCTTCTGTTTCGTAGCGTAAGGATGTGCGTATTCATATGAAATGTTATGTCCTGAGTATCCTCAGTATACAAAGATCATAATCTCTTGAAAAAGTAACTGAAATAGTAAGACATTAATTGAACAGCACTTGGTATATTTGAGAAAAAAAATCGTAAGTTATTTTTAGAAACAACAACCAGACGAACAAATGTTAAACAAATTCTGTTATTATTGCTTTTTGCATATTTTCTATGTGCGTGTTTTCCTATGACTTATTGCTTTTTGTATATTTTATATGTGTTTACTTTCGTATGACTTTAACACCCATCTTAAATATTTTTCATTAAACGTATTTTGATGTTCATGCTCAACTTATATTATTGTAACATTTAATCGAGTCCTTGATTGTGGTCCAGTATTCCATTGTAGCGCAAACTAAAGTATACAGTTTATTGTTATGATTGATTATTAATATTGAGTACATGAACTTCTTCTGTTGTTTGCATATATTTTCACTGTATTATAGGTGTTGTTTTTAATTACGTACACGGCTGTAATGACAAGAAATGAATTTCCAAGAGGTCAGTGAAAACGTGTTTTGTTTCGAACGCTTATATTTATTTGAAATTCTTTGTCTTACTGGCTTTTGAAGAGATTTGATGAATGTTTTTATTGTAAATTGCAGGCTTGTATATACACTCTTTTGTATGCAATAATTGTTATCTCAAAAATATAAAATAATGCTTTTTTTAAATGGCCATTTTTGCAAAATTTCCGAAAGATAATGTCTAAAACGATGCTTAAGATTATTTTGTAATAAACAAAACTATGGCCACACCATGTGAATTATGACGTCATGTTAAATATAACCAGCATGTATTCACTCATGTTTTATTTAATTGCAATTGCAATTTTTTTTCCAGTGTACTGATCTTGAAAATATTTAGTCGCTGTTTACTGTGTGATTTTTTCGTTTTATTTTAATTGCATATCCCGTATTTTTAAAATTTTTTTTTTTTTGGTTTTCAAGTTATATTTTGCAAAACTGCTTTATTTATTTGACCTATTCATGATTGATGTATTTGTTTGGAAATATTTTGTTGTTTCATCTCGCGATTGCAAATACAGGATGTAGTGTGCATAATTAAGCATTCTATTCATTCAGACTAAAATATCAAACCAACAAATACGTATATGCATTGCAAACATTGCTTCCGCAAAAGCGCTTCTAAAATAGTAGCATTTGAGTAACTTGTTATTATTTCAAGAAACACTAATTAAAGTCATTGAATTGATGTTGTTTGTATATTATCGATTGTAATATTACAGACGTGTACGTACACACTTTAGTAAATAAAACATGCAGACTGTAAATAGATTATAAATCATTTTCTATATTTTCATTCAAAGCTGTTATTTTTGCACATCTGTTGTAATATACTGTAGGTTTATTAATTTAAATTTATTTAAAGTTTATTATTTTATTTTGTATGAATTTGTGTATTTACATATTCTGTTCTCAAAGTATTTAAAGATGGTACTGACAAAATCGACAGAATTACTGTTGACGAGGTTTTGTTATAAATTTTCATCTTTCGTAACCAATTTTGTTTTATGTGATTTTAGCAGAATACGGATGTCCACATTTCAATACGCTTTGACAATAGATTTTGTTTTTTTGTCACATATCTTAAATGTTTTCGTTGTTTGTTTATTGTTAGATTATATGTTTGTTTATACAACATATGATTGACATTCATTTCAGTTATAATTGGCTTGAAATCACAATTTATTTTAGTGAAAAGGATTTTAATGATGTTTATAAATACGTTACACAGTCTTTATTACACAAATATGATGTAGGCAACCACGACAACCTTGTTTGTTTACAAGAAGAGAGTCCTAAAACGTTATGAACATATATTGGTATGTTATAAATTGCATACTGGTATTACACTATGTTTCATTGTTTCTGATATATTACATAGATTGCAAGTATAACTTTATGTATTGCTAAGAACTTGTCATGTAACTATCCAGTATGCACACTATCCAGTATGCACATTGTTTAGATGTGAGTTTATCGAATGGCTGTGATGTCTTATATACCAGAATTACGTATAAATGTGATTTAAAAAAGAAATTCAGTCATAATATGAACGAATGTGTTGATGAATTCGATTGTATAAGATTGCTTTTACTCGTTTATATTTTGTATTTAAATGGTTTAAGTATTTAATTTTATATAATTTTGATATTTTATTGTTGTTTTATGCTTTTGAAGGTACTTTGTTAGTAATTAGGAATCGCCACGTGCGTCAGTTTATCTATCTGTCCGTTTGCCCCTTCCTTCGTCTTGTTTTGTGTGAGGAACATAACTCGACGTATTCCAGGTATGAGAATTTAACTAAAAACATAGATAAAAAGGATTGAGTATAACATTGTGCAAACACTATAACTCTTTATTTAATGTTTTTGAAATTAGTGTTTTTATTTATGCTGTATCTACTTTCTTGTGCATACCGTAACTCTGCTGCTAACAAATGGTACTGTGATACAGTACCAATAATAAAAGTCTTTTTCATTAATGTCTGGAGCTAAACCTTGTGACAATGCCAAAATGGTTCAAATGACCTTACTAAGTTGTGTGTATTGTTTAAATTTCATTTGACGAGCAAAAGAGATGTATAATGCACTGTAAACAACGATCGCAATGTTGCTATGAAAGGAAGCTTTCAAGAACCATAAATATGTTATAAGTATAGTATTTATATATTGATTCCCGGTTATGAGCGAAACTTCAAAGGAAATAAGGAAGACAACAACCATAACTATCTGTAGAAATTTATATTTTATTTAGGGATTTATCTATCACCCTGTTTTTTCTACGAGTATCATGTCGTATTTCTTAGTTTATCTTAGTTGAACACTTCGGGGGCTTCCGTTTCTGTTTTGTTATTTTATTACGTATTTGCATATATTTGTATCGTTAAGTGTCCTACATACTAGTACATATTGGGAAATTGACTTCTTCATTGTTTTATTGTGTATGATTAATTATTGAACATCTGTAATGTAAATGATGAAACATTTTGAAACGTGTTTTTAAATGGGCAGATAAATCCGCGTTCGAAACTCTTCAATGCAATGTGATTGTAAATATCTCGTCAAGGAGCACTGATATTCGAAGCTCTATTGTTTCTATTATACCATCGATGTATATTATTGAATATGAAATCGAACTTAATACATCGTTGTTTGTGCACTCAATTACACGATAGACAATGTTTGTATACATGTTAAATAGTAGAAATGTTCGATATACATGTTTATAGAAATGTCCTGTACAGTATGTAGTACAGACATAATATGTAGACATCTAATGAATATGATGGATGGATATACATGTTACTTAGACATGGCCGATATACGTTTATATAAACATGTTAAATAGTACATGTTATATAGACATGGTGGATATACATGTAATGTGCATAGAAATGTTCTTTATACATTTGTTATACACATTGCCACTCTTTGCTTCTAATACTACATTGATATTGTCATGTATAGGCTAACAACAATGTTTAAAGCCTAGAATAAATGTCTATTCGAAAATTAGCATGAATAAAATTGGAATTGTGTACATATTTGTATTGTTCTAAGTCAGGACTTTCATTTACGACATTCCTTATTTAAGAAACATGATCGGTATAGTTATTTGTTGTGATTTGGTTCAATGAACCTATTGATTGCACGTTTCTAATGCACTTACATAAGTCGTAAACAAAATCAGGTGAAGTTAATTTTGACATTGAACCCTACATGAATGTATAAGACACATTTTAATGTGAAGTCAATGTTACTTTGCTGTTTTAAGCCTCGCTGGGCTATCTTATGCAGTGGAGACAAATGCAATGACTACATTCGGTTAAAAAAAGCTTACATCCGGAGTCCCTTACTATATAATTAAAAATAATATTAGAAAGTTATATGAGGCAATTAATTAATTAATAATTAGTGACATAGTCGGTAATTCATCTGAATACCAGTAATAACACAAATCCATAATTAAAAACATACTAAACTGAATGTGTATGTCACCTGGCTGATCTTGGTTATAGACGCACGAATGGTGAAAAAGGCCATATTCACAATGTACAAATAAACCAGACATTATATAGCCTGGCAAAATTGTCTCAGTATATGCTACAAGCTTATATATACCATACGTCTGCAAACACGTGCATTGCTGGATACTGTTCAATATAAAAACACTGATCCTCCAAGTAAACTGTTTAGAATCATTGGTTTTATTAATTTGTTGATCATCGGGGCGACGCGGATAAAATCCGAATATTCACCGTAAACTTTCGGCGACCAACACGATATTCTAGTTGAAACACTAGGAACCTCGGTCAGTTTCGTCGTGTTGAAAATCAAAACAATATACAGGAATTTATATTAGTCACCATTTATTTTCAGGAAGTGTGTTATATTTTTCTATCATAATGCATTTTTTTTCTTGTAAAATCTACAATTAACTCCTAATGTTTGTCTTAATGTACAACACCTTGCATGTGCCTTTAAAAACTAGATTACTAGTACAAATTACAGTAATAATAATAGTTTACATTATAGAAACCACAGTTTTTATCAGATAGGGTCGAAACTTGTTGGGAATGCTGTCCTATATACGAAATCTAGGTTTTGGTAATACATTTTCTTCTAGGAACCACATGTTTCATTACGTCAAGTTGAATAATAGTCAGATTATTAGCTTGAATAAAATAGTAATTATAAATGATTAAAATCGAGGTCAGATAACATTTGTATTTTATGTCCGTTCCAAAACTTCTAAAAGCCTGGGGGCTTTTAATGTCTGTCAAAGGTCAATGTCACCATGAAGGTCAAATGCTAAATAATTGTCCGAAGCATGATATTTTTGGCATTAGGAATTTTCAATAATTTGGTAAAAATGATCACCATCATGAGATGGTATGTCACGACAAAAATTCTGGTCACGGTCACACCTGGAGGTCAAAGGTTAAATATATGACTTACTATTTGTGTTAGGGCAATGTGTACAGACGGATTCTGCTAATACGTAGATCAAAGTGCTCACCATCATGAGAGGGTATGTCCCATGCAAGAACAACGTATGTGGGTCCAATGTCACACTTAAAGATCACATCTTAGTATAAAATTTTTACGCAGCATATTTCGGTCCAACACGGAGTGATTTTTAAATAACGTGATAAAGTGATGATCATTATAAGACACACGCAAGGACCAGGTCTGTAGCTATTAGTGAAATGTCAAAGATCAGAACAGTTCTTTAGGTCATATATTGTACTCTTCTTCGTGTATTTTCTCCCTCGTATGCATGTCATTGTGTCAGTCAACATTGTTATGTGTCAAAACACCAGCACCAACTTTTCTTCTTTGTCAAAGCGGTATGTGATATATTAATCACCTTTAGTATTAGCATTAGTTCCCAGTAGTTGATCACAGGCCTTCGATACACGTCCTTCAAATGGTTATAACTACTTCTGTATTGCTCATGCAGCTAGGGTTTTGTATCATTTATATGTATGTCCATGTTCAAGAACATTGCATAGGCTTGACGCGCGATTTTTTACTTTCGCATGTCTTCTTTCGTTCCCGTTAATGTTATATCTTATACAATCAGACATATTTCACGCCTCTTTGAAAACAATTAGGTCATGCAAAACACTAAGGATCAATATTTCATTGGCACGGTCTGTCTTATTGTTTCTTTACAATATATAAACGATGTTCAAAATATCGGTAACATTTCCCAACACAGGAATGTTAATGTAACAAAGAGACAAGAGCATGTACTTAAACAACGGCTGTAAATAATATATTTAATGCAGACGTTTAATAAAAAAAAATAAACTGGTGAACTGAGCTACTGTGAAATTCTAAACGCTGTTGAGGCGTTCAATAAATATAGTCTCGACACGTAAGACATGTATATTAATTCCTATTGTTTCGGTTTGAAGACTATGTATTGTTTTACTGTATGCTAATTTCAAAGGTGGATATATACCCAAGAGAATTAAACGGAGTGTGAAGTTTCAACAATCGTGACATGATAGGTTTTGTTTCAAAATTATACATTCGGTTGGTGGAAAGTGTTTTTTTCTGCTTTGCCAAGCGATGCAAAACAGTCATTCGCATACTTTCTTATTGTTATTTGTTATACGGATTGGCAGCTGTCGTTACTTCCAGTCATTGCGGAACGAATATCCATGTCTGTTTAGTAACATTTGAATAGTTTGTTTACATTATTAAAGTATATTTTACAAGTTATACTAGAACATGTATTACTTATTCAATTTAAATAAGTGTTGCGGTCGAAAAGCCCTTGTAAATAAAATGTTATAAAACTACATTCTTCGCATGGTACTACAATCATAAAAACAGTTACAGAATGGCATAAAAACAGAAGTAATTTATGTAACGATTTGGAATTACCATCCATTTAAAATAACAGACTTAATCAGTCACCAAGAAGTTATTTCAGTTTCAATTTGCACTGTTTAGTAGACAATAAATACATTTAACAAATTGATTGGATCATCCGTTAATCATGGAAAGTCATAACTCTGCTGGGTAACATCAAGACAAACAGCTGAGAGAGAAGAACTGCATTGCTTGCCAAAGATCTAGCTAGCAATAACGTTGATATGGAAACCCTAAGCGACATATGGACAAGGTTCCGACGAGGTCAGAAAGGCTTTGAAACAGCTCTCCAATTGCAAAGTACCGGTCTCCAATACTATCCCGCATACGGTGTAGCAAGCAGGAGACAAAAGCTGACTTACCACCGACGTCGTGTGGAACAAGAACCAGTAACCTCAACAGACGAAACGAACAGGACGGAGTGGACTCAGTCTCATCACCCAGCTGAAGTCTACTGTACAATAATACTAACTTCAATCCTATATGCCATCAAGACCTGGACTGTCTACAGTAGATATGCTAAACAGCTTTACCATGTTCACATCAGCTGTCTTCGCATATTTTCCCCAATCCGCGGCACAGAAGGATAGGACAACCAATCTCGACACCGTACACCCTTTTGCAGAAAGCGCAAGCCAGATGGGTTGGAATTATGGTCCGAATGATAGACAATCGACTGTATAAACAGCTGCTGCGTCAGCGCTAGATCTCATAAACGCTACAAAGGCTGCTGCAAAGCGTCCATCAAATACTTGGGCATCAACAGAAGCACGTCGGAGACACTCACTTTGAGCCGTCCAACTTGAAGTAGGGAGATCAGTGCAAATGAAACGAAACCCATCACAGAGGTGAAACGAAATCTAGCCTTGCGCATGGCCTGCGCTGCACCCACTTCCACGACCGACCCCACACAGCAAGCCTTACCTAGGCGAGCGATCAGGGCCTGGATTGGCCTTGTCAGTCACTTCATGACTCACAACCGAGGGTTCACATCTGTCTCCTGACGTAATGAGCATCTTCGACCAAGAAGGACGAAACTAATCGGTTTGAAAAACAAAGTATAAATATTATAGGCAATCTTACGTATATTACATCTACAAATACTCTTAACCTTCATAGACATTTTTCATCAAACCAAGTTCAGGTTTCATATGTGTTAGACTATAATCACTTTTGCACATTTACATACTTTCGTAATCAGTACGTATAAGGGGTAAGCATTTATCGTTATACGCATATACGTTATTGTTATTTTAAAGGGCAACTATGACAGACCGTCTGTCAGTTTGTTCGATCAAGGTTTGAGTGAGTAAAATGCACTATCAATGTATTTGTATAAATACAATTCAACAGTGTTCAATATAATAATATTAAGATAAACAATATTTATGTATTAATTTAATTTACATATTTGTCAACATTAGCTTAATCACTTGCCATAAAAATATCCTGTAACGTGCACCGTATGTTTGACTTTTATAAAAGACTGTAAAATAGACATGTTATCGAAACAATCCGATTACCAATTTCCATTTGTAATTATACTTTTTGGTAAAGTTGTGTGAGGATTTTGCAATTATTTACTTTTAAATAGATCGTGTCTTTAAACCTTTTTAGAAAACTTTTCTGTTAAACCTCTAAGGTACATCTCTATTGAACATTACTTACCCTGTATTATAAGTGTTAACCTCGCGTAAATTGATTTCAAGCATACCTTCAAGCCCACTTCAACAAAAACACCTGATACCTTATAGAACGCATATCTGACCAATCAGATACGGCTTTACTAATCACGTGGGTCACGTGATTAAATGTAAACTGCGCATTCGTTTCGAAGACGGCCATGATTAAAGACGATCCAGTTAGTGATTTATGTAAAAGTAACGGCGACGATA
Source organism: Congeria kusceri (assembly GCA_027627225.1). Classification (NCBI taxonomy): domain Eukaryota; kingdom Metazoa; phylum Mollusca; class Bivalvia; order Myida; family Dreissenidae; genus Congeria; species Congeria kusceri. The sequence goes on from CM051037.1 coordinate 28,079,030, forward strand.
ATTAATTTTCGTGTTCATCATACTATTAAAGTACATTACAAATTTACTCTTCTATATATATGTTTTGATTAACAAGTTCACAAAAATGCCATGTTCTTCTCTACGATTTATATTTTAAACTGCTTTATTTATTCTTTTTTTTGACAACAGGAAAACACATACTATTGCTTTTTTTTGTTTTTCACTGTCTTGTGATATATTGTTCTTATGTTCACTAGTTTATATGATGTTATTTAATTATGTTATGGTCCCTGACAATTGTCAGGACGGCATATACTCGAAGCTTTGTTTGTCCGTCCTTTCTTCCATTCGTCCTTTCGTCTCGTTTTCTTGCTCTCGCTATTTCTCATCAAACAGGTACAGGATGTGAGTGACGTTTCAAAAGGTGTGCATGGTATCAGGAAATTCCGCTTCAATGTGATTTTTCCTGGCGAAATGGGTTTTGCAAATAGCTTGATATTTTATGTTGCGAAGTGCTGGCTATCTTACAGCAACAACTTATATGATTTGACTAAAATGCCATGGGAAGCATCATACGGTGTGCATGATATCAGGTCGTTTTAATTCATTCATTTGTCTTTGATAGATGTAAAGGTAGCTGCAAAACGTAAATAGTGCACCATTTATGTCCAAGCTATTTCTTAGGAACTGTTAATATCAGAATGTAATACAGGGACAATTTATTTGTGTTTGTACTACGAGGTGATACTAACATTATAAGATAGATTCGCTTCGATATGTTTCTGTTATTCATTGGCATTACATTTGTCCTGCCTTTAGTATATTCTCATTCACCGTTGTACTTTTCAGAAACCTTTGAAATGACTGGAAGCTAAAATATCAGAACGAAATGACCATCTAACACCTCGGTGATTTTTCATACAGTTTATGGTCTTCGACATTATTCATCATCATCTCCATATATGTATGATATGAGTGTAACAAGCTTAATATACAGTTTCAACGATGTCAGTGATCTTGCATTTCTAGTGACTTTTGTTTCAAAAATAGTTCTGCCCTTATAATTTGAGAATCAATTGGCAAAGTGCATAGTTAAGATACAACAGTTATACTGTTATTTAGTTCAAGTAATATAGCATATGATTCAAAGATCGAATGCTCCTTTTCTTTTTAAACGATGACTGGAATTCGGAAATAAACGAATACTCTTTATTCTAATATTACATGTATAATCTAGTATAATTATGTCTTCTTGTTAAACTTTGTGTTCACCTTGATCATTCAGATAAAGTAAATGCCAATTATATTGGTATTTAAAATGAACAAATTTTATACTTCGTTAGAATTTCATAAAATGTTTTGAATTTTGTTCGATGTGCGCTAGCACAATGTCGCCTCGTCTAATATGAACATTTTTCGATCATATTTTTATACATGGGTTGTTTTTAAATCAAACAAAACTCATATAAAATGTGTATACCATTACCTGAACCAATACATCATGTGTATGCGAGGGCTGTTTTCATTTGTTGAAGCAAAGTTTTCATTGGCTTATGGGTAATTTAAAGTGAACTGCTTTTATACACTAAATACCAGTCCATTTAATAATGTCTACACCATTAAATTTATAACAAGAGGGCCCTGAGGGCCCTTATACGCTTACCTGAAACATTGTTACCCAATAGGAATTTTCATCCCGAGGCGTGCCTTAGTTTGATCCCACATTCATAATTTGAACAATTTTGAACAAACCTGTTTGCATTGCGGTTTCACGTAAAGATTTTTAAAGTCATTTTACTAATTAAGTCTATTAAAACCATGTGACCCCTCGGGGTGTGGCCAGATTTGACACCAGGGGCATAATTTGAACAATTTTTGGAGAGGACCACTATGCAACGTACCAAATACAGCAAAGATGTTGGCCTTGCCGTTTCAGAGAAGATTTGTATAGTCATTTTGCTATTTAAGTCTATATAAACCATGTTACTCACGGTGCGTGACCAGTTTTGACTCCAGGGGCATAATTTTAACAATATTTGTAGAGGACCACTATACGATGTTACATACCAAATTGAAACCTCTAGGCCTTGCGGTTTCAGAGAAGAGGTTTAAAATCATTTTGTTATTTAAGTCTATTTATACCATGTGACTCTTGGGGTGTGGGCATTGTTGACCCATGGGGCATAATTTGAACAATATTTGTACGGAACCACTACAGGATGTTTCATACTTAATACGAAACCTCTGGGCCTTGCGGTTTTCGAGGAGAAAATTTGTAAATACATTTTGCTATTTAAGTTTATATAAACCCTTTGACCCTCGGGACGTGCCAGTTTTGACCCCAGGGTCATAATTTGAACAATCTTTGTAGAGGACCACTATACGATGTTACATACCAAATAAGAAACATCTGGGCTATGCTGTTTCTTAGGAGAAGATTGTTAAAGTCATTTTGCTATTTAAGTCTATATAAAGCTTGTGAGCCCCAGTGCGTTGCCAGTTTTGACGCCAGGGGCATAAATTGAACAAAATTTGTAGAGGACAATTATGGGATGTGACATACCAAATATGAAACCTGTGGGCCTTGTGGTTTAATTGTAGATTTTTAAAAACATTTTGCTATATAAGTTTTCCTAAACCATGTGACCCCCAGGGCGTGGCTAGTTTTGACCCCAGAGGCATAATTTGAACAGTATTTGTAGAGGACCTCTATAGGATGTTACATACCCAATATGAAACCTCTGGGCCTTGTGGTTTGAGAGGAGAAGATTTTTAAGTCATTTTGCTATATTATCTATACAAACAATTTGACCCCAGGGGCGTGGTCCATTTTGACCCAAGAGACATAATTTGAACAAACTTTGTAAAGGACCACTAGAGGATGTTACATACTAATTATGAAACTTATGGGCCTTGCAAATTCAGAGGAGAAGATTTTTTAAGTCATTTTGCTTTATATTCTATACAAACCATGTAACACCCGGGGCCTGGCCAGTTCTGACCTCATGGGCATCATTTGAACAATCTTTGCAGAGGCCACTATAAGATGTTACTTACCGAATACGAAACCTCTGGGACTTGTGGTTTTAGAGGAGAAGATTTTTAAAGTCATTTTGCTTTATATTGTATATAAACCATGTGACCCCCAGAGCGTGGCCAGTTTGTATCCCTAGGCATGATTTGAACAATCTTTGTAGAGGACATCTGGGCCCTGTGGTTTCAGAGAAGAAGATTTTTCAAGTTTACACTTTTTAAATCTATGTTTAGCTCTGGTGACCTACATATGCAGCGGACTATAACGATTTGAACAACATTGAAAGGGGGTCACCAAATGATAATTCCTGTGAAGTTTGGTGAAAATATGCCAAGTGGTTTAAGAGGAGATGTTGTTTGAATGAAAAGTTGACGAGGGACGCACGCACGGACACACGGACGGACGCACGGACGACGGGCAACGGGCGATCACAAAAGCTCACCATGAGCACTTTGTGCTCGAGTGAGCTCCAAACAATGTGGAGACAGACAGTGTTGTCTCGAACATTAAACAAGGGTATACAATCACCTTATTAATATTGATATTGAACATGGCTTTTACATTTCATTGTTTTCAAAGTTTTTGTTATAAATCTATACAACCATTCAGCGCAACAGTGACTACGACATATCATGTGTACAAGGTGTTGACGAAAGAAAATATTTATCTAATGTTTTCACTGTTTTGTCAAGCTTTACAAACCATTCATTTTTATCTCTTTAGCTTTTTAATTTGTTTGCAATTTAATATAATGTTATTTTTTAAATTGAGCTTTATGAACGCTAGTTTTAAAACAGTTGAAATGTATGCTATGGTCCTAAAATGACAACAAAATCGCTAATTGGCAAGATTTTGATTGTTTACTGATTATATGTAACAACAGATATTTAATTCGTTTCAAACTGGTTAAGAAACTTTTGTTGATCCATTATAGTTTGTAAGGTTTTGTACATTTTATTTTTTCTCAATCAGGGTTTCCTTACCGGTCAATTGAATATTTGCCAGCCGTCTATACTGGTAAAACCGGTCAATACGAATAAACATAAGTCATTCTGGTAAACATTGATCATTAGTGTGAACTTTACTTACTCTAAAAAGGATACAATTACTATTCATCACTTTTTAAGGTACAAAAAAAGTTATGTTTACATGCATTGACAAATACACATTGCCTGAGGCATGGCAGGTTCTTTCTGCCTAAATGGGTGCTAATTAAGATAAGGGACTCGTGCATTCAATAACACGCTCGTCCTAAACCTAAATCATCATGTGCCATATTTATGTTATGAACAGTACATGCATATAAGAACGTGTTAAGTAAAGACATAACCAATACAGATGACTTTGACCGGAGATTTCTAAGTATTAGTTTACTAGCACGGTGTAAACCGATGTTTTTTATCCGAACTAAAAAATCAGTTTGTGTGGTTACTATTCGTGATATTATAGATGTATGTTTATGATTAAAATAGCAATGCTTATAGAATAAACAAACACGTATCCAAACACGTATCCAATGCTGTTATCTCCCAAAGGATATATGAAGAAGCCGCAATTAAGTAACTCTCATGAATATGTGTTTATCATCTGCCAAATGCATATATAACTATCACTAGAGTTACTGCATGAAATTATTTACAAACTTACTTTGGGTTTGAGCATTACAGTATGGAACTAGTTATACTGTTTACGGTTTAGAAACATTCAACTAAAATATTATATCGCCTAAAATATACAGAATGAAACTAAGAGTTATGTTTGCGAAAAAAGACATTCAAAAGTTTTATTCATAAACAATATGTCTTTGAGAATATAATGGATTGAACATTTTTTGTATAAAACAGTATTTTAGTATAAAATTATTTTTAATTGTGAATGCATATTCAATAAATATGTTCCAAGGACCGCGTTCAGATTTTACCTGTGCGAGACAATTCACTGTCTTGTTTAAAGCAACACAATGCTGGGGTATGAAACTATTTTGATGTATTTATTTTATATGAATTTTTATAACAAAGTTTTTTGGATCACAAAGACCAATATTGACCAAGTTGGTGGTTTAAGTAGTATTTCCTGTAACAGCCAGATTTTCAAACCGTTGTTATGTCAGTGTTCATACAGATTAAGTGAAAAATAAATTACAGAAATGTATGAAGCAAAATAAGTTTTTTGCATTCACTGCTGCATATAAAAGCAATATATAATATAAAGAAAATTAGCAGATTGATTTTGTTTCCATTTTGTATCACCACTGAAAGTAGAAAGCAACTGAACACATATCACGGTAGAATTTAGTAATCTGGATACTATTCGAATATGGGTCACATGGTTTGAAAAACTAAGTCACTAGGTCAAATAAAGTTGAAATCATGTTTCAATACATGTATATAATTGTTAATTAGGATATAGCTTGGTTAAATTGTAGTCCTCTGCGAGTTCTATATAATGTATTGACATACTGGGTTGAAAAGAATAATAGCTACTGCCATTAAGCCGACTTTAAGTTGTGTCTACTCTCTTGAATCATGGTTTATCACATCACGATTCAGAACCAGTTGAAGCTGATACTACCATATTGGTCCCTCTTGGTTACTATTGTATGCATCGACTACACGCAAGTAATGTTAAGCTCTGTTTTCAACTATAAATTAGGTATTTAAGCATTAATAAGTTACCATCAATTCATCCCCTATTACGTACACTGGGTTCGTCATTTGTCAGTTATTAATTATAATTATGAAACCCCAGACAAATTCCCGAAATTGTTTTTAAGCTATTTTAAACGTTCGTGTGAATGTTTATTATTAAGTCACCCCGGTGTGCACAGTTATCATTCAACGTCGACCAGCTAGCTTATCTTTAAAAACAACTGTATATTGCTTTTTTTTTAGATTTAAACATTGACATGTACGTTAATAATTTTAAATAAATTAAATGGACGAACATGTGATAGAAATTGAGATTGTAATGCAGTGTTGTCAGTTTGAATCTTTGTGGAAGCTGCTATTTATTTGCGGAATCAAACTCAATTTGATAACCGTGCCTTCACATTGGCATGATAATCAATTTAAAGAAAATCTACATAACTGTATTTCCCAAATGTGATCCACATGTATGAAAAGTAGACTCCAATGCGGATTTTGTCAATATAACAACTGTTTAGAATATACATAACCTTTAAAATGGAAGAAAAGCTCAGGACGACAGAGGCTCAGAATTGGTTAAAATGTATGACTGCAAAATACACGACAAGGGATGCTATTGCACAATTAGCGAAATACGGATTTGAAGCATTTTACATTCATATACCCAAGGATATACATGCGAACGGTATAAGTGACGAAGAGACGTGTGATACATGTAGTGAACAAACTAAACAATGCCGACTTTGTTCAGAAATATGTTACCTCATTTTGGACAACCATCGCTTAAACAAAAAAGTAAATTTAAAAGGACCTTCATGGAGCAATACGGATTCCACCAAAATGTGCACAAATTATTGGCTGTTGGCCAAGAACATACCTCCCACTGGTTACAAGGATAAGTCAAGTGCTGACACCGCGGACTTCAATGGCATCATCGGCGCCAGAAACAATTGTATCTGGATGCAGAACTGTTTTGAAGATGATCTCAGCCAGGATAATAATATATTCACAAAGGTATTGAACAAATTATCTGCCAATTTATACTTATTCTCATATGGAAATATTTAAATAACATAAAATTAACTCGATATACAAACATTAAAAGTAAATATGTTTCCTTGGTGTAGTTGTGAATAAAATAATTGTCTTTTAGTCACGAGAAGAAGTCAACAAATTACGACACCTGCACGACACCAATTTATCTTACGGGGAATATGATCAACTTCTTCGACTGTCTTTTGAATCTTCTTAATGATCCAACAAACATAATGGTTTTAAGCCAGCAGAAGATACCCGCATGTTCCTAATCCAAGTAATCTATGTTATGTTGTCATTGGAATTGCAGACAATACGCATATATGTGCAGAAACACACGTTTTGAGCTGATTTGACAGTAAAGCAATATTGTGTCATTCAATTTATTTATGGACAATGATACGTGCCATTGAGGTAATGCTAAATTCATTGTACTATACAGACTGTGTTGACTCATTTACTATTAAAATATGAACACATGGCCATATGTCTCGTTGCTTTTTTGTAAACCAATGTGATCTGTTTTTCCGATTTAAAACCTATTTCGTTTGAGCTTCAGAGAGACACTCTTCGTGTAGACGACAAAGAGACAAATGACGCGTTGTCACACATTGATGAGGACAAAATAGAAGGCAAAAATGCATGCATAGAATTAACATATATTTACTATATACATATTTGCCTAAATATTAGTCTAATGTCGACTAATTTCTTTCAATGATTAGGACAAACAACGTGTTGCAGGCAGACATCATTATACGTATAGTAAAACATTTCCAAAATATATCAAAGCCATATCGGTTATACATAGTTTTATTGAATATTTATTGTTTGAGAATAATTATCACTCGACTGATTAGAACTTTTTAATCTTTAATACATACTCAAATTAAAACCTGAGATTCCGTTATGTTCTTTTATCGTTCAGTACACATTCTTCAATACGCTATCATTGCCAACATAACAATTTATGCATCACTACATGATAAACCGGAATGGCTGAAGTTTTTCGGTATATGCGGGAAGTTCCGGTTTTTTGAAGTTATCAGAGGTAATTTTTCCATATTTTGTAAATCCGTTGAGTATTTGGAGGGCATTTGGGTGGGTAGGGATAATTGATCTGTACCACACATCAACATACATGAAGCATATCACAATCGTTCACTGTAAATCAGTTAATCATACGTTTATCGCGAATTAATGCGCTCTTTTACGATAGGATACGATTGAGGTCTTTCACGATCAAGATCGATGGTGATCACGTATTGAGCTAAGAATGGGCCCGAATTATATAAAAGAGCACGAGTGACTATTGACCTTATTGATTCTTGCGATTGCAAGGCATCTCAACAGAGCGTGGAGTTTGTCTTGCCTTAGATCGACCCTGATCACCACGATTTAGAAGCGCGATTATAAACGATTTGGCATGCTATGTTACTTTCAATACGATCCGATACGATGATCCCGATGGACAATTGATCACAGTTCATCGTGTTAATCGTATACAAAAAATTAACCGTACCATCGTGTCATCGTGCCATCGTTGTTTGTATTTCTTTTCGAAATCGCGATGGCTTTAACAGAACACCATTCTTATTTGTACGAATTTGATCCGTATTGATTAAACACAATGCAGTCGTCGTTTTATAAGCAGACTGTGTGGAACGCTGTTAACATTTACTGTATGCGTGTATCTTACATGTTCTTGTATTATTGTTTACCGGTAGATTACTAAGAACCAAACACTCCTCAGCCACTAAGTTATCATTAATGACATTTTAAGCACTTGTCCAGAAATATTTTTATAAAAATATACATTTGCCTTTAAACATTGTTATTTGAAACTACGAATGGAGTATGTAATAGAATGAGTTAAAGAATACACGACTCGAATTGTGCCATTTTCTCAGGCCTTCAATATAATACACTTTCAAAGCATCATCAGCTTTTATATCCAACAGTTGAATATTTGCGTAGCATAATAAATATCTTAAAGCGAACTGTTGACAGAATGCCGAATAGAAACATTTTTTTTCCCAACTTTTTGTCAAAGATTTCAAACATAACAGAATTGTAACAATAATACCCCTGTCACACTATACCGCCTTTCCACTGCGTTGGCTCGGCGTTGTTTAATTTTCCAGAGCGCCGTTTGATCAAAAGACAAATCTGATATTTTTCGTGACGACGGAGATGACACGGCGTCATCACAGCGACCAAGGCTTTACTACTGAGCTCCCATGTTCTTTTGCGTTTCTACGGAGTTCTTGTTGGCGATTGTCTGCGTTCTCATAGGGCTTCCACTGCGTAAAATGCGCTTTCACGGCGCTAACCCTGCGCTGACGGCGTGTTAAAGACGTGTTTGTTCGTTTTTGTCAGGCAAACGCCGAAAGACGCGGGAGAAGCGCCTTGGTAGCGCAATGATCGCTGTGACAGCTCCGTATAGTCGTTGTAAGTACGCAGTAAAATAAATAACACTCCGTATACGCGCCGTAGACGCGCCGTATATTCGCGTTAGAAGCGCATTGACATCTCAGAGAACGCAGTACAATCTCCGTGCATGCCGACGGCCACAGCGTTTGCACTGCGACCTCTGTGCGCGCCCGCTCAGCTCCTGTAGCGTTGTAGGAGACCTTACTGCGCTGCTATGGCGAGCTTTGGGCGACTCCAGTGCGCTTTTATCAGGATGTACATGCTTAAAGTGCGCGCCATCGCTCGGCGTTCTATGCGTTCCCAACGCGTCTTTTGGCGATGCTACTGCGGCGATGCTTGCGATCGTACTGCGCGCCCCTCGGCGTTCTGCCTTTTTCTTGGACGCCGTGGTATCGCCGTGAGAACGCGGCCCTAGTGTGACAGGCGTTTTAGGAGCGAAATAACACTACGGACATAGATGTATACTGTGAATACCGTTTCGTTTATGAGTAATCATTAGTTGACAGTGATAAAATGATGAAGCGTTTGTAACGCTTAAACGAATGAATAATTGGGAGTGTTTCTGTTGTTTCGTTAAAATTGTTGACAACACGTGAATGACGTACATGAAGTTAAAATACATGGCCAATTAAAATAGAAGTCGGAATGCCCGAGTGGTTGAGGCGTTAGCTTTTTGATCCGGTATGTCAGAGGTTTGAACCCGGGCGGCAGCAACTTTTTTTCGGCTTAGCTGTTGAAACCATCTTTTGACCTTTCTAAATATCTAATAAAATAATGTGAATATTTCCCGCCAGTAGTCCCAAATGACTAAATCCTAGTATTGCATCGGCTTATTTGAAAATATTCGTACTAGATAGTCATAATGCAAGGGGTGCACATTTCCAGAACTACAGAAGATAACGAATGCTATTGAATACAAAGTTCAAGTGCCCCTTCTAAATGTGTACACATTATATATAGCGATTGTGTCAATGCTTCCGGCTGTCCGGCTAGCGCAGTGGTTGGTGGCGCATGTGAGTTTGGTTGGTGGTCACCATACCAGACAGGTGGGGTTTCCTCCGGGTACACCGGTTTCCCAGCACAAGACCACATCAAAATTTAGATATATTTCAGTAAAACATAAATAGCTGGAAATTGCAGCTATGAATCAAAATTTGTCCCAACTTTAGTGAGTCTCTAGTAAGTTAATTAGGTAGGAGTGCTGGGAAACACTCCTGGTCCTCACATAATGCAGCCTCAGGCGCAGAAGGACCTCATAAACTTCGAAATACACATACACACAGAAAATGCTCCCACCGCATGAATGGCGTGTATATATTAACCTCTGATATGCATGAATGAATCGATCCTGGACTTCAATATCAGTGCCAGGTCAGTCTGTCATATAACTATAAAATATATTTGAAGTTGAAAGGGGAATAAACTCGACAAATTATCGTGGTTGTCATTGAACAGGAAGCGAAATATAGCCTGCGTAAATTAAATATTTTAATCTGTGGAACTAATTGCATACTCCGAATTGAAATGCACTTATTAATAAAATACCCTGCCGAGTAATTTTATCGATGATCTATTGATTTATACACCATTTACGCATTATTTTCTTTGTTACTCTCTTTGTATTAAATATTATTTTTATTCCTTGGAGGAGTATAGTATGTTTTAGTATGTGAGTACTGAATATGTTTGAATATATTCAATAATGCGACGGTTAAGTGAAATACATGAAACAAACAAACAAGTTACATATTTGTCAGTTTAAAAAATTACATCGACTGTTTAATCTACATTCCTTATTTTCAAAATTACACTAAACGCCGAATATCTTTTAAAAAGATATTTCTTGCATTTTCTGTTTTTCTTTTTATCATTTTATTTTTTTCATTTTTTGTTGTTATACTTGAGCTTTTTACTTCCGATGCTTAAATATGTCAAGTTAAAACATCTAATGGAATACTTAAAAAAAAAATCTGTATACAAGTCCCTTTAGGTAAATGATGTCTCCCGTCTACTATTCAAGTTACTAATAGATATAAACAGTTAGAAAGACACAATGCGACACATACATCTATGCATTTTCAGATATAAACAATTAGAATGTAGTTTATAAAATTACAAGTAGCAACCAAAGGTAACTACTTTGAAATTCAAGTACAAAACACTTACATTTGAGGCGTGTCGTGGAAAAACCGGACTTAATACATGTGCGTAAAGCGTCGTCCCGGATTAGCCTGTGCAGTTCGCACAGGCTAATCCGGGACGGCACTTTCCGCCTACAGTGGATTTATGTTTAGAAGAGACCTCCTTGTAACAGAAAATACCATTAAAGCGGAAAGTGCCGTCCTGGATGAGCCTGTGCGGACTGCACAGGCTAATCCGGGACGACACTTTACGCACATGCATTAAGTCCGGTTTTGCCACGACGCGCCTCCTTTTAATTTAGAACATGAACAATGATCGGGGCACGAAACGAATGTTAGCATCATAAGCTTTGACAGAAGCTGATACAACGGGGCAGGGCTTTTGGATTTAAAATTAAGTAACTGTGTTATTTTAAACTAAGTTGTCAATGTTATTCTAACATTCAAGAAATGTGTGTTACTTGTGTATACGCAGATATTTGAAAACACATGTTCGTATTTAATCTTATAATCTCGGTAGGTCACACATTGATTTGAAGTTTATCTCCCATTTCAGAGTTTCGTGCAAATTTAATACATCACTACATGCAGACCCAGAGTACAGTTTTCGTGTCACCTCTGCGGAAAGGTCATGACAAACCCATTCGGGATATCTTTGTGCCACCGTTATTGGTGCACATTGCAATTGAGGAAGATGGATCTCGAAGAAACACGGAAAACGCTGTTCAACTATTCTAGGACATATTTTACAAGGATAACAAGCTCATTAATCGGGTTTTTGTACAAGGAGATCCGGGTATAGTTAAATCTACACTACTGTCTAAATTAGTGCTTGACTGGTGCCAGGCGGTATCCCCAGAAACTCCCGAGCACCATGCTACCTTCGGTGATGTGGAAACGTAGAAGGAGTTCAGTTTTCTCTTCCACATAACACTGAAAGATTCTTCCGGTCAACGTGAGGTAGTAGAGATAATAAAAACGCAGGTTATTGACATGATATACACATAAAATGACCGTGATGAGGTCTACAAACTATTGCAGATTATAATGAAACGAGAGATGTGCATCGTTGCTATGGATGGACAGAACGAATGGGTCGATCCTTTTAACAAGAAACCCTATACCTGGAATGGCCACTTGTCACAATCAGTGTGTATCGTTAATTACAACACGACAATGGAAAATGACGGATGAGCGTCAATCGTGATACATCGACTATCTCCAGAATGCTCTGTAAGATAGATATCATGGAGCCATCTTGGTTTGATACACCCAACGGTGATCCGCCTGTGTTATAGGGCTTTAAACATTTATGTCGAAACGATGATAAATGACGAAAGGTAGATGTAAATTTTACAGGCATCTTGACCTATTATCCAAAAGGCTTACTATGCAAATATAAGTTCAAGAAATTATCATCCTGTATCGAAACTGATTCTAGTGTTTACAAACTATCCAAACTGAAAGCGAAACGAGACCTAATAGTGAAACAGATGTTAAGTTAAATTACACTGATAAAAACAAGGTTTTGAGGAAGAATCAAATAAAGATCGTGAAAATGTCTACACAATACGGTCTGCCATTGCGTTTTACTACTGGCTTTGGAAAAGGCCTTATTTGTCAGGTAAAATTACTTGTTTTAATAATAGATTAATTATTGTTTTGTAATTTAATGTATTTAATTTATAAATTTTATGTTTTTAATGTTATTATCATAAAGTATTATAATATTCTTCATTATATCCAATTCGTTCATTTAAATGCAATTCAATTGTATATCTGTTATTCTTCTTCTTAATTTCTTCTTCTTATTATTATTATTATTATTATATCATTTGTTTCATTTTATTCATTAACTTTTATCTAATGTCCATGGTTTCTTATTAGTAATTTACCATAAGTTATTCTGATTATAGTGTTTTTGCAGCATTACTATTACTACTTAAGCTATGAATAGTTGGCTTAATTCTTGATAACTAGTACAACTAATTTAAGTCTGAATAACATTTTACTTTTTGTTTATGTTTACCTTTACATCGCATGCTTAATTACAAAATGTTCCTTAAAATTTAGTCACATGTCTCTTTTTTACGGGTGGACTGAATTTTGCAAGTCTTTGATTAATATGGTCATCCCCAGAAGAATATCAAAACCTGGCCGTGACTGGTATCCCTACAAGAGCTCAATGATAACGTTCAGTTTAGAAACTCGACTAGAGTGCAAATAATCTGGCAGTCCAACCAAATATTATCCAAGGATATCATGACTGCCAGTTTTATGTAAATATGACTATGATACTACGACAATTTGTTAATTGAAATGAAAGGAACACGGGTTGAATTTACCATCATGTATTGTGACAATTTTAAGCTGTTTTCAGCTTCTGTGTCCTGAATTTGCAATACCTTAATGATGCATTTTGAAGCACATATATTTTATAACTGGTTATACATTTATATAGCTTTGAATAATGCTTTGATATATTTCCCATATAAAATGTATATAATAATATTAAAAATATTTATTTTCATATATTAATTAATTTATAATGTTAATGTAACCGTCATTATAACAAATGCGATAGAGGGAAATTATAATATTTTCAAAACACATAATCACTTACAAACTTGAGAAGTGATGTATCTGCAATGATGCAGTATGCATCTATATAGCGTAATGAATTTAATGGTGATAAAGTGAATCACCTTATTTGTTGTAAAGTTCTGTTTTTAACAAATTATAACCATTTAATATCAATTTTCTCCTGAAATCAAACATGAGAGTGACATTTACACAAAATATGAAATATAACAATCTGTACTCATCTGGTTTATTAAACTATATTTTTGTATGCAATTATATGTGCAATGCTTATAAACAAATTGAAGCACTGTGATTATTTTGTTTTGTGGTACGCTGTTTAAATGAATTTCCAAACTGGATTGACATAATTACTGTCAGTTGAATACATGGTCAGTGGGGATAAATGATTTTATTGATCTTATGGTAGATATTTTTCAATATTTTCTTGTGTTCCAAAGCTTTTTTGTGATTATTTTTTTTAATGAAAACAAAATATGAGTGTTATAAAAATATTATTTTTTTAGTGCTTTTGAAGTTGGCTTATTGAAAACAAGTGGATCAAAATGATGCAAGGCACATTATTTGCTTGAGTAAGAAATGAGAAAATTGCAATTTGCTTGCATCAAAAAGAAGGATTTGGCATCAATTGAAATTCCTATCCAAGACTGGGTGTCCATAATATTATCAAAGTGAGTGGCTTTCTTATAATACATTTGATTAATATTATCAGGAGCATGTTGTTAATATCATTAAGCAAATTCAAAAATTTAAGTCATATTATACAGGTATATGAGCTAATTTTCTACACACAATTTCATGCTGAGATGGCAGGTTTATTGTATATTTCAAATGTGCAGGACATTTGATAAATAAGTATGGACACAACTTTAAACATATAGATTCATCAATCAGTATATTTGACAAAAGCAAAATATGGTAGTGTATACTACACTTATTAAGAAAAAGAAAACAAAATAACAGTTACACATTCTGCATAAACTTAAAACATCTTTACCTGTGGACAAGTTACATTACAATCAAGGTGTTGAGTGAATTATGTCAAAAGCACCATACCTATGAAACACTAGTACGTATTTTTCAGTGTTCCACAGAAATGATGCTGAAGATAACTCAGCATATTTCCAAACTCCAGTTGGCTTCAAATTGAGCTGATTATATATCATTATTCCACAGATGAATGGCATCTCATATTATTTACCGTACTGTTATTTGGGTAATTATCAAGTCCGTCCACTTTATTTATAATTATGTCCAATAAGTTTTAACATTTTCGTGTGCATTTTTTTGACCGAAAATTCAATAATGTAGCTTATGGGCGCAGCCATTTTTGATGATCATGTGATTGAAAGTAGTCCAAAATATCGATAGACTGCTAGAGGTATGTGGAATAACTGATTCAGAACAACTAACACAGTACGTGATAAGGACTCTTAGACTGCAAATCTAAAGTCATACACGGCATTTATTACGTACGTTGATGAACGCAATTTATATCACTTTCTTACGTCACTCTGGCTGCATACGCTGCTAGTTAGTTTGTGAATGGACAACAAATATTTAAGTGGATCATTGTGCGATATAAACTGTATTTTGATTAACAATCATTTAGGAAAGAAAACGCGAAAGAATGAATTTTATAACACTCATCAATTTCAGTGTTTATCATATACGAGCTAAATTGAGCCATATCGAGATTTTCGATGCGCTTGCAAATGCCGCGTTTGAATTCACGATTGCATCGGATAAGTTCCTTGTGTTTACCAAACGGGAATTAATGAATAATTTATCCAAAGAACAATTGTAATTCTGCCTTGACGCTGGTGTGTTAAAAGGCCAGATGCAGTTCCTCAACAGCATTACGTATGTCACAGTATTCATTTCTTCATGAGTCAGTTTGTACATTAAACTTCTACATTAAAGAATTTTATAATCATAAAAAGTAGGGATGGTTTCGAATACCACAATCGGTATAATCCCTAAACTACAAATGTCTAATCTACTTGGACACTTCTGTCTGTCAATAAGCATACTTTTATCGGTAAATGTTAGCAATATTTCTCAGCTATAATGACTGCTAAACGTGTGATTGCACTTCTGTAATAAAATTGAGTTACAGTATAAGGTCTAATTTCCAAATAACCATTCTGGTATCACTTTGTCTGACGAAGTTGCGTCTTAATGGCAACTAGACGAGTGACTGCTGACACGTGCTCGTATACATGTGTCTTCAATATCTCTTAGTCTGACACTTGATACTGGACCAGGTTTTTCAGAGCAATACAAATTTGCGAATATTCGAATGGCGTTTTAACTATTCGAATAGCTTTCATTCAATCAAATATTCGAATATTCGAATGGTTTTGCCATCCCTAATAAAAAGGCATTAGTATTTCAGAACGAAAATTACACAATGGTAAATATCGTCAAATCTGAACATGATGAACTGGAGTTGTATGGACGATGTCTAGCTTTATTACAGCGCATGATAATTGCTGGTTATAAAGAGGCTAACTTCGGCAGAAAAAATGACATTTTTAATGATTAACAAGTCGGATGTACGTTGACTTATTTCAGAACATACTACAGTGCAAACAACTGAAATTCTGACAGCCACTCGAATGTATATGCATTGTCTCGAACGCATTGAGATATCAGGCGGCCCCGAACTGTATAAAGCACTACACGGTTCGAGCATACAGGAACTGGCTCTTATCGGGGAAATAGATGCTTCATTGGTTTCGGAAGTGCTACCATGCATGCCTAAATTAATGTATTTGAAACAAAAGCAATCCAATTTAAAGGAATACGTGTGTGTTCCTTTAACTGTACAACATGTATGTTTATTCCAAAGTGCAGGTTCTCTTGGGTTTCTTCGACGGTTGCTAGTGCAGATATCCTCTGTAAAACACCCTATCCGCTGTGATTTGAACCAGGTGACTTTAACTGATTGTGATACGCCCGTTTTGCGATCAGACATGTTGGAATGTGACATGTCCAATATGATGCTATACGTGAACATGGGCAGTACTAAGCTATATGACATACTGCGTGGTACAAGTATAGGGACTTGGTATCTCGAAACGGTTGGGGATGTTACATTAGCATCAGAAATTCTTCTCACACTCAGCAGGCTAAAACAACTCGCATTATGTGGGACGTTTAAGGGCCGTTGTGACCTCAATCTGCCTCCTTCATTACACTCTATAAGTCTGCGAAGAGGCATGGCTTTGCAGTTTGTTGATCACGCTTTCTTCATTAGATCATCCTGTACAGTGTCAGTTGTGGGATTTTGTATTGCAGTCATGTTTAGAAGGTGGTGAAACTGAATCAAATATGCATGTATCGGTCGAGCGATATGAAATATTTTTATTATCGTCCAGTTTGGCGATATTGGGATAAACTGGCAGTAATTAGTTGTTTGAAATGTTTCGTGATACAAGTATAGGGATCCTGGACCTAAAAACAGCTGATAGTGTTTCATTACCATCAGAGATTCTATCCACACTCAGCAAGTTAGAAAAGAGTTATTTAAGGGGGAACTATATGGGTCGTTGTAATCTCCAGCTGCCTGCTTCGTTACAATATATATCTCTGCAGAAAGGCCAATGCTCCAGTGAGTGGCTGTTCAGCTTGTTAATCAAGCTTTCTGTATAAGATCTTTCTGTAAAGTGTGATTTGTGGGATTTTGTATTGAAATCAAGTGAAGAAGCCTGTGGAGCTGATCCAAATATACGTGTACCTGCCTTGCGATCTGAAATGCTGACATGTGATTTGTCCAATATCGAGATGTTAGTGCAAAACGGCAATATTGAGCTCTTTGAAATATTTCTTTTTACAAGTGTAGCGATCCTGGACCTGAGAACAGCTGACTGTGTTTCATTAGCCTCAGAGATTCTTCCCACACTCGGCAAGTTAAAACAGCTTTATTTACGGGTGACATATAAAGGTTGCCTGCTTCGTTACAATGCATATCTCTGCACAAAGGCGAATGCTCCAGTGAGTGGCTGTGCAGCTTGTTGATCCAACTTTCTTCATAAGGGCATCCTGTAAAGTGTGAGCTGTGGGATTTTGTATTGCAATCTGGTACAAATGCTCGTGAAACTGATTCAATTATACATGTTTTTGACGTGCGATCTGAAATATTGTCATGTGACTTGTCCAATATCGAGATGTTAGTGCAAAACGACAGTATTGAGCTCTTTGAAATATTTCGTGATACAAGTGTAGGGATCCTGGACCTAAGCACAGCTGATTGTGTTTCATTAGCATCAGAGATTCTATCGACACTTAGAAAATTAGAAAAGCTTATTTTATGGGGAACCTATATGGGTCGTTGTAATCTCCAGCTGCCTGCTTCGTAACAATGCATATCTCTGCAGAAAGGCGAATGCTCCAGTGAGTGGCGGTACAGCTTGTTAACCAAGCATTCTTTATTAGATCATCCTGTAGAGTGTAAGCTGTGGGATTTTGCATCAGAGATTCTATCGGCACTGAGCAAATTAGAAAAGCTTTTTCTATGGGGAACTTATATTAGGGTCGTTGTAATCTCCAGCTGCCTGCTTCGTTACAATGCATATCTATGCAGAAAGGCAAATGCTCCATTGAGTAGCTGTGCAGCTTGTTGATCACGCTTTCTTCATAAGATCAACCTGTAAAGTGTGAGCTGTGGGATTTTGTATTGCAATCAAGTGAAGAAGGCTTTAGAGCTGATCCGAATATACGTGTATCTGACTTGGTATCTGAAATATTGTAACATGACATGTCTTATATCCATATATTAGTGAACAAAGGCAGTATTGAATTGTTTAAAATAGTTCGTGATACAAGTATAGGGATTCTGGACCTGAGAACAGCTGATAGTGTTACATTAGCATCAGAGATTCTATCAACACTCAACAATTTAGAAAAGCTTTATTTATGGAGAAGCTATATTGGTCGTTGTAAACTCCAGCTGCCTGCTTCGTTACAATGCATATCTCTTCAGAAAGGCTTATGCTCCAGTGTTTGGCTATGTAACTTGTTGATCAAGCTTTCTTCATTAGATCATCCTGTAACATATGAGCTGTGGGATTTTGTAATTCAATCTGGTACAAATGCTCGTGAAACTGATTCAATTATACATGTTTTTGACGTGCGATCTGAAATATTGTCATGTGACTTGTCCAATATCGAGATGTTAGTGCAAACCGGCAGTATTGAGCTCTTTGAAATATTTCGTGATACAAGTGTAGGGATCCTGGACCTAAGCACAGCTGATTGTGTTTCATTAGCATCAGAGATTCTATCGACACTTAGAAAATTAGAAAAGCTTATTTTATGGGGAACCTATATGGGTCGTTGTAATCTCCAACTGCCTGCTTCGTAACAATGCATATCTCTGCAGAAAGGCGAATGCTCCTGTGAGTGGCGGTACAGCTTGTTAACCAAGCATTCTTTATTAGATCATCCTGTAGAGTGTAAGATGTGGGATTTTGCATCAGAGATTCTATCGACACTGAGCAAATTAGAAAAGTTTTTTTATGGGGAACTTATATTAGGGTCGTTGTAATCTCCAGCTGCCTGCTTCGTTACACTGCATATCTATGCAGAAAGGCAAATGCTCCATTGAGTAGCTGTGCAGCTTGTTGATCACGCTTTCTTCATAAGATCAACCTGTAAAGTGTGAGCTGTGGGATTTTGTATTGCAATCAAGTGAAGAAGCCTTTAGAGCTGATCCGAATATACGTGTATCTGACTTGGTATCTGAAATATTGTAACATGACATGTCTTATATCCATATATTAGTGAACAAAGGCAGTATTGAATTGTTTAAAATAGTTCGTGATACAAGTATAGGGATCCAGGACCTGAGAACCGCCGATAATGTTACATTAGCATCAGAGATTCTATCAACACTCAACTATTTAGAAAAGCTTTATTTATGGGGAAGCTATATTGGACGTTGTAATATCCAGCTGCCTGCTTCGTTACAATGCATATCTCTTCAGAAAGGCGTATGCTCCAGTGTTTAGCTATGTAACTTGTTGATCAAGCTTTCTTCATTAGATCATCCTGTAACATATGAGCTGTGGGATTTTGTATTGCAATCTGGTACAAATGCTCGTAAAACTGATTCAATTATACATGTTTTTGACGTGCGATCTGAAATATTGTCATGTGACTTGTCCAATATCGAGATGTTAGTGCAAACCGGCAGTATTGAGCTCTTTGAAATATTTCGTGATACAAGTGTAGGGATCCTGGACCTAAGCACAGCTGATTGTGTTTCATTAGCATCAGAAATTCTATCGACACTTAGAAAATTAGAAAAGCTTATTTTATGGGGAACCTATATGGGTCGTTGTAATCTCCAGCTGCCTGCTTCGTAACAATGCATATCTCTGCAGAAAGGCGAATGCTCCAGTGAGTGGCGGTACAGCTTGTTAACCAAGCATTCTTTATTAGATCATCCTGTAGAGAGTAAGCTGTGGGATTTTGCATCAGAGATTATATCGACACTGAGCAAATTAGAAAAGCTTTTTTTATGGGGAACTTATAAGGGTCGTTGTAATCTCCAGCTGCCTGCTTCGTTACACTGCATATCTATGCAGAAAGGCAAATGCTCCATTGAGTAGCTGTGCAGCTTGTTGATCACGCTTTCTTCATAAGATCAACCTGTAAAGTGTGAGCTGTGGGATTTTGTATTGCAATCAAGTGAAGAAGCTTTTAGAGCTGATCCGAATATACGTGTATCTGACTTGGTATCTGAAATATTGTAACATGACATGTCTTATATCCATATATTAGTGAACAAAGGCAGTATTGAACTGTTTAAAATAGTTCGTGATACAAGTATAGGGATCCAGGACCTGAGAACAGCCGATAATGTTACATTAGCATCAGAGATTCTATCAACACTGAACAATTTAGAAAAGCTTTATTTATGGGGAAGATATATTGGTCGTTGTAATCTCCAGCTGCCTGCTTCGTTACAATGCATATCTCTTCAGAAAGGCTTATGCTCCAGTGTTTGGCTATGTAACTTGTTGATCAAGCTTTCTTCATTAGATCATCCTGTAACATATGAGCTGTGGGATTTTGTATTGCAATCAAGTACAAATGCTCGTGAAACTGATTCAATTATACATGTTTTTGACGTGCGATCTGAAATATTGTCATGTGACTTGTCCAATATCGAGATGTTAGTGCAAACCGGCAGTATTGAGCTCTTTGAAATATTTCGTGATACAAGTGTAGGGATCCTGGACCTAAGCACAGCTGATTGTGTTTCATTAGCATCAGAGATTCTATCGACACTTAGAAATTTAGAAAAGCTTATTTTATGGGGAACCTACATGGGTCGTTGTAATCTCCAGCTGCCTGCTTCGTAACAATGCATATCTCTGCAGAAAGGCGAATGCTCCTGTGAGTGGCGGTACAGCTTGTTAACCAAGCATTCTTTATTAGATCATCCTGTAGAGTGTAAGCTGTGGGATTTGCATCAGAGATTCTATCGACACTGAGCAAATTAGAAACGCTTTTTTTATGGGGAACTTATAAGGGTCGTTGTAATCTCCAGCTGCCTGCTTCGTTACAATGCATATCTATGCAGAAAGGCAAATGCTCCATCGAGTAGCTGTGCAGCTTGTTGATCACGCTTTCTTCATAAGATCAACCTGTAAAGTGTGAGCTGTGGGATTTTGTATTGCAATCAAGTGAAGAAGCCTTTAGATCTGATCCGAATATACGTGTATCTGACTTGGTATCTGAAATATTGTAACATGACATGTCTTATATCCATATATTAGTGAACAAAGGCAGTATTGAATTGTTTAAAATAGTTCTTGATACAAGTATAGGGATTCTGGACCTGAGAACAGCTGATAGTGTTACATTAGCATCAGAGATTCTATCAACACTCAACAATTTAGAAAAGCTTTATTTATGGGGAAGCTATATTGGTCGTTGTAATCTCCACCTGCCTGCTTCGTTACAATGCATATCTCTTCAGAAAGGCGCATGCTCCAATGTTTGGCTATGTAACATGTTGATCAAGCTTTCTTCATTAGATCATCCTGTAACATATGAGCTGTGGGATTTTGTATTGCAATCTGGTACAAATGCTCGTGAAACTGATTCAATTATACATGTTTTTGACGTTCGATCTGAAATATTGTCATGTGACTTGTCCAATATCGAGATGTTAGTGCAAACCGGCAGTATTGAGCACTTTGAAATATTTCATGATACAAGTGTAGGGATCCTGGACCTAAGCACAGCTGATTGTGTTTCATTAGCATCAGAGATTCTATCGACACTTAGAAAATTAGAAAAGCTTATTTTATGGGGAACCTATATGGGTCGTTGTAATCTCCAGCTGCCTGCTTCGTAACAATGCATATCTCTGCAGAAAGGCGAAAGCTCCAGTGAGTGGCGGTACAGCTTGTTAAACAAGCATTCTTTATTAGATCAACCTATAGAGTGTAAGCTGTGGGATTTTGCATCAGAGATTATATCGACACTGAGCAAATTAGAAAAGCTTTTTTTATGGGGAAATTATAAGGGTCGTTGTAATCTCCAGCTGCCTGCTTCGTTACACTGCATATCTATGCAGAAAGGCAAATGCTCCATTGAGTAGCTGTGCAGCTTGTTGATCACGCTTTCTTCATAAGATCAACCTGTAAAGTGTTAGCTGTGGGATTTTGTATTGCAATCAAGTGAAGAAGCCTTTACAGCTGATCCGAATATACGTGTATCTGACTTGGTATCTGAAATATTGTAACATGACATGTCTTATATCCATATATTAGTGAACAAAGGCAGTATTGAATTGTTTAAAATAGTTCGTGATACAAGTATAGGGATCCAGGACCTGAGAACCGCCGATAATGTTACATTAGCATCAGAGATTCTATCAACACTCAACAATTTAGAAAAGCTTTATTTATGGGGAAGCTATATTGGTCGTTGTAATCTCCAGCTGCCTGCTTCGTTACAATGCATATCTCTTCAGAAAGGCGTATGCTCCAGTGTTTGACTATGTAACTTGTTGATCAAGCTTTCTTCATTAGATCATCCTGTAACATATGAGCTGTGGGATTTTGTATTGCAATCTGGTACAAATGCTCGTGAAACTGATTCAATTATACATGTTTTTGACGTGCGATCTGAAATATTGTCATGTGACTTGTCCACTATCGAGATGTTAGTGCAAACCGGCAGTATTGAGCTCTTTGAAATATTTCGTGATACAAGTGTAGGGATCCTGGACCTAAGCACAGCTGATTGTGTTTCATTAGCATCAGAGATTCTATCGACACTTAGAAAATTAGAAAAGCTTATTTTATGGGGAACGTATATGGGTCGTTGTAATCTCCAGCTGCCTGCTTCGTAACAATGCATATCTCTGCAGAAAGGCGAATGCTCCAGTGAGTGGCGGTACAGCTTGTTAACCAAGCATTCTTTATTAGATCATCCTGTAGAGTGTAAGCTGTGGGATTTTGCATCAGAGATTCTATCGACACTGAGTAAATTAGAAAAGCTTTTTTTATGGGGAACTTATAAGGGTCGTTGTAATCTCCAGCTGCCTGCTACGTTACACTGCATATCTATGCAGAAAGGCAAATGCTCCATTGAGTAGCTGTGCAGCTTGTTGATCACGCTTTCTTCATAAGATCAACCTGTAAAGTGTGAGCTGTGGGATTTTGTATTGCAATCAAGTGAAGAAGCCTTTAGAGCTGATCCGAATATACGTGTATCTGACTTGGTATCTGAAATATTGTAACATGACATGTCTTATATCCATATATTAGTGAACAAAGGCAGTATTGAATTGTTTAAAATAGTTCGTGATACAAGTATAGGGATCCAGGACCTGAGAACCGCCGATAATGTTACATTAGCATCAGAGATTCTATCAACACTCAACAATTTAGAAAAGCTTTATTTATGGGGAAGCTATATTGGTCGTTGTAATATCCAGCTGCCTGCTTCGTTATAATGCATATCTCTTCAGAAAGGCATATTCTCCAGTGTTATGATATGTAACTTGTTGATCAAGCTTTCTTCATTAGATCATCCTGTAACATATGAGCTGTGGGATTTTGTATTGCAATCTGGTACAAATGCTCGTGAAACTGATTCAATTATACATGTTTTTGACGTGCGATCTGAAATATTGTCATGTGACTTGTCCAATATCGAGATGTTAGTGCAAAACGGCAGTATTGAGCTCTTTGAAATATTTCGTGATACAAGTGTAGGGATCCTGGACCTAACCACAGCTGATTGTGTTTCATTAGCATCAGAGATTCTATCGACACTTAGCAAATTAGAAAAGCTTATTTTATGGGGAACCTATATGGGTCGTTGTAATCTCCAGCTGCCTGCTTCGTAACAATGCATATCTCTGCAGAAAGTCGAATGCTCCAGTGAGTAGCTGTACAGCTTGTTAACCAAGCATTCTTTATTAGATCATCCTGTAGAGTGTAAGCTGTGGGATTTTGCATCAGAGATTCTATCGACACTGAGCAAATTAGAAAAGCTTTTTTTATGGGGAACTTATAAGGGTCGTTGTAATCTCCAGCTGCCTGCTTCGTTACAATGCATATCTATGCAGAAAGGCAAATGCTCCATTGAGTAGCTGTGCAGCTTGTTGATCACGCTTTCTTCATAAGATCAACCTGTAAAGTGTGAGCTGTGGGATTTTGTATTGCAATCAAGTGAAGAAGCCTTTAGAGCTGATCCGAATATACGTGTATCTGACTTGGTATCTGAAATATTGTAACATGACATGTCTTATATCCATATATTAGTGAACAAAGGCAGTATTGACTTGTTTAAAATAGTTCGTGATACAAGTATAGGGATCCTGGACCTGAGAACAGATGATAGTGTTACATTAGCATCAGAGATTCTATCAACACTCAACAATTTAGAAAAGCTTTATTTATGGGGAAGCTATATTGGTCGTTGTAATCTCCAGCTGCCTGCTTCGTTACAATGCATATCTCTTCAGAAAGGCGTATGCTCCAGTGTTTGGCTATGTAACTTGTTGATCAAGCTTTCTTCATTAGATCATCCTGTAACATATGAGCTGTGGGATTTTGTATTGCAGTCAAGCGAAGAAGTGAATAGAACTGAACCGGATGTGTCCGTTTTTCGTCGAGAAATGTTGACGTGTAATATGTTCAATATGCAGCTGTATGTAAGAAATGACGGTAGTTTTCTCTATGAAGCATTGCGCGGTACGAGTATCGGAATGCTGACACGCATAACTTCTGATCGGCGTTTAGAGGCACGAATTATGCACGAATCAGGGTCAAATAAAATAATATGATTTTCAGCCACTGTCTAATTTCTGGAAATACCCAACAACACATATTAAGAAAAGTAAACTATACTTCTTTACAACGATTTGAAAGATCTTCATAGTATCGTCATTTTATGTATTTTTTTTTTGTTTTCTGCATGGTTTATTTAACAGCTCTACATTTCTTATTTCAAAGACTTTTCGCTCTTTTTGTATGATTTTCAGTCATTAGTATTGAGTAATTAAGGTAGAAGCTTCAATGAAATGTTTCATACAATCCAAAAGTTAGAAATATAGCTTAATTATCGGTCACACTGTCACGATTGTGACTACTATTGCCCACGATTTACAATCGTATATGGTAGGGATTTCTGCGCTTGCCCTACGGTTCAGTTACGATTCCAGTAGGATCTTCTCGACAACGAGGCATCGTTATGTCCTAATCGCCTTTAAGCGTAGTGAAGCGTGAGAATTATTGGCTGCTCGTTGGTTTAACGTGATGAATAATCTGTAATCTTACTACACTCTATGGAGAAACGTTAACAATCGTCTGTAATCGTCTGTTGCCATAGCGTATACCCGATGCTTACGTATAACAACCGTAACAGATCGTATCATATCTTCGTAAACCGTGGTGAATCGGCTACGGAAACCTTCAATTGTCGTTGATATTCGTAGTCTCGTCCTACAGCAACCATAGGTATACGTAGAAAGACATAATCGGTACACTGTGTATCCCGACTCATCACGATTAACACGTCCACGATCAGTCGTTGGCTGTCGTAGCCTAAAGCGTAATAGTGTGACCGGGGCTTTAACCAAATTAATTAACATTTGTTACTGAAAATGTTTTCGAGTGAAGTTTCACAAACGAATAAATACTATCCGATATATGAATAAGAGAAATAATGGTTACGTAAATACACACAATGTAATAAACGTATGCGACTAGAACATTTATTGTTAATATGTTAATTTATTCAATATACATATGTATATGAACTATTCATATAAACCCGATTCACTAATCACATTAAAAGAAATAAGTCACGAGTGTTCCCAACTGAGTTTTGCTCTTTGTGGTCTAAAACGTCAAAAAGTAGTTCGTGTGAAACTTGTCGTCAATTTCAATTACCAAGATTGTTGGATTTCGCCAACAGTGTGATCACCTTTTTGATCAGGTGTGATGCTGCATTGGAAATTATGATCTTTAGCTGCTTGGCTAATTACATGAAGTATATGTATGTTTTCAGAAGGATTAAGCGTAAAAAGAATCGCTTCGTAGTGTCTTGATCAATCTGTCCTGTGGCGTGTGACCTGTTTGGTTTTGATCAGTCAGAAGGTAGATTGGAATAGAACAGTAGAAGTGAGCATACTTGATTTGAATATGCATGTTATTTGGTGGTCGCAAATTTTTTAAAGTATTCTGAAACTCCCGGGTGAAGATATTTCTTTGGCACCAGAGACTATACAATATGTGATGCTTATACCAGTATTATACAACATGGACACACATTACCACCGACCCTACGTATTATGAGTGTTATTTTTAACCTTTTTTGGTGGTCTAGTGTGTTGATAAGTCTTTCTAAATTGTGCGATTGTACTTGGGTAAATGTGTCGTGTTTCGAGCAAAGAGCCAAGTTAACTTTGTTTCGCACAGTCGCGCGATATAAGATTAGTCAGATGTTAAACTTGAGGTTAAAGAATAATCCTGGACTGTATGAAACTTTACCCACAATACATATCACCAGTCTGAATATGACGCAAATATAACACGCAGACATGCTGTCACAGACACTGCCTCTTCTTACCCACTTGGAGCAGCTCAGGGTGTACTTACATTATAATAACATGGAGATGAAATCACCAGAATCGATAAAGTATGTATTTATAATTTATAAATCATTGACATCGTCCTCGCTGCGACATTTCTGCCTAATGTCCAGCCATTTGTACCAAGCGAAATGTTGTTCCGAATTGAAGGGAAGTTAGACGATTTTATCCAACTGGAATTTGATTAATTGGAATGAGTCGAAATGCAACAGTTTGAAGTTGTGAACAAACAGCATATTTTTGGTGACTCTTCTTCTGTATGTCCTACTGCTACTAGTGATGATGCTTATGACGATGGTGATAAACATGTATTACGAGGAGATGGATATCTGGATTCGAGACCATCCTCACCGGAAAATTGTTTGGAGCTAAATTCTGTCGGATGCATTTTAACGTGTTTTATCCCTGAAATTTAAAAAAGGTTTGGACTTATTAATCAACGGAAAGTGTATTCATTATTTCATTTAGATTTTTTTTACATATAAAACATTTTCAAACGATATTTACACGCATGATTCCTTTCCTATCTTAGTCAACTTATTTAAGTAGCCTCGTTAAAATGTTTAACAATATTTAATGTGTTATACTCGGAATTAATTGAAAGTTACATATCGCAATATTCTAAAAAAATGTGGTGTTCTTATATACAACATTTATATGGATCAGTCATTCAGATGTTTAAAACCAATATTAAAGACATGTTTAACGCCGCATCGGTAAATGACTGTTAACCTACGATGGGGATACATCACATCGTATTTTATTTTTATATGCTCATACATATAACAAATGTAATATGTACGCATACATGGTTTATTAAATAATTTCACATTTCAATTTTAAATTATTTTACAGAAATGTTTTCGGTTATCCTTAACCAAATTTCCAAGTATCATTTTATCCGTTGAACGGCATAGTCTCCAGGGGGAGCGGCAATATTTTCCTATATCGAACACTAAGAATATTTTTTATTTGCAACTAACAAAATCATTTCGTAAACATTTTACAGGAATATTTATCGGTGACTTCCATAAAATCTTGTTTGATTCGCTATATAAATATATCCGTCATGGGCTGGGCATTTGACTGTATGAAGGCTATGGTAAACTTAATAAAACTTATTAAGTTTTTTTCTGTAGTTACTATATTAACAAATATTACTATATAAACATTATTTAACAGAAATATTTTTTGGTAGATTCTCTGGCATGAGAAGCGGGGCAGTTTTCATATCAGGCTCTATCAGTTGGTTAACATTGTCTTTGTCTGATAACTATTGATTAATCTCAGAATATTATAGTAGTTCTTGAGCATATAGTCTAATTTCCTGAAGGTAATCAAATGAGCATTTTAAGTTTTGGTACGGAAATATACCGTCGGTAACCCTCTACCAAATTCACTCTAGCCACCGTAGATTGTGTAAATAATTGTTAGCTGCGACACGGTTTTACATTTCTTATTCATTAAGATCAAGGAGCTTAAAAGTAAGTTAGTGTGGTCACAAAATGCGCATTGTTAGTCCCCTACCGGTGTTTCACCGGAGGGGACTATAGGTTTGCCCTACGTCAGTCGGTCAGCCCGTCCGGCTGAAAATATTGTTCCTGCGATAACTCAAAAAGTACCTAAGATACTTCGATCAAACTTGGTATACAAATAAACGGCAATGTCAGTATTGTGCACGACCTTTTAGTTTTTACCAGAGGTCAATGGTCACGTGACTGTTACTAAAAATAGAAATAAACTAAATATTGTAATAATTCGAAATGGACATAAGATATGACCATGAAACTTGGTACAAAGATTGAACTATAGGTTTGCCATCTGACTGTTGTCGTTCTGTCTGTTCGTCCGTATGTTTGTCTGTCCATCCGTTCCCAAAACCCGGATCCTGTGATAAATCGGAAAGTACTGAAGAGACTATGATGAAACTTTGTAAACATAGCAACAGCAATGTGAGAATTATGCATGGCTTTTTATTTTTCACCAGAGGTCAAAGGTCACGTGACTGTTACTAAAAAATAGAAATAAACTTAATACTGTAATATTTTGAAAAGTGCATAAAATATGATCATAAAACTTCATGAAACTTGGTACACAGATTGGACTATGGGTTTGCCCTCCGTCTGTGTGCGTCTGTCTGTCTGTTAGTCCGTCGGTCTCACTCTGCCTGTCTGTCCCGTCCCCAAAACCTGGATCATGCGATAGCTCAAAAAGTACTGAAGATACTTTGATGAAACTTTGTATACATAGAAAGAGCAAGGTGATGACTGTAAATGACCCTTTATTTTTCACCAGAGGTCAAAGGTCACGTGACTGTTACTTAAAATAGAAATAATCTTAATACTGTAATTATTCGAACATAACATATGAATATGAAACTTGGTACACAGAATGGACTATATGATTGTCCTCTGTCAGGTTAGTACTGCAATAACTCAAAACGTAACTCGAATGTGTGGTCAATATTACCTAAATAGAAAAAACAACAACTTAATACAGCAGTGGCAAATTTGATGTGAATATGAGACTTTGTATATCTACAGATAAATGGCGATTTTACGGTATTGCACAATGTTGAATAAGAAGGGGTTTTCACCGGTAGGGGACTCCTGTATTGCTTGAAATACTATCAAAGCCTTGTTTGTGTAAATTAAAAACAGCTGTATGCCGCATTGTTCTTGGTGGAATTTGTTGTTGTTTATTTGCTATTGCAATATCCAAAACAGTATTAAACATCTATTGTTCACGTGATATATTTCATGTAAACAGTTTAATTAAGAACATATTCATAAAACATTTGACCTCAAAGTATTTGAATGGAATATTGAAATCTTCATTCAAATTGAATGTTCAGTCAACTCAAGATTCCACTATAATAAGTCGGTTCAGTGGGCTGTTTGTCGGCTCCCCAAATCCAGGCACTGTTGTGTTTCAGTGCAAATGCTTGTTTTCCGAACTAAAACAGTAGATACCAATATGCCCGCGTTGTCTTACAATGATTTTGAGATATCAAATGTGCATGGTAAGGCATTGTTTATTTCTGGCAACGAAACATGTATTTTGCTTTTAAAAATGTTAATGTTTACTCAAGCTTTACAATCAATATGGCGATATTTGCACACACTAAATATCCTTTGACAAGCCATGATAAACAGGTCTCATATTTCACCAGCCATAAGCTTGGTTTTATTAAATAATAAGTCATGCGTGACGGTCAACGAAACTCCGCCCAATAACCATTAAGCGATCACTACGGAAATGCACGATTTCAATGCATTACATTCCGTTAATGACTGACTGCTAAACAATACCGTATGTAACCAAATGGTTGATGGAAATATGATAGTATCAGTGAAATATGATTCCCTATTTAAGAATAAATATATAACATTCAACGGTCAACATACGTTTTTTTGACAGATTAATTCCCCTCTGTTACTTAGAAAATTTTGACGAAGTTTTTCATACGTTTTTCTAGAGCAGCCATTTTGTCTGAATTAAGTTTACAGTTTTCATTCACTTTCATTTACAAAGATTCGTTTTGGCGTCAATGGTCGAGTGTTTGGCTTGAGTGTCAAAAATGCGATTGCGTTTATATATATGGCAGTTTTATTCTTGAATAAAGGTGTTTTGGGAACTGTCAGATCGATGTCGAATAACGTTTTTGGAAGATTTTTCTTAAAACCCGACTATATTTTAACAAAACCATGGGTAGTGTTGTACATTTCCTGAAATGAAATTCATTTTTGCGTTGAAAAAGATAGAGTTATATGTAAAATTGTTAAAGTTATGGATGTTCAAACTGAGGAACCATGTGATTCTTCTGAACTGTCTTACCAGAAATAGTATCATAGTTTATATAATATTTTAAGGATCAAGACGAAAACAACTGGATCAACAAGCTTGCTGCTGGTAAACTGCCTGCCAAACCTTTGAAGGTTGCAGTTCCAGCAGAATCTGTTTCATGTATGTTTATCATATGATTATTTAAAACATGTTTAATATATTGGTGTGCATTTATGCTCGTTTATTCTCTTAAATGCGGCAAGTGAGCTCAACTGGTTTAATTAAATTAAACTGCCGCTTTAAAAGAATGTGTGTCCAATGCCTAAAGTTTGATTTCTTGATTGATTTTAACTCCTTTCTTGTTTGTTCTCCAAGGCAGTCAGCTGTCAGAAATGCAATATATATATGAATGACCAACAATTTAGTGCAAGTAATGAGTCGCCATCCCAGATTCCATAATGTCACAAAAAAGCCGTGATGCGCCGAAGTGGTTGAGAACAGTGAGCGAAAACAGTTTACAACATAAAGATACAGTCCACTAATGAATGCTACATTCCAGCGTGCAGACAAGATCTACTGAGATTACTAACATACATGTACTTAATAATATTATAGATCTAAGTAAGCAACGTATAGATGGCGGTGTAAGGGGCATATAGGTGGCCCATGTTATGTAGAATTTAAAATTGAATATATATACTGGTGTATTTTTAAAACACCTTCAACAATGCTTAAAAGGTATGTATTGTTCTTTTTTTCAATTAGGTGTCGACAAAATACATTTAAATCGAAGCAATGACTTCATAGGTATGTGTCAAATAATGTGTTTTATTGTGTTATGTTCCTGCTATTATCATGAACTTTGTTTCAATGCATATGTATGTTCTAGCATCTCTAATAAATACAATCCAGGGAGCCGTTTCATCAATGGTTGCAGCGCAGTTGCAATTGCAAATGCAAGTTTCTCTCATCGATTTGCAACCCGTAGACAAAGGCGTTGCAAAAATGCGGTCGCAAATTTCAATACGTTAAACACCACTTATTCCGTATTCCGTGACGTTATTTACGCGCGCGACTGTCAGACGATCTGTAAACAAAAATGGCTGCCCGAGCGGCAAACTGGTCGAAGTCCGAGGTGGAGGTTTTGGTTGATGGTTATGTCGAATACAACTCCATTATAAATGGGAAATTCTCGAGCACAGTGACGCAGGAAACCAAAGATTAGAAAATGAATGGTATAATGGAATCGTGAGTATTTTGTTGTAACTTATGTAACCAAAAAAACTAGATGGCTCAAAATATTAGTTTCTTTGGTCAGAATAAAACTTTATCAAAGTTTATGTATAGCATTTTATCCGCACATTTATTTAGGATCTGTTTATTTTATGCTGGTTAAACGCATTCTAAATATAACCAGATTTAGTGTATTGAACTGGCAAAATTAAGTAGATTAATGATTATAATTATAGTGATCTTGTCAGATAAAAAAAATATAGATACATGTGATTTAGACCTATGTGGTGAGTAATGAATCATTATTTATATGTTCATGTTTATCTAGTGTAAATGTGGTTGGTGGAAATGCACGGACAGTCGACGACTGCAAGAAAAAATGGAAGGATTTGAAGGTATAAATCATTATCAATATGCTTAAATAGTTTGAAGTTGTAAGTTAAGATATTACGGTAAAACATATTAAAGTTAAAATTTATTTTGTTTCATTATCGATGAAAAAAAAAATCAAGTCAAGACATGTACTTTCTACCAGGATACAAAATACATACAATTTCATTATCAACAAGTTGTTGGACATTAAGATCTGTTAACATAATACATGGTTTTCCCAATGCAAAATTGTAGTGAAGTTATATTATTGTTTTATTGTAATTATAATAAATACTTCGGTAAATCAGTGCAGAACTGTGGGCAAGGCCAGGAAACACAAACAAGAAATGCAACTAACTGGCAGTGGAGATGTTGGAGAATCTCTTAGTGAGCTTCAGGAAAGGGTGATTTTGCCATTTGAATATAATACAAAAAAAAACAAAAAGCATTTTATTAAAGTAAACCTATTTATGTTGGCTTGATTGTGTTGAAAGCCAAAGGCATATTGAGATACTTGCGAGTGCATTAATTGTGAAGAACCAATACTTGTGTTATGAGAGAGAGATCCTTTGAACACTCCCAGAGTAGGGATTGGACTCCCAGACACAATGCAGACACCATGGCCTTTAAAACAGAATGCACTGTATTAACTTGTATTAATTGGTATTATATCAGAACCTAATGGAATTGTTTTTTTACCATTGTTTGCATAATGAATTATATTCCATAATTGCATATTGTTGAAACATGTATGATGTTAAATCTCAATGTTATTATTTCTTTTGTAATTGGTACTATCCACTGTACCCAGTGTTGTAATTACTGGTCTTGCGGGAAATGACACAGGTCCCATAGGTACATTTAACTTTTCTTTTATTAATTGTACCCTAAGTTTGTTTTTTTGTGTAATTAAATTTTCTCATTACGTAATATAGTGTTCTCTGTCGTTGGTTCAGTTCTCAATACCAATTTCTATATAACGTCAGTTGTAAGCACAAAACTCCAGTTCAGTTCTTAATATTCTTTACCAGAATTATACTATCATCGTCTAACAGTACACACAATATCAACAATCCATGGATCACTAAGGATCACAAAGATCAGGATCGTGATCAATCAAGATCAATATGGAAAAAGCCCAAATATGGTTTGGACTTAACAGAGTCAATGACTCTGCTTTCATGTGCCTCTACTCTCTGGCTCGTGTACGTTAAAGAATATTCAGAAGTACGGTAATTGCTACTTTGCACGTACAAATATTCAGCTCGGTGACACAATTGCTGCTCACACCTTGACTGCCCATAACACAATGAATATAAAATTTAAAAAAAGTGGGAAACAGTCACCTGACTAAACAGGTTTTAAAATTGATCAACTGTGACGAATGGTCAGTCTGGTCAAAGGGAGATAATAAACTACTCTGTGAGAGCTTTTGGAAAATTCTACCTGGTTACATATATAAAAGATCATAAAATGGAATCATCATCTTTAAATGTTTAACCATTTTATGTTCGCCAAATTAAATCCATGGTCAATCATTTGCATATTGCTCTTTCAGAAAGTTCAGAAAAAGATGCAACACCGGCTGGTGAAGAAGGTACTGTACTGCAGTTGTTATTGTTTTTGTATTTAAAAAATTACTACTAAATAATTTATCAATAAAAAATATATACATATCACGATATTTGTAAACAAAATATTTGAATCTGATGGACTATGTTAAACCTTTGAGGTGCTATCAACTACAATGTTGTGAAAAAAATGCAAAATTTTTGTCATAGTCCCTGACATTACGAGATAACTTGATTATAAGTCACACATCCATAGCTATTGCATAACATGTAACTGAAACAACTGTTATAATTCATATAACAAAGAAACGTTAGTAATAATTCATTACCATTATTGATTATTTTCTCATATCTTTATAAAAGATATGCAATACTTACACATTTTTTAATTGTTATTACAGAAAGTGTTGTGCTGCAACAACAGAAGAAGAAAAAGAGAAGCAATGATGATGGTAAAATTTAATGGATTCCTTTATAGGGTCTCATTCTCAAAGATGTAAGATATGCTAGTTGTTAGTAGTACATGTATACATTTATACATATACATGTTATGATTTGTACGTATATGTCTTTAAAAATTATTCACTTTCCAAAAGCAGATGACAGATACAAATATATCAGGTCCAGTAAACATATGTACCTTTCTGCTCTAAATGGCAAATACTATAAAGATAATATTAGGGGAAAAAAAACATTTTGAACATTACGGCAATGTCCAAATATTTTACTACATATGAATGAATATGTCAGTGTACTAAATAACTTAAGTAACTTTGTCATAACATATATGTCACAAACACTTACGTGTTACCTTCAAACAGATAACAGCAAGTACCGATAAATCATAAACACAACATGTTTAACCATAAAACTTGTTTACATATTTGTATCACTGTCACGCCAAGTTTAACAAAAGCATTCAAATGCACAACAATCAACAGCCAACATGTCAGTGATAAAAAAGTGTTTTGTTTTGATAGTATATATGTATAAACAATGTTTATGGATATTACTGATATGTTTTCAATATTTATTCAGTTTTAGAATCTTCAAGTTGACCATTTACCAAAAAAAAAAAAAAAAAAAATCCCAACCTACCTACCCTATTTTGGGGGGGGCATGTTACCTGAAACAAACATAATTTTGTTTACGCCTAAGTAAATACATATGTAGATATATTCAGTTTTCCTGAACAACCTTTCATACAACAGTGAAAATATTTAGGGACCTATTCACATAATGATAACGTTCAATTTTTGTCACATATTCAGAAAGAAAGGAAAACTACATTATATATAAAGAGGAAAAATAACACTCATGATACTGCGAACACATACATATATGGAAAATCCAGTGTCCTTTAATGTTGAAAGATAAACAAAACTTAAATGGGATTACCTTGTAAATCATGTGAAATATGTTTCACAGTAAAACCCCTTTAAACACAAAATTTATAATTATAAAACTGTTTATCAGTCGAACAAAAGATCACAAATACAAACATAATAATATGTTAATGTTGAACAATTAAATTAACATATGTAATAAATCCAATACTAAAGTGATAAATACTGAAAACAATAATAATTGGATCTAATAATGTAAATGCAATGCAGCAAACACACACACACACACACACAACAACACGAAACCTGTAAGAAAGACATGTATAACAAAAGAATGAGCATGTCTGACAAAATTTATCACACACATTAAACATATTTATTGCCAGTTAGATCGTTTTTTTAATTAATAAATAAAGGAATTATTACTGCAACAATTACCTTAACGCATTATTTTAAAGTGTATATAATGTTTTCACCATGAGGCTTTTCAAATCATTGCGTCTGACAGCTGATTTACAGGTTTCGTGTAGTCTGATACAGAGGCACATGCACTAAACGATAAAAATTACGATTCATATAACAAACTGTCTGCAAGTTGCTTGCTTGCAATTATAGACAAGCTTGCACTGATTTTGTCCAGCAATTAGTTCTTCTCCTTGTTCAAATCATTGCTACGCACAGCCTCTGCAAGGAGCTGCTTCTGTATGTGAATTAGCTCAGCGGAACACTGGCACACTGCAAAAAATTCAATATTGTTAACCAATGAAATGGTAAATCAGTTCAAAATGTGTCAAAGTTACTTAAGTTATTTAGTACACTGACATATTCATTCATCTGTAGTAAAATATTTGGACATTGCCGTAATGTTCAAAATGTTTTTTTTCCCCTAATATTATCTTTATAGTATTTGCCATTTAGAGCAGAAAGGTACATATGTTTACTGGACCTGATATATTTGTATCTGTCATCTGCTTTTGGAAAGTGAATCATTTTTAAAGACATATACGTACAAATCATAACATGTATATGTATAAATGTATACATTTACTACTAACAACTAACATATCTTACATCTTTGAGAATGAAACCCTATAAAGGAATCCATTAAATTTTACCATCATCATTGCTTCTCTTTTTCTTCTTCTGTTGTTGCAGCACAACACTTTCTGTGATAATTAAAAAATGTGTAAGTATTGCATATCTTTTATAAGATATGAGAAAATAATCAAAAATGGCAATGAATTATTACTAACGTTACTTTGTTATATGAATTATAACAGTTGTGTCAGTTACATGTTATGCTATAGCTATGGATGTGCGTCTTATAATCAAGTTATCTCGTAATGTCAGGGACTATGACACAAATTTTGCATTTTTTTCACAACATTGTATGTTGATAGCACTCAAAGGTTTAACATAGTCCATCAGATTCAAATATTTTGTTTACAAATATCGTGATATGTGTATTTTTTATTGATAAATTATTTCGTAGTAATTTTTAAATACAAAAACAATAACAACTGCAGTACAATACCTTCTTCAGCAGCCGGTGTTGTATCTTTTTCAGAACTTTCTGAAAGAGCAATATGCAAAAGATTGACCATGCATTTAATTTGGCGAACATAAAATGGTTAAACATTTAAAGATGATGATTCCATTTTATGATCTTTTATATATGTAACCAGGTAGAATTTTCCATTAACTCTGACAGAGTAGTTTATTATATCCCTTTGACCAGACTAAC
The DNA here is from genome assembly GCA_027627225.1 of Congeria kusceri. Lineage (NCBI taxonomy): Eukaryota > Metazoa > Mollusca > Bivalvia > Myida > Dreissenidae > Congeria > Congeria kusceri. The sequence continues at coordinate 28,116,061 of CM051037.1, forward strand.
CATTTGTCACAGTTGATCAATTTTAAAACCTGTTTAGTCAGGTGACTGTTTCCCACTCTTTTTAAATCAATATTCATTGTGTTATGGGCAGTCAATGTGGGAGCAGCAATTTGCCAGTTCAATACACTAAATCTGGTTATATTTAGAATGCATTTAACCAGCATAAAATAAACAGATCCTAAATAAATGTGCGGATAAAATGCTATACATAAACTTTGATTAAGTTTTATCCTGACCAAAGAAACCAATATTTTGAGACATCTATTTTTTTTTTGGTTACATAAGTTACAACAAAATACTCACGATTCCGTTATAGCATTTATTTTCAAATATTTGGTTTCCTGCGTCACTGTGCTCGAGAATTTCCCATTTATAATGGAGTTGTACTCGACATAACCATCAACCGAAACCTCCACCTCGGACTTCGAACAGTTTGCCGCTCGGGCAGCCATTGTTGTTTACAGGTCTTCTAACAGTCGCGCGCGTAAATGACGTCACGGAATACGGAATAAGTGGTGTTTAACCTATTGAAATTTGCGACCGCATTGTTGAAACGCCTTTGTCTACGGGTTGCAAATCGATAAGAAAAACTTGCAACTTGCATTTGAAATTGCAACTGCGCTGCAACCATTGATGAAACGGCTCCCAGAGGCTTAAATTAAAAGAACGGAGAACAACTACGGTAACAATAATAAAAAAAAACCAACAACCTGAATTCCATATTCTTAAAGGGCCTATTCACAGATTGATGGGTTTACATTTTTCAACATTTTGTCGCTGATTCAAAAACTACAATAACAGTGTATACAAGTGTACACAAGGAAGCAAAGTAAAACTACGGCCCAAGAAAAATATGCTAAAAACTGTTTTGTTTATGAGTAATCACCATATTAAATTGATAAAATTATATAGTGTTTGTAACGCTTAACGATGGAATAATTTTGAACGTATCTGTTTTTTGTAACACTTATGTAAAATAATGAATGCAGGGTGAAATATAGAAGTGGCAGTAGTTAGCAATAGGCTTTTAATCCAGAAGTCCCGGGTTCGAACACCCGGTTGAACCATTTTTTTTATACATTTAAAAATAATAATTTTTGTTATTATATTTTAGTGTTTTAGTTTCCGATGCTTAAATACAAAGATTTTCCCATGCTTAAATCAGTCAAGTTAAGACATTTAATCGCATACTTCAAAAATGTCAACATCTGTGAACAAGTCTCTTTAATGAAGAACTTTTCAGCTAGACAATGTCATTTCAAAACACAAGCTGTCATTTAACATTGTCAAACTCAGTAGGTATTTCCATATAACCAGTAACTTATACATTAAATCAATGAAAAATAATATAGAAATTAAAATAATATAGCAGATTCTACACCATTTAACACAAGATGTTATTTGACACAAGATAAAGTATATTCATTACGAAAAAGCTTTTGATTTTTTAAAATATAGTATAAAAAGAACACTTCCGTGTGTTATAATCCATACGCCGACATGGATAGGGATAAGGATCAACATGTTAAAATTGTGTGTTTTGTTGACTTAAGACTGGATGTAAAATACCGGAAGTTCCCATAAACTAGGTAAGGTTAATTACTACTATACAATGACCAGGAAATATATATTTTTTTTATTACAGACGGCTGTCTTTGTCTTGAAAACACTGATTGATTGTAAAATAAAAGTAATTGCGTGTGGTATATTAACCATTAATATTGTGGTATATTTATATTAACCCATAATTTATTGCTACATGTAATTGTTACTTTAATGTTTGTGTATACATTGAATTACTTTGTATTTCTCGATGTTTAAGTTAATGTGTCTGTAGCAGGGTGTGATAAAAAAACCACTCGTGGGTATAATTATATACTTTATTATGTATGATCGTATGATCCGAATGATGGCCTAAAACATTAACAATTATTATTATACGACATATTACAATGATAATAATAGTAATTTCAATAATTCATTGTAATACATATTAATTAATTTAGGACAAGTATTAAATACAAATATATCAACAATTCAATTCAATACAATACAATTTATGTAATAAAATAATATATATACACTCACCAGTGACCAACCCCTATAGTTGGAATATAAGATAAGTTACTTAATGGCAAATGGTAAATGCCAGGGACCTTACTTCTACAAGCTCAAAGTAGCGAATGCACTAAGATATAAAAATCTATTACACCTATTGATTATAAACATCTCACTATAAAAGCATAGGACAGACATTAGTAAAAAAGAGTTCACCAATCACTCACTCACACTGACACTTCTCACTCTCTAATTGGATTAGTGGTCAGTAAAATATCAATAGGATTAGTAGTGAATACCCTGTTACATGTCCTTAACGATAAATAAGAACTCATATTAATTTATAACTGTTTAAACGTATCAATCACTCAACTAATACTTTTGGGGCGTCAAGATCTGGGTGTCATGGATTTGGACCGTCGTGACCCTGACTACTTATTCAAATGTGATTGGGCGGAGAGTCACGCATGACTTCTGGTTTTGGTAGGTCGCAACGGTGCATCTTTGAATGATATATTTTACCGACTTACATCGATCAAATGTTGCAAGACAAACGTACACGTCTGGGTTGTCAATGTTGCATTTGACAAATGTACACTAAACGCAGTTGGAAATTTTGGCGGTCATCCCTCTCCATAGTTTACCGCATGTTTTCAAATGTTTTGTGTAGCCACGTCGCGTCGTGGAAACATTGTTCAACTAGTCGGATAAATTCAAGACCACAAAGACTCTAACCTGATTTTGAATTTATCAGACAACTGTGTATAACTCGTGGTTTTATTAAATAGATAAAGTAATATTGTGTAATTGTTTAAACAACTTAAACGTGCGTCGATTTTACTGACATTTAAATAATAATGAAATATTCACGAGTGTTAAACCCATGCCGATCGTGGCTTTATTTGATTTCAGGCATATAGTTTACACCCAGCTCTACAGAAACCAGATATTCTATGAACTCCATATCTGACCAATCACCGATGACTTCCCTGATCACGTGGATCACGTGGTTGGGCGTAAACTGCGCATTCGTTTTGAAGACGGCTAAAATGGTGGCAGATCCAATAAGTTATATATTTACGCGAAGGGAATTTGATTTTCGTGGCCATCGTACTGTGTAAGCACATTGTTAACGTGCTTTTACTTTGTAAATTTTGTTATCAACGTTTTAAAGACCAAAAAGCAACACTTTTCTAAAACTTTAATCGTGTTGTTTTGACGACATGAAACATAATATAATTGCCATGTGCTTGTTGAATACTAATGTTGGTAAATGTTGTATGTGCTATTTTCAGAATATGTGTGTTTTGTTTTATTTAGGAGAGACGTTCGCGTGTACACTTGTTAAACAAGCCAGACAATTTTGCATCTGCAAGTATTGACTTTATATTACATTTCATGTTAAATACAATTGTAATCATTTGGAAGGTATTTTTCATCTTGTTGGTGTGGTTTGTTTTCCTTATATGTTTGATACCGAAATGTATCTTAAATTCATAGTGAGTAAACTTTTCCATAATAGAGAAGGTCATGATTGCAAAGTATCGCTTTCTGATGCAACTTGAGTACAATTGTACAGATACTCTGTGCGAGGGGTTGCGGGTTCTGAGACATTCACTTATCGAGTCTGTTTGAAGCTGTAATTCGGGAGACAATTTAACCAATACAGTCCAGATGAACGCATACTTTTCATAGAAATCTTTATTGAAAAATCTCAAGCATTTTTTTTCGCGATGTTTTAAATGACACACACAAACGATGTTTTGTAAATCTAGATCCATTAGTATAGTATATCAATGGTTCATTGTCTTTTTAAAAACAAAAGTACGACAAAGACGTTAAAATGTGAGCGCAAAGGATGATGGAGATTATCATCACCCTTCATCTTTTTCAAATTCTTTACCGACACACAGACTGCCTAATTACTAATTGATTTTCTTTTCGTCTGAAATACTGGTTGTAGGGTAGATTCTAGTATGGAATGTTTAAGAACTATGCGAACGCCATTAATTAACGACTGTGCTAAACATTGCTGAACAATATAAAGATGTTGAATACGTCATTTCTGTTAATAGTAGTGTGTAGGTATTCTGTTTATTTCTTGTTTTTGAGGCTCAATAGAAGGTACTAGTATCATAACACCATGGAAGTAGATGTAAATAAACCGAATGTGAAATGTCAAATGGTCTAATTCACGACGTGCCAGTTTAATTTTACAATAAGTTTGTTTCAGGTTCTTTCTGTGCATTGTCAAGCTTTGCTAATCATTCATTCTGATCATCGCACACAAACAATGTCCATTGCGAACGCAAATTTCACTATACACTATACACAGATTTGTAATCTAATATGCTGCCTTTTTACTGCTAACTGTGAACAATGCAAGGGATTTCAAAACATTTGAACATGAATGTGAATGTGAATTTAGCAGTGTGCTGAATAGGTTTGCTTAACAATGAAACACTTAAGGAAACAAATATTATAACAATGATATAGTGGCGTTTATCCCTGATAACAATAAAACAACCAAGCTTTTTGTTTAGAAGAGGATTTTCGTTAATTTCGTTGTCATATAATGAGACACAATTTATATAAATAGCACACACGTCAAATACATACATATAGATCTAGGACGGTTTACTAGCAAATTTATGTTCGGCGTAAATGTCTTAGATCACTTTTGACCTAGATTTTTAGTAAATGTGAACCAATGAAAAGTAGAAATTCTGCAGCGTTACAATTGAATACTATTATTATACAGGGCATTTTTTGTGCGGGACAATTTTAGGGAATGCAAACTTACAACAATGTTGTAATATCAACTAAAATAGTTGAACAATTTTGGAATTACACTTGACATAATTGTTAAAATAAGCGGTTAAAATACAGTTATAAACATATCTTTGACATACACTCTAGAACTAAGCGTAATTATGACAGTGCAGCATTGTCTAAATTTGTCAAAACAAAAATCGTACCGTTGGATTATTAAATTGAACCTCAATGTAAAACTATGGACTTAATTATTATTAATTTGAAGATTACGGATTGTGTGAGACTGATGTTTAAGATGAGAACACGATTAAAGAAATTCGAAATTGGGCAAAATTATATTTAAAATCCAGCCATTGATGACGTGTTTCGCTTTGAGCACACAAACAGCGGCGTAGCTATTGTAAATAAATGAATGTAAACTTTGTAAAATACAACTACTATTTTAGGATGAAAACATATCTGTCACATTGTCAAAATGTTATTATTTAGTATACGAAAGTAATTTTGTATGTGTTTTTACTTTAAAAGAAAACATTAATATATTTCTACAATAACGATAACCAAGCGTGAAAAAACTATTGTCCGCTACGCTACTGCAACCTATGTTGAGTCATTTAGTTTGCCGCTTCTAAGAATTTTGCCCTTGGTAGATATTTTACAATGACAATTTGTATGAATAGGCTAAAATAAGCTTAGATTAAAAGATCGACATTTCAAATGTTTTGATGAACACACTGGAAATTAAGTGACCTTGTATGGAGATTCAAAATAATCATCTAGATCTACCGATGAATATAGAAGTCTACTGGACTGCATTTTAAAATATTTATATCTACAATTATAATCAAACGATTTAAATAAATCATCAGTTTAAGCTTTCAATATAACATAATCCCGAACTTAATTTAAGATAAGACCAGCTTAAGATACGTATGCCTATAATTTCAAAACAATATGTAAGTATAACTCTATGGACACCGACCCGTATTTATTGAATACACATTAACAGAAATAAAAAAGCGACCATCATTGTAAAGTATGTGTATATACTGCTTAACAGTTGTACAAGTCACATAAACGGTAGATTGTCCCTTGTTTGGCAATGTTCCAACCGAAACTAGGTTGTTACCCTACAGCCTAACTGCTGGCAACGCGCCAAACGAAATTGCATTTTAGATTTACAAATGAGGACATTAGCAAAAAGCGTGGGCGAGCAGAACCTTAACAAGATGTATTTTTATATTATTAAAAAAATTGTTCAGTGTCCCTCTGTTAAAGTTGTGTTGAACAATCAACTAACTCGTCAAGTTCTTTTTTGTTGAAACGAACAATGTTGACCAAGTAATGTAAATGTATGCACTTCCTGAGTTAGTTCTGCTGTTACTGATGATGATGATTATGATAATGATGGTGCGGGTGACGATGACAATGATGATAATGATGATGATGGTGTTGATGATGATGAGGAGGATGATGATGATAATGATGTTGGTGATGATGATGGTTAATATGATGATGATGATGATTATGATGATGATGGTAACGATGATGATGATTATGATGATGGTAACGATGATGATGATGACGATGCTGAAGCTGCTGCTGTTAATGATGTTGATGATGGTAATGATGATGATGATGATGATATTTTATTTAATACTATTTATTGCTTTCAAATGCATTTAAATGTTTACATATAAACAAACATTGGCATTTTAACAGCAAGATCATGTGTATATTTGAAAAGCAAAAGGGTTGAGTCACCAGTTTTAACAACGTTAGAAATCGACCCTTCCCTGATGATGATAATGATGATTATAATGATAAAACGTTGTTGCGATGTAACGAAACTGAAAACCATGCATTTTTTTATTTCTAGATCGTTTAAAACAATTGCTATTTCTTATACAAGTTTTAAAAACATGTATGTAAATTAAAATTTAATAGTTATGCAAAGCGTTTCAGCCTTCTGTTAGCTCTGATATTTTTTTGCCGGAAATGTCGCAGCTATTGGTATATGAATGCAGATATATTAAGTATCTTGAATCATTACATTGTTGGTGCAGTTATGTATAATGTTCATAATTCAAGGCTTAGAAAATAAAAGTATTTGTTGAGAACAACCGGTCACGCTATAAAGCATGTCAACCATGAAAGAACAAGCAGCCTATCTACGCATATTGTATATAAGGTTCAACCGCAATAGTCATTCTTTAGGATTGTTTACACTCATTTAAACGGTGGTATTCATTCGTCGCTCTTTCTCATAACCTACCACTTCGTGTAGCCTTTAAGAACGCTTACGTCTTTAAGGCGCCACATTAATTAGTTTGCACTTTTTGAAACTATTCAGACAACTAAGGCGTAATACTGTGGACTCAATATCACTTCACAATCGGACTACTTCAAAATCGTTAAGCGTGTCAACCACGTACAGTTTATGTTCTTTAAATAGCAATTTGGTTTAACCAAAGAACGTGGTTTAACTGTTAACGTAGCAGATTTTTGGAATAGAGCATGATTTTAACGATAAAGTATATTCGATTTATTATGCAACACGATACACGTATAATATTACGCAACTAGATGGACATGTACCGTGTTATGTTTTATTTTATGCTCTAGATACAGTTTAATGTGTTTTTTTGTTTCAATGGGAGTTTACTTCTATATTGCAGTCAATAAGTGTCGGATTAAAAGATAGATCTATTTGCGTTTACAATGGAAGTTCAGTTGTGTTACCGTTTTAACCTTGGCTTGATTAACTCATTCAGAAATTAGATAAGGGTTAGAAACTATATTTTCCAAATGATGCATATAACTACTGCTGTGTAATTATAAAATACATGGGTTAAATATAAACTAAAATTAACTGAAACGTGTGCACATTACCAACGATCAATCGACGCGACGTCAAAAACAACGTCGTATTTAAGAAACAATTAAAGATATAGGGCACGGAAAACATTAATTTCGCACAGTTAATGTATTCGTATCGTCAAATAAGTTACATATTTGCATTACTGAGAAAAACATCTTTCAGAAAATGAGAAAAAGTGAAAATTGAAAATATATATATATTAATGACAAAATGACATATTTTACTTTTTTCGATAAATTGTTAACTGATCTTTCCTGTGAATGAAACTGAAATCCGTTTTTAAATATGATGAATATTAGCGATTTTATAGCGATTTAAAATAAGTACTTGTGCACCCTAAAAACGTCAATTTTATGACGTCGCACTAATGTCTATTTGACATTGAGATGTGCACGTTTAAATGTTATGAATGAGCATACAACAAACTCAATTCAGAGTTGCACAAAATTAATGTACGTTGTGCATAATAATGATCATTATCATACTTAAAATTACACCAAACTGACAAAAACATTTAGAGGAACAATACACTTACATGGCCTTTTATGTGTCCAATATGTATGTGACTAGAGGACACAGTGTTAATCAGTACTTAGAGAAGGACACGTTTTAACTTGGTATGCCTGACGAACATCTGGGCGAACGCGTGAAAACAAGTATTTCTGTCGCTCCTGAGATCGTCCACTTGCAGGGATAACGCTTGTCAGTCCGTCAGCAAACCGAGCACGTGGGCGTAGCACTGGCAACTTTTCCTCGTGAGTGTCGCTAGCTGTCTTAGCCACGACAATGTCGGGCTTGTTTGCACTAACACGAAAGTACTGGCACTTCCTGAAATGTTATACAACACATAAAAACACAACAGATATACATATATTATTAAATAATTGCATAAACATTTTGATAATAATACTGATATTATTTTGCGTATTTTAGCTGATAATGGTAGCATTTAGAAATAATATTTTACGAATACTCGATCCGTCGAATCTGCACGAAATATTAAATAGTACTCCAATTGATACCCTTATGAAATACATGGCAACGCGCATCGGCGCATTATTCACATGTGATGAATATCACCCGAAATATTTGGAAGTGGATCGTGTTTTTGACGCAATAAATGGTAGACCCCTGTTAAGTTTCCTAATGCCTTACCGAATGCCGGGGATGGGTCGTACAGTCGGCTCTGCCATGCCGGATACCTGATCGCGACGTTTGTTGTTGGCGACTTGTTAATCAAGGTTTCTATATGCTCAATGGCTTCGCAATCCGTCCGCCGGTACAACTTCTTTATCAACGCGAAGCCACTATCAACCACGCAGCGTGCGTGTCCCGGGACTTGCATCATGTACTCGATCTTCTCGTGTTTCCCGGTCATGACACGCCGTAGAAGATGCCCGATAACATAATGATTTTTGTTCTGTCCTGTAAAAAAAGTTTTCAAAATTATAACTGCAATGTATATTTATGCAATATTTATCTTCGAATAAACAAATAATGGAACGCAAATAAAATACAGCGTGGTTTTAGATCTACATTTACAGCTAACCTGTAGTATTGACAACATAATAAAAACAACTGTATTTGTTCTAATAAAAACTTTACTCATCTTATGTGTTATACGTTAATATACGTTAATATAAAAGATGACCTTTATAACGCTTTGTAAAGAACTTTGTTAACTTAAGTGTAAGCGTATTTAACAAATGTAAGACAATTAAAATGCCACTTTGTCCTAATTCACATTGTAAATTGGTTTCTGTTGTCGAGAAATATAGATTTGTATTACTTATTAATTTACCTTTTGATGTTCTATAATATTTAAATTTTAGATTGAACTTAATTTTGCCTAGTAGCAGTTAGCTTTACCCGGACAGTTGTCTGCATGTATGGCGCAGGCCGTTTCCCCCCTATGCGCCTTCTCCATTGCCCAGTCAACCATAGATATCACTGCGTTGGGGCCATGTGTGCCGGACCCGTCTGGCCCAATAGTCTCATTCTCGTCTATTGTAAATAAGCTTAAAATATTTAACAACATACATATACAAACCTCAAGTTCACTATCCATCATTAATGTCCACAAAACTTGAAATCCCGTTAATTAAATGTAAAAAATACGATTAACGACTCTGTTTTCCTTTACCGATTTAAATCGAAAGTACTATTTATTATATGACGCAATAAATTGCAGTTTTTGACGTCATCATGCGGATGCCATTAAGCCAAGGTATATTTATATATATACTCGTATGTTTAAACACATCTTCGAGGGCTTGTTTATATTCAAGTAATGTTTTGTTGCTTTTGCAGGACTAGACGCTACTGAGGATTAACGTGTTTACGAAGTGAATTACATTTAAACGCGCCAGACATGGAGGGGAATGAGTTCAACAACACAGAGACATGAAATTACATGGAAACGTAATGGAAGCATATGCATGCCTGTATGTGTATGAACGTGAAATAGAGTTTTGAAAAATATGGTATATTTTTTTATAAAAATAAGTTACAAAATATCATATGTAAAAATGGATAATGTCAGGAACGACATCGCGTCAATTGAGACTGTATTGTATGAACGTATAGATTCGGCTGTGATAGATAGTACGTTTGAAATAACATCAGCTGTTCACCAAAGTAGAGAATATCTCAGTAATAACAACGTAGAGTCGGCTGTGATAGACGGTGTTCTGGAAATAAAATCAACAATTAATCAAGAAACTGAATGCTTAAGTCGGCAAGTCGAATGTGTAAGTCAGAAAGTCGATGCTCTAATCTTAATGGAAGAACACCAACAGGACCGCGTATTAGAACTTAAAGCGACGGTTCATCACAGTACCACATATGTAGATAGTCTAATAAAAATGAATAATGAAAAAATAGATAAGGTGGAAGCAAAAGTCGATGAAATTAGGAGAATCCAAGAACAATGTAATATAGATACAACAGCAACATTGCAAGACGATATGGCATTCCACGGTATGTACCACTCACATTTTGTTTTTTCATAATTAACTTAATTTTATAATTTATTCACATGTGATCTCGAAATAAACCAGTACAATATAAATGTGTAAACAAAAGGAACACGATAGACACCGGTCACAAAGATGACAAAGTGTCGCAAACATTTCAGTTTGTAGTTGTTTACAATAAATACATAAATAGTGGAAACGTGTCCATGGAATGATCACCGCAGTGCTTTTATTGTAATAATTGAATTGCAACTGTATGATTTGCACTAACCAAGTCGATCGAACACGTGTGTGTGCGTGTGTGTGCGCGGCCGAACGTGTACGCTTATATATTGTCATTGTGAAGGCGATAGACGAGTTATGCTTTTAAATTTATAATATTTATTATACACTATTAAAATTATACATTATAATATACACTATTACAATAGAAAACAACAGTCAAAGTAAAACAGTTTCATCAAACGCGTTCTTACATAATGCCAGATTTCTTAAATTGGTGTTTACATGAGCGCCGTGTCCACTCTTTTTAAATTTGACATAAAAGTGGCGAACAACGAATTGTTCTACTTTTTGCTCAGCTGCGTTGATATCATCCAAAAATAACATTTATTGAAGGGTCTTTCTTCAACTGGCCTATTATTCAACCCATCATTTGGTAAAAACCTTGCTATTTCGCCAGTCAGAACGGCATTTATAATTTAGATCATGGCGTTTATGAGAGGTGACTTTTACGGGAAGCATATAGAAGGTCGCGGCATCAAACATAAGCTTCAACAAAATGAAATGACGCTTTAACTAAGATCCATCGCTAATTACTGTCAGTCAGCTATGGTGTCCTGTTACTGCCATCGTAATTTCGCTGCTTCGACCTGTGCTTATGGAAGGGTGCCGACGAGCTAACACGATACGCTGAAGCACCGAAAAAATGCGCCGAAGCGTCGACACGATTCGCCGAAGCGATATATAAACGTCGCAATCTCGTGTGTTTGTTCATATGTGGCTATACAATTGGATGTAGATACGAAGATACGACGTTCATATCGCTTTGGCGCATAGTGTCGGCGCTTCGGCGCATCGTGTCGGCGCGTCGGCGTATCGTGTCGGCGCGTCGGCGCCCTTTCATTTCTGAGGTCGCCGACGCGCCGACACGATACGCCGACGCTCCGACGCGATACGCCGACGCGGCGACACGATGCGCCGAAGCGACGAGACGATACGCGGAAGCGACAACACGATACGCCGAAGCGATACAAACGTCGCAATCTCGTGTGTATTTTTTAATATGTGGCTATAAAATTATGCGGTACCGTTTGAGTCAAAAGTAAATGTAAACACAACAGCTGTAAATTACGGTGGCACAGAGGTGACTTGCACTACTTTTTTCTCGTTTCCACGAGTTATTAACTCGAGTGAACGAGAGGCTTACTCATGGGACTGAGATGCTAACTCATGGGAACGAAATACCTATGTCGAGGATCGACTTACTATTTCGTGGGAACGAGATACTAACATACAGGCATACTTTTGTACCTACAGGTATAAATGTATACCCGGACTAAAATCGTACCAGTAGGAAATTATCTGACCCAAAACAAAATTAAGCAGACAGTCTTATTGCAAGCATTGTTTTATATTAAATGTAAAATACTTCAATGTTAAATACGTATATCAATAAGTAAATTAAACAAGTAAACAATTGTGTTTTCTTAACATTGTTAAATGCACCTGTATATATATATGTAGGAATAATAATGTGCTGACAGTTATATATTTGTACCTGTAGGCATAAATTATATCTGTAGGTAGCAATGTTGCTGTGCCTACAGGTATAAACTAAGACCTATAGATACAACATTCACCTCTGGGCACACATTTTATAGCTGCAGGTATATTTATAGAAACTGTACTCGTACATATCTTCACTTTTGACTAATACGGTACGCCATATAAAATTGGGCGAAGATACGACGAGAGGACGTTTACATCGCTTCGGCGCATCGTGTCGGCGCTTCGGCGTTTCGTGTCAGCGCTTCGGCGCATCGTCTCGGCGCTTCGGCGCATCGTGTTTGCGCGTCGGCGTACCGTCTAGGCGCTTCGGCGTATCGTGTCGGCGCGCCGAAACGATACGCCGACGCGCCGACACGATGCGCCGAAGCTCCGACACGATGCGCCGACGCGCCCACACGATGCGCCGACGCGATGCGCCCAGGCGATATGAACGTCGTATTTTTGTAACTTCGCTCAATTTAATAGCCACATATAAAAAAACACGAGATTATGGCGTTTATATCGATTCGGCGTATTGTTTCGGCGCGTCGGCGCATTGCCTCGGCCCTTCGGCGTATCACGTCGGCGCTTAGACGCCAATTCATAAGCACAGGTCAAAGTCGCGAAACTTGGTTTGTTGGTCGGTTGCTTGTGCATTTATCCAAATTAGACCACCCAATCCGTTGTAACTTGGACGAGGTATATGGAAAGGATTGTGATCTTGCCGTTTTGCGACCAGACATATTATCATGTGACATGTCCAATATCGCGACATGCGTCAGAAAGGGCACGGTGGAGTTGTTTGAAATATTGCGGGATTCGAGCGTAGGAAGTCTGCAGATCGAAACAGCTGATGGTGTTTCATCAGCATCAGACATTCTTAAAACCCTCAGCAAACTAGAAAAACTTCATTTGTTTGGTACCTATATGGGCACATGTAATATGAAGCTGCCTGGAAAGTTACAGATTGTAAGTTTGCAGGAAGGCGAATGTTCAACTGAGTGGCTGTGCAGCTTGTTGATAATGCTTTCATCGTTAGATCATCCAGTAAAGTGTGCGATGTATGATTTTGTCTTGCAACCGAGTGACGAAATGAAAACAAGCGCTTCGAATATAAATGAACCTGACTTGCGATCAGACATGTTGTCATGCAATATGTCGAATATCGAGGTTCACGTCCAAAAAGGAAGTTTTGAACTGTATCAATTACTGCGAGATACAAGTATAGCGAGCCTGAGCATCGGGACGGCTGATGGTGTTTCATTGGCATCAGAGATTTTACCTTCACTCAGCAAGTTAGAAAAACTACATTTATGGGGAACCTATATGGGTCGTTGCTATCTCGAGTTGCCTGCATCGTTGCAATGTATAAGCATGCAGAAAGGCGAATGTTCAACTGAGTGGCTGTGCAGCTTGTTGATAATGCTTTCATCGTTAGATCATCCAGTAAAGTGTGCGATGTATGATTTTGTCTTGCAACCAAGTGACGAAATGAAAACAAGCGCTTCGAATATAAATGAATCTGACTTGCGATCAGACATGTTGTCATGCAATAAAACGAATATCGAGGTTCACGTCCAAAAAGGAAGTTTTGAACTGTATCAATTACTGCGAGATACAAGTATAGCGAGCCTGAGCATCGGGACGGCTGATGGTGTTTCATTGGCATCAGAGATTTTACCTTCACTCAGCAAGTTAGGCAAACTTCATTTACGGGGAACCTATATGGGTCGTTGCGATCTCGAGTTGCCTGCATCGTTGCAATGTATAAGCCTGCAGAAAGGCGAATGTTCAACTGAGTGGCTGTGCAGCTTGTTGATAATGCTTTCATCGTTAGATCATCCAGTAAAGTGTGAGCTACATGATCTTGTCTTGCAACCGTTTGATGAAATGAACACACTGGTTTCAAATACAAATATATCACAATTGCAATCAGAAATGATCTTATGCAATATGTCGAATATCGAGGTTCACGTCCAAAAAGGAAGTTTTGAACTGTATGAATTACTGCGAGATACAAGTATAGCGAGCCTGAGCATCGGGACGGCTGATGGTGTTTCATTGGCATCAGAGATTTTACCTTCACTCAGCAAGTTAGAAAAACTACATTTATGGGGAACCTATATGGGTCGTTGCTATTTCGAGATGCCTGCATCGTTGCAATGTATAAGCGTGCAGAAAGGCGAATGTTCAACTGAGTGGCTGTGCAGCTTGTTGATAATGCTTTCATCGTTAGATCATCCAGTAAAGTGTGAGCTACATGATCTTGTCTTGCAACCGTTTGATGAAATGAACACACTGGTTTCAAATACAAATATATCACAATTGCAATCAGAAATGATCTTATGCAATATGTCGAATATCGAGGTTCACGTCCAAAAAGGAAGTTTTGAACTGTATGAATTACTGCGAGATACAAGTATAGCGAGCCTGAGCATCGGGACGGCTGATGGTGTTTCATTGGCATCAGAGATTTTACCTTCACTCAGCAAGTTAGAAAAACTACATTTATGGGGAACCTATATGGGTCGTTGCTATCTCGAGATGCCTGCATCGTTGCAATGTATAAGCGTGCAGAAAGGCGAATGTTCAACTGAGTGGCTGTGCAGCTTGTTGATAATGCTTTCATCGTTAGATCATCCAGTAAAGTGTGCGATGTATGATTTTGTCTTGCAACCAAGTGACGAAATGAAAACAAGCGCTTCGAATATAAATGAATCTGACTTGCGATCAGACATGTTGTCATGCAATATGTCGAATATCGAGGTGCACGTCCAAAAAGGAAGTTTTGAACTGTATCAATTACTGCGAGATACAAGTATAGCGAGCCTGAGCATCGGGACGGCTGATGGTGTTTCATTGGCATTAGAGATTTTACCTTCACTCAGCAAGTTAGAGAAACTTCATTTACGGGGAACCTATATGGGTCGTTGCGATCTCGAGTTGCCTGCATCGTTGCAATGTATAAGCGTGCAGAAAGGCGAATGTTCAACTGAGTGGCTGTGCAGCTTGTTGATAATGCTTTCATCGTTAGATCATCCAGTAAAGTGTGAGCTACATGATCTTGTCTTGCAACCGTTTGATGAAATGAACACACTG
The DNA here is from genome assembly GCA_027627225.1 of Congeria kusceri. NCBI lineage: Eukaryota > Metazoa > Mollusca > Bivalvia > Myida > Dreissenidae > Congeria > Congeria kusceri. The sequence goes on from CM051037.1 coordinate 28,131,619, forward strand.
ATTTCAAATACAAATATATCACAATTGCAATCAGAAATGATCTTATGCAATATGTCGAATATCGAGGTTCACGTCCAAAAAGGAAGTTTTGAACTGTATGAATTACTGCGAGATACAAGTATAGCGAGCCTGAGCATCGGGACGGCTGATGGTGTTTCATTGGCATCAGAGATTTTACCTTCACTCAGCAAGTTAGAAAAACTACATTTATGGGGAACCTATATGGGTCGTTGCTATCTCGAGATGCCTGCATCGTTGCAATGTATAAGCGTGCAGAAAGGCGAATGTTCAACTGAGTGGCTGTGCAGCTTGTTGATAATGCTTTCATCGTTAGATCATCCAGTAAAGTGTGCGATGTATGATTTTGTCTTGCAACCGAGTGACGAAATGAAAACAAGCGCTTCGAATATAAATGGATCTGACTTGCGGTCAGACATGTTGTCATGCAATATGTCGAATATCGAGGTGCACGTCCAAAAAGGAAGTTTTGAACTGTATCAATTACTGCGAGATACAAGTATAGCGAGCCTGAGCATCGGGACGGCTGATGGTGTTTCATTGGCATCAGAGATTTTACCTTCACTCAGCAAGTTAGACAAACTTCATTTACGGGGAACCTATATGGGTCGTTGCGATCTCGAGTTGCCTGCATCGTTGCAATGTATAAGCGTGCAGAAAGGCGAATGTTCAACTGAGTGGCTGTGCAGCTTGTTGATAATGCTTTCATCGTTAGATCATCCAGTAAAGTGTGAGCTACATGATCTTGTCTTGCAACCGTTTGATGAAATGAACACACTGGTTTCAAATACAAATAGATCACAATTGCAATCAGAAATGATCTTATGCAATATGTCGAATATCGAGGTTCACGTCCAAAAAGGAAGTTTTGAACTGTATGAATTACTGCGAGATACAAGTATAGCGAGCCTGAGCATCGGGACGGCTGATGGTGTTTCATTGGCATCAGAGATTTTACCTTCACTCAGCAAGTTAGAAGAACTACATTTATGGGGAACCTATATGGGTCGTTGCTATCTCGAGATGCCTGCATCGTTGCAATGTATAAGCGTGCAGAAAGGCGAATGTTCAACTGAGTGGCTGTGCAGCTTGTTGATAATGCTTTCATCGTTAGATCATCCAGTAAAGTGTGCGATGTATGATTTTGTCTTGCAACCAAGTGACGAAATGAAAACAAGCGCTTCGAATATAAATGAATCTGACTTGCGATCAGACATGTTGTCATGCAATATGTCGAATATCGAGGTGCACGTCCAAAAAGGAAGTTTTGAACTGTATCAATTACTGCGAGATACAAGTATAGCGAGCCTGAGCATCGGGACGGCTGATGGTGTTTCATTGGCATCAGAGATTTTACCTTCACTCAGCAAGTTAGACAAACTTTATTTACGGGGAACCTATATGGGTCGTTGCGATCTCGAGTTGCCTGCATCGTTGCAATGTATAAGCGTGCAGAAAGGCGAATGTTCAACTGAGTGGCTGTGCAGCTTGTTGATAATGCTTTCATCGTTAGATCATCCAGTAAAGTGTGAGCTACATGATCTTGTCTTGCAACCGTTTGATGAAATGAACACACTGGTTTCAAATACAAATATATCACAATTGCAATCAGAAATGATCTTATGCAATATGTCGAATATCGAGGTTCACGTCCAAAAAGGAACTTTTGAACTGTATGAATTACTGCGCGAAACAAGTATAGCGAGCCTGAGCATCGGGACGGCTGATGGTGTTTCATTGGCATCAGAGATTTTACCTTCACTCAGCAAGTTAGAAAAACTACATTTATGGGGAACCTATGTGGGTCGTTGCTATCTTGAGTTGCCTGCATCGTTGCAATGTATAAGCGTGCAGAAAGGCGAATGTTCAACTGAGTGGCTGTGCAGCTTGTTGATAATGCTTTCATCGTTAGATCATCCAGTAAAGTGTGCGATGTATGATTTTGTCTTGCAACCAAGAGACGAAATGAAAACAAGCGCTTCGAATATAAATGAATCTGACTTGCGATCAGACATGTTGTCATGCAATATGTCGAATATCGAGGTTCACGTCCAAAAAGGAAGTTTTGAACTGTATCAATTACTGCGAGATACAAGTATAGCGAGCCTGAGCATCGGGACGGCTGATGGTGTTTCATTGGCATCAGAGATTTTACCTTCACTCAGCAAGTTAGAGAAACTTCATTTACGGGGAACCTATATGGGTCGTTGCGATCTCGAGTTGCCTGCATCGTTGCAATGTATAAGCGTGCAGAAAGGCGAATTTTCAACTGAGTGGCTGTGCAGCTTGTTGATAATGCTTTCATCGTTAGATCATCCAGTAAAGTGTGAGCTACATGATCTTGTCTTGCAACCGTTTGATGAAATGAACACACTGGTTTCAAATACAAATATATCACAATTACAATCAGAAATGATCTTATGCAATATGTCGAATATCGAGGTTCACGTCCAAAAAGGAAGTTTTGAACTGTATGAATTACTGCGAGATACAAGTATAGCGAGCCTGAGCATCGGGACGGCTGATGGTGTTTCATTGGCATCAGAGATTTTACCTTCACTCTGCAAGTTAGAAAAACTACATTTATGGGGAACCTATATGGGTCGTTGCTATCTCGAGATGCCTGCATCGTTGCAATGTATAAGCATGCAGAAAGGCGAATGTTCAACTGAGTGGCTGTGCAGCTTGTTGATAATGCTTTCATCGTTAGATCATCCAGTAAAGTGTGCGATGTATGATTTTGTCTTGCAACCGAGTGACGAAATGAAAACAAGCGCTTCGAATATAAATGGATCTGACTTGCGGTCAGACATGTTGTCATGCAATATGTCGAATATCGAGGTTCACGTCCAAAAAGGAAGTTTTGAACTGTATCAATTACTGCGAGATACAAGTATAGCGAGCCTGAGCATCGGGACGGCTGATGGTGTTTCATTGGCATCAGAGATTTTACCTTCACTCAGCAAGTTAGACAAACTTCATTTACGGGGAACCTATATGGGTCGTTGCGATCTCGAGTTGCCTGCATCGTTGCAATGTATAAGCGTGCAGAAAGGCGAATGTTCAACTGAGTGGCTGTGCAGCTTGTTGATAATGCTTTCATCGTTATATCATCCAGTAAAGTGTGAGCTAGATGATCATGTCTTGCAACCGTTTGATGAAATGAACACACTGGTTTCAAATACAAATATATCACAATTGCAATCAGAAATGATCTTATGCAATATGTCGAATATCGAGGTTCACGTCCAAAAAGGAAGTTTTGAACTGTATGAATTACTGCGAGATACAAGTATAGCGAGCCTGAGCATCGGGACGGCTGATGGTGTTTCATTGGCATCAGAGATTTTACCTTCACTCAGCAAGTTAGAAAAACTACATTTATGGGGAACCTATATGGGTCGTTGCTATCTCGAGATGCCTGCATCGTTGCAATGTATAAGCGTGCAGAAAGGCGAATGTTCAACTGAGTGGCTGTGCAGCTTGTTGATAATGCTTTCATCGTTAGATCATCCAGTAAAGTGTGCGATGTATGATTTTGTCTTGCAACCAAGTGACGAAATGAAAACAAGCGCTTCGAATATAAATGAATCTGACTTGCGATCAGACATGTTGTCATGCAATATGTCGAATATCGAGGTGCACGTCCAAAAAGGAAGTTTTGAACTGTATCAATTACTGCGAGATACAAGTATAGCGAGCCTGAGCATCGGGACGGCTGATGGTGTTTCATTGGCATCAGAGATTTTACCTTCACTCAGCAAGTTAGACAAACTTCATTTACGGGGAACCTATATGGGTCGTTGCGATCTCGTGTTGCCTGCATCGTTGCAATGTATAAGCGTGCAGAAAGGCGAATGTTCAACTGAGTGGCTGTGCAGCTTGTTGATAATGCTTTCATCGTTAGATCATCCAGTAAAGTGTGAGCTACATGATCTTGTCTTGCAACCGTTTGATGAAATGAACACACTGATTTCAAATACAAATATATCACAATTGCAATCACAAATGATCTTATGCAATATGTCGAATATCGAGGTTCACGTCCAAAAAGGAAGTTTTGAACTGTATGAATTACTGCGAGATACAAGTATAGCGAGCCTGAGCATCGGGACGGCTGATGGTGTTTCATTGGCATCAGAGATTTTACCTTCACTCAGCAAGTTAGAAAAACTACATTTATGGGGAACCTATATGGGTCGTTGCTATCTCGAGATGCCTGCATCGTTGCAATGTATAAGCGTGCAGAAAGGCGAATGTTCAACTGAGTGGCTGTGCAGCTTGTTGATAATGCTTTCATCGTTATATCATCCAGTAAAGTGTGCGATGTATGATTTTGTCTTGCAACCGAGTGACGAAATGAAAACAAGCGCTTCGAATATAAATGGATCTGACTTGCGGTCAGACATGTTGTCATGCAATATGTCGAATATCGAGGTTCACGTCCAAAAAGGAAGTTTTGAACTGTATCAATTACTGCGAGATACAAGTATAGCGAGCCTGAGCATCGGGACGGCTGATGGTGTTTCATTGGCATCAGAGATTTTACCTTCACTCAGCAAGTTAGAAAAACTACATTTACGGGGAACCTATATGGGTCGTTGCGATCTCGAGTTGCCTGCATCGTTGCAAACTATAAGTCTTCAGGGAGGCGAATGTTCAACTGACTGGCTATATAGCCTGTTTATTACGCTTTCTTCCTTAGACCATCCAGTAAAGTGTGTGCTTTGGGAAGTTGTGTTACAACCTTGCGAAGAAGGCAATAGAGCTGATTCGAGATTGTCCGTATTAAGCTCAGAAATGTTGACGTGTGAAATGTCCAATGTTCAGCTGTATTTTAGAAATGAAAGTAGCGGTCTCTTTAAAGCATTGCTCGGTACGAGTATCGGAAGACTGGCACGCATATCCGCTGATGGGCATCTGGAGATTATAGGGACAGATAATACTAGAAACCCCGAATCAAGGTAAACATAATATAATATGATTTAAGGCTCTGTCTTATTTCGGGAATACCAAACAAAAATTAGTGTACAAAAATGTATACTATTCTATTTTAGAACAATTTGAACTGTTCTGAATATATATTTTTTTAATAATGTGGTTTTTAAATGTTATGTGCTTGGTTTCTTTAAAGCTCTATATTTCTTATTCCAAAGACTTTTCACACTTCATGTATGACTTACTGTCATTAAAATATATTGTTTTATACATGCCATAAACAAAAACAAATATACCTTAACTTGATAAATTATCATTTAATTTCGAAATACTACATGTAGAAACACCTGTAGACTTTTCCATAATTAAATTGTTTAATAATAATATAAAATAAATATTAAATTAAACTGGAACAATATGGAATACTGACCCTCTATATACCAACAAAACAGTGTCTATATTGTTCAATTATAAAAAAAAGGATTCTAGTTATTAAAAAAAAAGATTTTCCAGCCATTTTTTGGGGATGTATACTTTTATCTGTTATCTATTTTAATAAGACAAGTTAAGTAACTTGTTAGCCATTGGTGCAATAGTGGTAGGCTCCATTGGTTGGGAAAAGTATATTTGCAATTGAAATCTTATGACTTTTAAATGTTGTCATTATGAAATTCAATACAATTTAATTTAATATGTAAAACGTAAATGATGCTATATACGAACAATTACCATATATTCGTACATACTAGTGGCATGCATTTAATTTCGTAATCGTTTAATGGGTTTTATTATGTTTTCGTTGCATATAACGTCTTTTCACTTTATCTGGACAGAATGTTACAAAACGTGCCCGAAGTTCTCCGAATCGAATCAATAGTCTCTGTTAGTAATTTAATTGAGTTATTAAAACTTCAAACTTTCGCATAAAATCCCCGATCCCATCGCAATAAACAATCGGACACATAATTGGAAGTCATTACATATAGATAACGGACATGCAATACTGGTATTTTACTGAACACTATCGCGTTTTCTAAAGGTGGAAAGACAATTCGTGTTTGTTTTTACTAATAGAAATAATATTGATGTAAGGTACATCTGCGTTCCGTCGAACTCGGAAAACATCAACTTAGTTTCCATTGACGGTATTAGTATGTATTATAGTGCATCCGATAACGTGTATGCAAACACTAATAGTCTATGATCCAATGTTGTCATAACCTGTAGAGCACAGTCTGGGATTCAGACTGCACTCCAATGTCAGACGCCAGTTGAAAACATCGCCATATGGCCATGGTGAAGCTTTCGTTACATTGATTTCGATGACCGTGCGGCGAGCTTACGTCAATAAAGCCCCGGTCACACTGTCACGATATTGGCTACGATGCCCACGATTTACAAAATCTTGGTGAAGCAGGGTAAATTGTGAACACATTCGTACTGGGTGAAGATTCTTTGGTGATCCTTATCGATCGGGAAGCATTACGACAGTTTTGAACATGTTCAAAACATTCTTGGCTTATCGTAGCGCCGTCACGAATTTTCCAAAGCGTGGGACAATCCTAGTGCCATCGTATCTCAATCTGGCTTTTTCTTACAGCCGTCGTAGAGGCATTCGTGGCCTTTTGTGTTTAATCGTGGTTAATCTAGACTGATTTTATGACATATATATTACAAGACTGTTTTACGTTATGGTACGTTTTGCTACGAATACGGTACGGATTTCTACGCTTGCCCTACGGTTCAGTTACGATTCCAGTAGGATCTTTAGCGGCAACGATCAAGACTACTCACGAATATACACGATGGACCACGACAACGCGACAATTGGGTCACGATGTCTGTACGGTTTATGGTGATGTTGCTACGCACTCACTACGTTTTCATACGTTGGTGCCATGATTATGCCCGAGGCATCGTGATGTCCAAATCGCCTTGAATCGTAGGGAAGCGTGATCATTATTGGCTGCTCGTAGGTTACTCGTAATGAATCTTCGTTAATCTTATTACAATCGTAGGAGATACGTAAACAATCGTCTGTAATCGTTTGTTACCGTAGCGTATACCTGACGCTAGCGTATTACAACCGTAACAGATCGTATCATATCCTGGTGAAACCGTGATGAATCGGCTGTGGTAACCGACAAGTGTCGTTGATATTCGTAGTCTCGTCCTATCCTACAACAACCGTATTCGTAGGAAGATACAATCAGGACACTGTGCATCCCGACTCATCACGATTAACAAGTCCACGATAAGTCGTGGGCTATCGTAGTCAAATTCGTGACAGTGTGACCGGGGCTTTACGTATGATCACCGCATGTCATGTTTACTTTATTTTTCTGGACCGCAACTACCGCAGGTATAAGCACAAGCGCGTTAAGTTGTTGCGGCGACCATGCGGAAATCACTCACCCGGCGTGTATTGTTCGGTCAACCTAATGACACCTAACGGTTTGAGCTTTATATTTGCCATTCGAGAGACCGTCCTATGTACTTGCGAAATGCGAACGGTTCCCTTGTATAGCTCTTACGACAACCTCTCAATCAGTACCATATTGCTGCAAGAATGATCAAATTGTGACCGCAAAGCGACGACCATGTTGTTTTTTTTAAATTAATATTTGTTTGCATGCTCGTGACGCGATGCTATACTTACTTAAGTTTGTACATGTTGAAGTTAGATATATACAATAGCTACTTAGAAGAAAACATGATAATTAGTAACAATTTAAAGATTTATTCATGCATATTCCTGAGTCTTGTTATAAGTAGAAAATCACACCATTATATGTATACTTTTTATACAAAAAATGTGCATGATTGTTGCTGCCAAGATAGTGTGTAGTTTTAAATTGAGTTATATCAGCGCTTATTTTAGAAACGTACGTTTCTATTACATTTTACTTTTATTTATTTATTATGGCCCCACTTTACAGGGTGGGGGCATGTAGATTTGCCCTTGTCCGTCCGTCCGTCGGATTTTTGTGACGCGCGTAACTCGAAAAGTATAAGTGCCAGGGCATGTGCACTTGGGTATTTTGGTGCAGTTTTTCCGACATCAGCGGAGTTATGACCCTTTTTCTGCAAAAACTGAAATTTTTGGACTTGTGTCGCGCGTAACTCATAAAGTTTTACTGCTAGAGTGATGAAGCATTAAAAACATATTAATCAACATGTAAACTTGTGCACCTGGTATTTTGATGCAGTTTTTTCCTACATCAGCAGAGTTATGGCCCTTTTTGTAAGCAAAAACTGACATTTTTTATATGTATCGCACGTAACTCAAAAAGAATTACTGCTAGCGTGATGAAACTTTATAAACATATCAATCAGCATGTGAACTTGTGCACCTGTTTTGTTGCACTTTTTCCAACATCAGCGATGTTATAGCCCCTTTTTAGCAAAAATGTCATTTTTGGGCTTGTGTCGCGCGTTACTCAAAAAGTATTACCGCTAGAGTGATGAAACTTTATAAACTTATTAATCAGCATGTGAAATTGTGCATTATGGTGCAGTTTTTTTTCTGACGTCAGCAGAGTTATGGACCTTTTTTAATAAAAACTGACATTTTTGGACTTGTGTCGCGCGTAACTCAAAAAGTAGTACTGCTATAGTGAAAAAACTTTATAAACATATTAATCAGCATTGGAACTTGTGTACCTGGGTATTTTTGTGCAGTTTGTTCCGATATCAGCGGAGTTTTGTAGCAACCAGTGGAATGTGGGGGCATCCGTTTCCTACGGATACATGTCTAGTTTTTTTTTTAGTTTAAACCTATTTATTTTAGCTCGATTGCATTTAAAGCCTAGGGCTTATAGAGACACTCTCGATTCCGTTTCCTGGGTAGAACCAGTACTTGGTGTCTTTGGGGGAGATCTTAAGAATGCTCCCAGAGTGGGGATCGAACCCGGGACCTCCCGATCGCTAGGCAGACACCATATCCACTACGCCTACGCGACCGTCATAGTTTTTTCTGCATTGGTTCAAAAGTGTCAGCTTTAAATTATAATGAAAATAAATGAACCAAAAAGAATAAGGCCATGTTTTAAAACAAAACTACTAGGTATATGGTCAAGACAACAATCGGTCTCATATCAATCATTAACTTTGTAAAATATCGATGTGTCAATAGACACATAATTCTAAAAATCCATGAAAATGAAACGAGATGTCACTTAAGTACTTACACAATACAGTACAATAAACAACAAATTTACATATCCACCATCGGTGATATATATTATACTAGAATAAGATCCACGGACATAAATAGAGGATATTTGTTGCTTGCGAAAGAAAACCGATTTTAATATACGAGTGATCATAGAAATCCGTATATTCTATGATCACGAGTGAATTAAAATAATCGATATTCTAGCGAAACCAAGATATTTTCCTTTTATTTTATGCTTAAAATGTGTTATTTTGGTATGTGACCTATTTTCTGGTCTAAAAGTAGTTCCATTATCAATGTGGTAATTTTCACTGTTTTTATACCAATTTTATTTCAGTGATATTTCCCTATAAACCACCGGGACGAAAAAAATAAATGCCGGCAACTTAACGGTGTCTGGGGTAATTAGATTTTAAGTCAGTCACGCCGGCTCAAGGTCAAAGTCACACTTGAGGGTCAAATATTCGAGCCACCTTTTCGTGTCCGCTCCATATCTCGTATGCCTTTTGAAAGATTTTTATGAAACTTGGCTCAAATGTTTAGGTCATTCAGACGATGTGCAGAAGGCATGGGCCTTTCACGCCAGCTTAAGGTCAAGGTCACACTTGAAGGTTAAATTCTTTAGCATACATTTTCGTGTCCGTTTTTCGTGTTCGCTCCATATCCCCAATACCCTTTGAAGGATTTTCATTAAACTTGGCTAAAAAGTTTTGCTCATTGAGATCATGTGCAGAAGGCATGGGCCAGTAACGCCAACTCAAGGTCAAGGTCACACTTGAAGGTTGAATGTTTGAGCCATTATTTTCATGTCCGTTCTATATCTCCGGTGCCCTTGAGAGGATTTTCATGAAACTTGCCTCAAATGTTTATCACATTGAGGCAATGTGCAGAAGTTATTAGGCAGTCACGCCTTCTCAAGGTCAAGGTCACACTTGAAGGTCAAATGTGCGAGCCTGCATTTTTGTGTCTTCTTCACTTCTCCTATGCCATTTGAAGGATTTTCATAAAACTGGGCTCATATGTTTATCACATTGAGGCGATATGCAGAAGGCATGGAGCAGTCGCACCACCTCAAGGTCAAGGTCACATTTAAAGGTCAAATGTTTGAACCGCCATTTTTTTTGTCAGCTCCATATCTCCTATGCCCTTTAAGGAATTTTCATGAAACTGATTAAGGTCAGTGTGATACATCAAAATCACCTTTAAAATCTAATGAAGGATCACGGCGGGGGATATAGCTGTCCTTTGGACTGCATTGTTTTATTATACCGAACAAAAATACTGTAATTCAAAGAACAAACTAGTCGTACATAGTAAACTATAGTTTATTATTGGAAAATCAAGCGCCCATCGACTTTTTAAAATAAACTTTAATAAGCGCCTACCGATTATAAGCTAACACGATTTTTTCGGACAACACGAGTTGCTATTTTTAGGCGTACGCGCGGGGTATATTAAAAATTAAAACCCGCTCGGGGTAAAATACTTTCCAACGCCATGGCATATTAAAATTATGCCGGGATGGGTATATGGGATTTTACAATGGGAAAACAAAGTGAGGAATAATAATGTGAGATGTTGCACACAATGCTCAAAATGAGTTGAGCATTTCATATTTACAACCAGACACTCACTGTCCAGCAAGAATAGGCCAATTGTACATTGTATAAATAGCTTAGACAGTTGAGGGGTATAGTAAATATTGCACCCCGAGGAGAGTGATGTCTTCGAGGGGGGCAATCTTTACTTTACCCCTGAACATCCTATGGTATCTATTTTACTATACCGAACAAAACTACTGTAATTCAAAGAAAAAACTAGTCTTATATAGTAATCTTAAGTTCATTATTTGAAGATCAATCCCTCATCGACTTTGATTTTTTAAATGCGCCTACCGATTATTAGCTAACACCGATTTCTCGGAAAACACGAGTTGCTATTTTTAGGCGCACGCGCGGGGTTTATAAAAATGTATAGCCCGCTCGGGGTATATTACTGTCTAAAGCCACGGCATATTAAAATTATGCAGGGATGGGTGTATGAGATTTTTCAATGGGAAAACGAAGTGGGTCTAATAATCGTAATTATATGATCTTCATCGCTCACACGAGTAGAACTTAATACAACCAAAATTTTATGAACAAGACAACCATACACAGACATGTGAGAAGCGTATGGCTTACTTTCCAAGATATAATACAGCATGAGGAAAGCATAATTCAACCACTTACAGTACGGGTTCCCCACATACGTACTATAATTAGTTATATTTACGGACATGTATAGAAGAAAAAACTTTTTAAATATAAGTCCGTCGTTCAAAATCAGTTACTTTATATTAATTTCATCAGCATATGAATATGAGAATATATATACAATATCTGGCTGCCTGTCTTATTATATCATTATATGTACTTTTTCAGGCATGAATGGACTTGCTGTGCCTTGTGTTAATTGGGCTGTCTTCTGTACTATTCTGTGGCGTGTGACCTGTTTGATTATGTCTTGTAATCAAGAAGATGTGCCAAAGACTGACTCAGAGCACAGGTTTGCTGAAGTGCTTCAAATATAATGTTCGTGTCACCATGGAGAATGAGTTCAGTGAACAGTATTGTTTCAGTTCAGAGGAATGTTCTACAAATATACGGTCATCAAAGTGGAATAGTTAGATTTGTATATCAATTAATTCCACACAAAATATGTTATACGCATAATCGATGCATTTGTTAATTGTCCATTTCAAATATATTGCTCTCATTTCAAATTGATGTTCATAATTGTGTATATGTGTTTTACGTAGTGTCGTTTTTGCTATTGATTCTATTGTTTTGTTGTATTACAAGTGACTCCTTAATAGTCTGTTATCCGTTTTGTTCCAATCAAATACGCATCGCTAACAACTTCAGTGTAAATAAACAAGATATGTTACATGTACACATATTTTTAAAATCCTACAAATTCATATGCATACTGTACATAACATCAATTTCCGTTATGATTCATAAAGTTTCACGTACGCAACTGTTTGTCAATTCCATTGACAAAAGGATTAATTCAAGCTTGTTGAAAATCGCCCCGGTACAATTCTCCAGAATTTTACCCAGCTGTTGTTCGTGCTGTTAAATATTTGTAATCGTGCACATTGTGCTGATATATGCATTAACAGAAACTAAAATATCCTTTATATCGTGTATATTACGAAAAAATATTGTTAAATTTCATTTCCTAATTTCCTTTATATGCGACATATCCAGCGTTGTATTCGTAAAGGGATCGCATAATAATACTAGTGTATCAGTATTTTCTTCCGTATATCAGCTTGTCCCTTCTGTTTCGTAGCGTAAGGATGTGCGTATTCATATGAAATGTTATGTCCTGAGTATTCTCAGTATACAAAGATCATAATCTCTTGAAAAAGTAACTGAAATAGTAAGACATTAATTGAACATCACTTGCTATATTTGAGAAAAAAATTCGTAAGATATTTTTATAAACAACAACCAGACTAACAAATGTTAAACAAATTCTGTTATTATTGCTTTTTGTATATTTTCTATGTGCGTGTTTTCCCATGTCTAACGGCTTTTTGTATATTTTATATGTGTTTACTTTCCTATGACTTTAACACCCATCTTAAATATTTTTCATTAAACGTATTTTGATGTTCATGCTCAACTTATATTATTGTAACATTTAATCGAGTCCTTGATTGTGGTCCAATATTCCATTGTAGCGCAAACTAAACTATTGTATATACAGTTTATTGTTATGATTGATTGCTAATATTGAGTACATGAACTTCTTCTGTTGTTTGCATATTTTTTCACTGTATTATAGGTGTTGTTTTTAATTACGTACACGGCTGTAATGACAAGAAATGAATTTCCAAGAGGTCAGTGAAAACGTGTTTTGTTTCGAACGCTTATATTTATTTGAAATTCTTTGTCATATTGGCTTTTGAAGAGATTTGATTAATGTTTTTATTGTAAGTTGCAGGCTTGTATATACACTCTTTTGTATGCAATAATTGTTATCTCAAAAATATTAAATAATGCTTTTTTCAAATGGCCATTTTTGCAAAATTTCCAAAAATAATGTCTAAAACGATGCTTAAGATTATTTTGTAATAAACAAAAATTTGGCCACACCATGTGCATTATGACGTTATGTTAAATATAACCAGCATGTATTCACTCATGTTTTATTTAATTGCAATTGCAATTTTGTTTCCAGTGTACTGATCTTGAAAATATTTAGTCGCTGTTTACTGTGTGATTTTTTCGTTTTATTTTAATTGTGTATCCCGTATTTTTATAAATAATTTTTTTTTTTGGTTTTCAAGTTATATTTTGCCAAACTGCTTTATTTAATTGACCTATTCATGAATGATGTATTTGTTTGGAAATATTTTGTTGTTTCATCTCGCGATTGCAAATACAGGATGTAGTGTGCATAATTAAGCATTCGATTCATTCAGACTAAAATATCAAACCACCAAATACGTATATGCATTGCCAATATTGCTTCCGCAAAAGCGCTTCTAAAATAGTAGCATTTGAGTAACTTGTTATTATCTTAAGAAACACTAATTAAAGTCATTGAATTGATGTTGTTTGTACATTATCGATTGTAATAGTACACACGTGTACGTACACAATTTAGTGAATAAAACATGCAGACTGTAAATAGATTATAAATCATTTTCTGTATTTTCATTCAAAGCTGTTATTTTTGCACATCTGTTGTAATATACTGTAGGTTTATTAGTTTAACTTTATTTAAAGTTAATTATTTTCTTTTGTATGAATTTGTGTATTTACATATTCTGTTCTGAAAGTATTGAGAGATGGTACTGACAAAATCGACAGAATTACTGTTGACGAGTTTTTGTTATAAATTTTCTTCTTTCGTAACCAATTTTGTTTTATGTGAGTTTAGCAGAATACGGATGCCCACATTTCAATACGCTTCGACAATAGATTTTGGGTTTTTTTGGTCACATATTTAAATGTTTTCGTTGTTTGTTTATTGTTAGATTATATGTTTGTTTATACAACATATGATTGACATTCATTTGAGTTATAATTGGCTTGAAATCACAATTTATTTTAGAGAAAAGGATTTTAATGATGTTTATAAATACATTACACAGTCTTTATTACACAAATATTATTTAGGCAACCACGACAACCTTGTTTGTTTACAAGAAGAGAGTCCTAAAAGAGAAAGACAAATATCCACTTTCATTTCATTGCAAAGTTCCATAAATGCAAAGTGGTGAAAACCATTGTCTTGGCGAATTGTAATTGATATGAAGAAACGTTTTGTCGTTTTTGTGTTGTTTATACATAAGTTATTGTAGTATTGATTGTATATTATTTATTGTAGAGCATGATAATTTGTTATTCTCAATTAGAATAGAATGCATTGGTATAAATTGCATTGCACACAAACAACATGTATGCTATAACGTATCGATTAAGCAAACGTTATGAACATATATTGGTATGTTATAAATTGCATACTGGTATTACAATATGTTACATTGTTTCTGATATATTACATTGATTGCAAGTTTAACTTTATGTATTGCTAAGAACTTTTCATGTAACTATCCAGTATGCACATTGTTTAGATGTGAGTTTTATCGAATGGCTGTGATGTTTTATATACCAGAATTACGTATAAATGTGATTTAAAAAAGAAATTCAGTCATAATATGAACGAATGTGTTGATGAATTCGATTGTATAAGATTGATTTAACTCCGTTTATATTTTATATTTAAATGGTTTAAGTATTTAATTATATATAATTTGATATTTTATTGTTGTTTTATGCTTTTCAAGGTACTTTGTTAGTAATTAGGAATCGCCACGTGCGTCAGTTTATCTATGTGTCCGTTTGCCCCTTCCGTCGTCTCGTTTTATGTGAGGAACATAACTCGACGTATTCAAGGTATGAGAATTTAACTAAATACATAGATAAAAAGGATTGAGTATAACGTTATGTAAACACTATAACTCTTTATTTAATATTTTTGATATTAGTGTTTTTATTTATACTGTATTTACTTTCTTGTGCATACCGTAACTCTGCTGCTAACAAATGGTACTCTGATACAGTACCAATAATAAAAGTCTTTTTCATTAATGTCTGGAGCTAAACCTTGTGACAATGCCAAAAGGGTTCAAATGACCTTACTGAGTTGTGTGTATTGTTTAAATTTCCTTTGACGAGCAAATCTCATTTGTCAAAAGAGATGTATAATGCACTGTAAACAACGATCGCAATGTTGCTATGAAAGGAAGCTTTCAAGAACCATAAATATGTTATAAATATAGTATTTATATATTGATTCCCCGTTATGAGCGAAACTTCAAATGAAATAAGGAAGACAAGAACCATAACTGTCTGTAGAAATTTATATTTTATTTAGGGATTTACCTATCACCCTGTATTTTTTAAGAGTATCATGTCGTTTTTCTTAGTTGAACACTTCTGTGGCTTCCGTTTCTGTTTTGTTATTTTATTACGTATTTGCATGTATTTGTATCGTTAAGTGTCCTACATAATAGTACATATTGGGAAATTGACTTCTGTATTGTTTTATTGTGTATGATTCATTATTGTGTACATCTGAAATGTAAATGATGAAACATTTTGAAACGTGTTTTTAAAGAGGAAGATAAATCCGCGTATGAAACTCTTCAATGCAATGTGATTGTAAATATCTCATCAAGGAGCACTGATATTCAAAGCTCTATTGTTTCTATTATACCATCGATGTATATTATTGAATATGAAATCGAACTTAATACATTGTTGTTTGTGCACTCAATTATACACTTTAAGACGATAATTTTAAATGATGCAAATGATTTGAAAAACCATATTTAAACGGATATCCATGAAGCGACGAACCACGTGTCAATTGTTCAAAATGATGTTGATGTCTTACATTACGTTCCCATAAAAGTGTCAAATTCGTTAATATTTTAAGTGGATGCATAGTGTCAAATACGTTAATTCTTTAGGTGGATACATGGCAGTTGTAAACATATAATACTTAAATACTATTTGCTAAACGACAGGCTCAACGTATTTCAAGTACTGCTATACAGCATTAAGAATATTTGGCATGTTTGCATTATAAGTGATTTAAGTTACTAATGTATTAGGTAAGACGATATTAATGTTGATTTTTTTTACTGAAACTTATTAAGATGGATTGGCGATTGTGCATGCTCGATAGAAATGTTTCGTACAGCATATAACACAGAGCATGTAAAGTAAACATGTAATGAAGACATAGTATATCCTTTGTCATAACATGTAAGCATCTTTGATTTACAATGTATGTATACATGTTCAATAGTACATGCCATGTAGAAATGTTCGATATACATTAAATGTTTATAGAAATGTCCTGTACAATATGTAGTACATACATGATATGTAGACATCTAATGAATATAATGGATGGATATACATGTTACTTAGACATGGTCGATATACGTTTATATAAACATGTTAAATAGTACATGTTATATAGACATGGTGGATATACATGTAATGTGCATAGAAATGTTCCTTATACATTTGTTATACACATTGCCACTCTTTGCTTCTAATACTACATTTATATTGTCATGTATAGGCTAACAACACTGTTTAAAGCCTAGAATAAATGTCTATTATTTAGCATGAATAAAATTGAAATGTGTACATATTTGTATTGTTCTAAGTCCGGAATTTCATTTACGACATTCCTTATTTAAGAAAATTCATAATTAAAAACATACTATACTGAATGTGTATGTCACCTGGCTGATCTTGGTTATAAACGCACGAATGGTGAAAAAGGCCATATTTAGAATGTACAAATAAATCAGACATTATATAGCCTAGCAAAATTATCTCAGTATATGCTACAAGCTTATATATACCATTCGTCTACAAACACGTGCATTGCTGGATACTGTTCAATATAAAAACACTGATCCTCCAAGTAAACTGTTTAGAATCATTGGTTTTATTAATTTGTTGATCATCGGGGCGACGCGGATAAAATCCGAATATTCACCGTAAACTTTCGGCGACCAACACGATATTCTAAATGAAACACGAGGAACCTCGGTCAGTTTCGTTGTGTTGAAAATCTAAACAATATACAGGAATTTATATTAGTCACCATTTATTTTCAGAAAATGTGTTATATCATAATGCAATTTTTTTTCTTGTAAAATCTACAATTAACTCTTAATGTTTGTCTTAATGTACAACACCTTGCATGTGCCTTTAAAAACTAGATTACTAGTACAATTACAGTAATTATAGTTTACATTATAGAAACCACAGTTTTTATCAGATAGAGTTGAAACTTGTTGGAAATGTTGTCCTATATACGAAATCTAGGTGTTGGCAATGCATTTTCTTCTAGGAACCACATGTTTCATTACGTCAAGTTTAATAATAGTCAGATTATTAGCTTCAATAAAATAGTAATTATAAATGTTCAAAATCGAGGTCAGATAACATTTGTATTTTATGTCCGTTCCAAAACTGCTAAAAGCCTGGGGCTTTTAATGTCTGTCAAAGGTCAATGTCACCATGAAGGTCAAATGCTAAATAATTGTCCGAAGCATGATATTTTTGGCTTTAGGAATTTTTAAATAATTTGGTAAAAATGATCACCGTCATGAGATGGTATGTCAAGACAAAAATTCTGGTCACGGTCACACCTGGAGGTCAAAGGTTAAATATATGACTTACTATTTGTGTTAGGGCAATGTTTACAGACGGATTCTGCTAATACGTAGATCAAAGTGCTCACCATCACGAGAGGGTATGTCCCATGCCATGAGAGGGTATGTCCCATGCAAGAACAACGTATGTGGGTCCAATGTCACACTTAAAGATCACATCTAAGTATACAATGTTTAGGCAGCATAATTCGGTCCAACACGGAGTGATTTTTAAATAACGTGATAAAGTGATGATCATTATAAGACACACGCAAGGACCAGGTCTGTAGCTATTAGTGAAATGTCAAAGATCAGAACAGTTCTTTAGGGCATATATTGTACTCTTCTTCGTGTATTTTCTCCATTGTATGCATGTCATTGTGTCAGTCAACATTGATATGTGTCAAAACACCAGCACCAAGTTTTCTTCTGTGTCAAAGCGGTATGTGATATATTAATCACCTTTAGTGATAGCATTAGTTACTTTAGTTTCAATTTTAATTGCAATGCTATGAGGTTTTAATCCATGTACAAATTCCGGTATCTTAATTCACTATGGGCCAAGTGTCACGTTCTTCGAAGCCTGTATTCCGATCAAATGCGGTGCTAAATTTTTAATCCGTCTACATTTTGTTCGTTTCGTATTTTTCGTATTGCGTTAGGTGGTGTGTCTCTACTCCCAGCAATTGATCACAGGCCTTCGATACACGTCGTTCAAGTGGTTATAACTACTTCTGTATTGCTCATGCAGCTAGGGTTTTGTATCATTTATATGTATGTCCATGTTCAAGAACATTGCATTGGCTTGACGCGCGATTTTTTACTTTCGCATGTCTTCTTTCGTTCCCGTTAATGTTATATCTTATACAATCAGACACATTTCACGCTTCTTTGAAAACAATTAGGTCATGCAAAACACTAAGGATCGATACAATATTTCATCGGCACGGTCTGTCTTATTGTTTCTTTACAATATATAAACGATGTTCAAAATATCGGTAACATTTCCCAACATTGGAATGTTAATGTAACAAAGAGACAAAGAACATGTACTTAAACAACGGCTGTAAATAATATATTTAAATGCAGATGTTTAATTAACAAAAAATAAACTGGTGAACTGAGCTACTGTGAAATTCTAAACGCTGTTGAGGCGTTCAATAAATATGGTCTCGACGCGTAAGACATGTATATTAATTCCTATTGTTTCGGTTTGAAGACTATGTATTGTTTTACTGTATAATAATTTCAAAAGTGGAAATATACCCAAGAGAATTAAACGGAGTATGAAGTTTCAACAATCGTGACATGATAGGTTTCGTTTCAAAATTATACATTCGGTTCTTGGAAAGTGTTGCTTTTTTTTGCTTTGCCAAGCGATGCAAATCAGTCATACGCATACTTGCTTATTGTTATTTGCTATACGGATTTGCAGCTATCGTTATTTCCAGTCATTTCGGAACGAATATCCATGTCTGTTTAGTAACATTTGAATAACTTGTTTACGTTATTAAAGTATAGTTTACAAGTTATACTAGAACATGTATTACTTATTCAATTTAAATATGTGTTGCTGTCGAAAAGCCCTGGTAAAGTAAATGTTATAAAACTACATTCTTCGTATGATACTACAATCATAAAAACAGTTACAGAATGGCATAAAAATAGAAGTAATTTATGTAACGATTTGGAATTACCATCCATTTAAAATAACAGACTTAATCAGTCACAAAGAAGTTATTTCAGTTTTAATTTTCACAGTTGATTAGAAAATAAATACGTTTAACAAATTGATTGGCTCATTCGTGAATCATGGAAAGTCAGAACTCTGCTGGGTAACATCAAGACAGACAGCTGAGAGAGAAGAACTGCATTGTTTGCCAAAGATCTAGCTTGGAATAACGTTGATATGGAAACCCTAAGCCTCATATGGACAAAGTTCCGACGAGGTCAGAAAGGCTTTGAAACAACTCTCCAATAGCAAAGCGTCGGGCTCCAAAACGATCCCTCATACGGTGTAGCAAGCAGGAGACAAAAGCTGACTTACCACCCGAAGTCGTGTGGAACAAGAACCAGTAACGAAACGAACAGGACGTAGAGGACTCAGTCTCATCACCCAGCTGAAGGTCTACTGTGCAATAATACTAACTTTCACATCAGCTGTCTTCGCATATTTTCCTCAATCCGCGGCACAGAAGGATAGGACAACCAATCTCGACACCCTACACCCTTTTCCAGAAAGCACAAGCCATATGGGTTGGAATTACAATCCACTTTATAAACAGCTGCTGCGTCAGCGCTAGATCTCACACACGCTACAAAGACTGCCTGAAATCGTCCATCAACGACTTGGGCATCAACAGCAGCACGTCGGAGACACTCGCTTGGAGCCGTCCAACTTGGAATAGGGACATCAGTGCAAATGAAACGAAACCCATCACAGAGGCGAAACGAAATCGTGCCTTACGCATGGCCTGCGCTGCACCCACTTCCACGACCGACTCCACACATCAAGCCTTACCTAGGCTAACGCTCAGGGCCTGGATTGGCCTTGTCAGTCACTTCATGACTCTCAACCGTGGATTCTCATCTGTCTGCTGACGTAATGAGCATCTTCGACAACGAAGGACGAAACTCATCAAAAGGATAATCGGTTTGAAAAAAAGTATAAATATTATATGCAATCTTACGTATGTTACATCTTCAATTATTCTTAACATTCATAGACATTTTTCATCAAACCAAGTTCAGGTTTCATATGTGTGAGACTATAATCACTTTTGCACATTTACATACTTTCGTAATCAGTACGTATAAGGGGTAAGCGTTTATCGTTATACGCATATTCGCTATTAGTTATTTTAAAGGGCAACTATGACAGACCGTCTGTCAGTTTGTTTCGATCAAGGTTTGAGTGAGTAAAATGCACTATCAATGCATTTGTATTAATACAATTCAACAGTGTTCAATATAATAATATTAACATACACAATATTTATTTATTTATTTTATTTATATATTTGTCAACATTAGCTTAATCACTTGCTATAAAAATATCCTGTAACGCGCACCGTATGTTTGACTTTTATAAAAGACTGTAAATAAGACATTTTATCGAAACAATCCTATGACCAATTTCCATTTGTAATTATACTTTTTGATAAAGTTGTGTGAGGATTTTGCAATTATTTACTTTTAACTAGATCGTGTCTTTAAATTTTTTAGAGAACTTTTCTTTTAAACCTCTAAGGTACATCTCTATTGAACATTACTTACCCTGTATTTTCAGTGTTAACCTCGCGTAAATTGATTTCAAACATACCTTGTACGCCCACTTCAACAAAAACAAATGATACCTTATAGAACGCATATCTGACCAATCAGATACGACTTCACTTATCACGTGGGTCACGTGATTAAATGTAAACTGCGCATTCGTTTTGAAGACGGCAATGATTAAAGACGATACAATTAGTGATGTATGTAAAAGTAATTAATTTTCGTGTTCATCATACTATTAATGTACATTACACATTTACTCTACTATATATATGTTTTGATTAACAAGTTCACAAAAATGTCATGTTCTTCTCTACTATTTATATTTTAAACTGCTTAATTTTTACTTTTTTTTTACGACAGGAAAACACATACTATTGCTTTTTTTTTGTTTTTCACTGTCTTGTGATTTATTGTTCTTATGTTCGCTAGTTTATATTATGTTATTTAATTATGTTATGGTCCCTGACAATTGTCAAGACGGCATATACTCGAAGCTTTGTTTGTCCGTCCTTTCTTCCATTCGTCCTTTCGTCTCGTTTTCTTGCTCTCGCTATTTCTCATCAACCACGTACAGGATGTGAGTGACGTTTCAAAAGGTGTGCATGGTATCAGGAAATTCCGCTTCAATGTGATTTTTCCTGGAGATTTGGGTTTTGCAAATCGCTTGATATTTTATGTTGCAAAGTGCTGGCTATCTTACAGCAACAACTTATATGATTTGACTAAAATTCCATGGGAAGCATCATACGGTGTGCATGATATCAGGTCGTTTTAATTCATTCATTTGTCTTTGATAGATGGAAAGGTAGCTGCAAAACGTAAATAGTGCACCATTTATGTCCAAGCTATTTCTTAGGAACTGCTAAAATCAGAATGTAATACAGGGACAATTTATTTGTGTTTGTACTACGAGGTGATACGAACATTATAAGACAGATTCGCTACGATATGTTCCTGTTATTAATTGGCATTACATTTTTCCTGCCTGTAGTATATTCTCATTCACAGTTGTACTGGATATTGTTCAGCAACAACTGAGGTATCGTTGTAATCAAGGCTGCTTTTCAGAAACCTTTGAAATGACTGGAAGCAAAAATATCAGAACGAAATGACCATCTAACACTTCGGTGATTTTTCATACAGTTTATGGTCTTCGACATTATTCATCATCATCTCCATATATGTACGTTATGAGTGTTACAAGCTAAAATACAGTTTGAACGATGTCAGTGATTTTGCATTTCTAGTGACTTTTGTTTCAAAAATAGTTCTGTCCTTATAATTTGATAATCAATTGGCAAAGTGCATAATTAAGATACAACAGTTTGACTGACATTCCTGTTTTACTTTTGTGTTAGTTAGAAGAGGCTTGAGGCTTGTACATACTTGAAAACGCGTTATTGCTCTTGCATCTAAAGATTTAATTTACTTTAATAATAAAATAAAATATTTTTAATTTAAATTTGTATTTTAAATTACTTTGTACCATTTGTGAGAACTAGGCTGCTTTACAAGGAGTCTGATTCAGACTTTCCTTTTTAACACAGAGCCTTAATAGAATCAGTATATACCAATTTCGAATATTTTCTTGCGAATTTCGAAAGATACATATACTGCATTTGTGTGTATGTATTTGGCCAAAGGCAGTTTGCCGGATTGCCAATAAACTTTTGACTTTGACTTTGTTATTTATTTCAACTACTATAGCATATGTTTCAAAGATCGAATGCACGATGACTGGAATTCGGAAATGAACGAATACTCTTCATTCTAATATTACATGTATAATCCAGTATAATTATGTATTCTAGTTAAACATTGTGTTCACCTTAATCATTCAGATTAAATATATTGGTATTTAAAATGAACAAATTTTATACTTCGTTAGAATTTCATATAATGCTTTTGAATGTTGTTCGATGTGCGCTACCACAATGTCGCCTCGTCTAATATGCACATATTTCGATCATATTTTTATGCATGGGTTGTTTTTAAATCAAACAAAACTCATATAAAAGGTGCATACCATTACCTACACCAATACAACACGTGTATGCGAGGGCTGTTTTTATTTGTTGAAGCAAAGTTTTCGTTGGCCGATGGGTAATTTTAAGTGAACTGCTTTTTTACACTAAATACCAGTCCATTTAACAATGTCTACGCCGTACAATTTATAACAAAAGGGACCTGAGGGCCCTAGGACGTTTACATGAAACCTTGTAACCCAATAGGAATTTGCATCCCTAGGCGTGCCTTAGTTTGTTCCCACATTCATAATTTGAACAATTTTGAACAAACCTGTTTGCCTTGCGGTTTTACGTACAGATTTTTAAAGTCATTTTGCTATTTATGTCTATATAAACCATGTGACCCCTCGGGGTGTGGCCAGATTTGACACCAGGGGCATAATTTGAACAATTTTTGGACAGGACCACTATGCAATGTTACGTACCAAATACAGCAAAGATGTTGGCCTTGCCGTTTCAGAGAAGATTTGTATAGTCATTTTGCTATTTAAGTATATATAAACCATGTGACCCCCGGTGCGTGACCAGTTTCGACTCCAGGGGCATAATTTGAATAATATTTGTAGAGGACCACTATACGATGTTACATACCAAATTGAAACCTCTAGGCCTTGCGGTTTCAGAGAAGAAGTTTAAAATCATTTTGCTATTTAAGTCTTTATTAACCATGTGACCCTTGGAGTGTGGGTATTGTTGACCCATGGGGCATAATTTGAACAATATCTGTACAGAACCACTATAGGATGTTACATACTTAATACGAAACCTCTGGGCCTTAGGGTTTCCGAGGAGAAAATGTTTAGATACATTTTGCTATTTAAGTTTATATAAACCATTTGACCCTCGGGACGTGCCAGTTTTGACCCCAGGGGCATAATTTGAACAATCTTTGTAGAGGACCACTATACGATGTTACATACCAAATAAGAAACCTCTGGACTATGCTGTTTCTGAGGAAAAGATTTTTAAAGTCATTTTGCTATTTAAGTCGATATAAAGTTTGTGAGCCCCAGTGCATGGCCAGTTTTGACCCCAGGGACATAAATTGAACAAAATTTGTAGAGGACAATTATGGGATGTTACATTCCAAATATGAAACCTTTGGGCCTTGTGGTTTTAGAGTAGATTTTTAAAGACATTTTGCTATTTAAGTTTTCCAAAACCATGTGACCCCCAGGGTGTGGCCAGTTTTGACCCCAGAGACATAATTTGAACAATATTTGTAGAGGACCACTATAGGATGTTACATACCCAATATGAAACCTCTGGGCCTTGTGGTTTGAGAGGAGAAGATTCTTTAAGTCATTTTGCTATATATTCTATACAAACCATTTGACCCCAGGGGCGTGGCCCATTTTGACCCAAGAGTCAAAATTGGAACAAACTTTGTAAAGGACCACTAAAGGATGTTACATACTAAATATGATTCTTCTGGGCCTTGCAGTTTCAGAGGAGAAGATTTTTTGAGTCATTTTGCCATATATTTTATACAAACCATGTAACAACCGGGGCCTGGCCAGTTCTGATCCCATGGGCATCATTTGAACAATCTTTGTAGAGGACCACTATTGGATGTTACTTACCAAATACGAAACCTCTGGGCCTTGCGGTTTTAGAGGACAAGATTTTTAAAGTCATTTCGCTTTATATTGTATATAAACCATGTGACCCCCAGGGCGTGGCCAGTTTTGACCCCAGGGGCATAATTTGAACAATTTGTAGAGGACTTCTGGGCCCTGCGGTTTCAGAGAAGAAGATTTTTCAAGTTTACACGTTTTAAATCTATGTTTAGCTCTGGTGACCTACATATGCAGCGGACTGTTACGATTTGAACAACTTTGAAAGGGTGTCACCAAATGATCATTCCTGTGAGTTTGGCGAAAATCTGCCAAGTGGTTTAAGAGGAGATGTTGTTTGAATTAAAAGTTGACGACGGACGCACGCACGGACACACGGACGGACGCACGGACGACGGACAACGGGCGATCACAAAAGCTCACCATGAGCACTTTGTGCTCAGGTGAGCTAAAAACAATGTGGAGACAGTGTTGTCTCGTAACATTAAACAAGGATATTCAATCACCTTATTAATATTGATATTGATAATGGCTTTTACATTTTATTGTTTTCAAAGTTTTTATTATAAATCTATACAACCATTCAGCGCAACAGTGACGACGACATATCATGTGTACAAGGTGTTGACGAAAGAAAATATTTATCTAATGTTTTCACTGTTTTGTCAAGCTTTACAAATCATTAATTTTTATCTCTTTAGCTCTTTAATTTGTTTGCAATTTAATATAATGTTATTTTTTAAATTGAGCTTTATGAACGCTACTTTTAAAACAGTTGAAATGTATGCTATGGTCCTAAAATGACAAATAAATTGCTGATTGACAAGATTTTCATTGTTTATTGATTATATGTAACAACAGATATTTAATTTGTTTCAAATTGGTTAAGAAACTTTAGTTGATCCATTACAGTTTGTTAGGTTTTGTACAATTTATATTTTCTCAATCAGGGTTTCCTTACATGTATTGACCGGTCAAATGAATATTTGCCGTCCGTCTATACTCGTAAAACCGGTCAATACGAATTAACATAGGTCATTCTGGTAAAAATTGATCAACAGTGTGAACTTTACTTACTCCAAAAAGGATAAAATTACTATTCATAACTTGTGAAGATACAAACAAATTGTTATATTGTCATGCATTGACAACAATTTGGAAACTTTGACTGATACACATTGCCTGAGGCATGGCAGGTTCTTTCTGCCTAAATGGGTCCTAATTAAGATAAGAGACTCTTGCATTAAATAATACGCGGGTCCTAACCTTAAATCATCATGTGCCATATTTATGTCATGAGCAGTACATGCATATAAGAACGTGTTAAGTAAAGACAGAACCAGTACAGATGACTGTGACCTGAGATTTCTAAGTATTAGTTTACTAGTACGGTGTAAACCAATGTTATTTTATCCGAACTAAAACATCAGTTTGTGTGGTTACTATTAGTGATATTATAGATGTATGTTTATGATTAAATTAGCAATGCTTATAGAATAAACAAACACGTATCAAATGCTTTTATCTCCCAAAGGATATATTTGAAGAATCCGCAATTAAGTAACTCTCATGAATATGTGTTTATAATCTGCCAAATATGCATATATCACTATTGCTAGTAGAGTAACTGCATGAAATTATTTACAAACTTACTTTGGTATTGAGCGTTACAGTATGAAACTAGCTATACTGTTTACAATTTAGGAGCATTCAACTAAAATATTATAGCGCTTAAAATATACAGATTAACAATAAGTGTTACGTTTGCGAGAAAATTCATTGACAAGTTTTATTAATAACTAATGAACAATATGGACCACTTTGAGAATAGTATGGATTGAACCTTATTTTTGTAAAAAAAAACAACAACAGCACTTCAGTATAAAATTATTTTTAATTGTGAATGCATATTCATAAAATATGTTCAAAGAGCCACGTTAATATTCTTAGCTCTGCGTCATGCTATTTTGTTTATTAAAACATGTGTGAGACAATTCACTGTCTTGTTTGAAGCAACACAATGCTGTGGTATGAAACTATTTTGATGTATTTATTTTATATGAACTTTTATAACAAAGTTTTATGGATCACAAATGACCAAAATTGACCAATTTGGTGGTTTAAGTAGAATTTACTGTAACAGCCAAATTTTCAACACCGTTTTTATTTAAAACTTAATGAATTGTTTCGCTGGCACTTTTTCCAAATAATCAGGCGGGAGGGCGAAACAAATTTTTATTGAAGTTTATTTTTTCTCCTACTCTTTTTTTTTTGGCACTATGTAATGGCTTATTAAAACAAGTAAATAAGTGCAGATTAAAGACAATTTTAAGTTTTAATAGCAACATAATCATCTCTTTTTATAAAATTCAAATTTATAGGTGTATTAATCACAAATGGTCATTTATGCAAGCTGAAGAAAAAAGGCAATCAATTCGAATGCTCATCATTAACATAAGTACCTTCAAATTCTCTCGGTACGAACGGAATATACTATAATATACATGCTGGTTTACTCAAGAGTCATCCCCAGTTATCGCATACAGAAAAAAGACGATAGCAAGTTACATAAATGTTAATAATTCACCGAATTGGTTAGTTTTTGTATTTTGTTCGGTAACATGTCTATTAG
Source organism: Congeria kusceri (assembly GCA_027627225.1). Classification (NCBI taxonomy): domain Eukaryota; kingdom Metazoa; phylum Mollusca; class Bivalvia; order Myida; family Dreissenidae; genus Congeria; species Congeria kusceri. Next base: position 28,159,016 of record CM051037.1, read on the forward strand.
AAACACTTTCTGCAAAATTTGTATTTTTATTAACATATTTCTGCACTGCTCCTTAAAAACCCGGGGGCGATCGTCAAAAAATAGTCAATAAATGTGTTTTGGGTATTTTAATCAAATTCGTGGCGGGCCATAAGAAAACGCTGCCTGAGAAACAAATCATTATTTGTTTTAACCTTAAGTGAAAAATAAATTACAGTAATGTATGAAGCAAAAGAAGTTTGTGTGCTGTATATGAAAGCAACATATAATATAAAGAAAATGACAAAAATAGGTTTTGTTTCCATTTTGTATCACCACTGAAAGTAGAAAGCAACTGATCACATATCACAGTAGTATTTGGTTAAGTGTCGTCCACGATTGACAATCTGAATGTCAAAGTTTGTCATCGAGTCACCATTGAATTTTGTCAGAATATACGGTAAAAATTGAAATTGGGTCATGATTCATAAATGTGTAGGTCACTGGATTGAATGTTACCAAATGCTTACTTTATATCTATCAACCACATTTTCAATCTTGAAGAAGAAAATCTGGTAGTACCGCCCTACATGTTCGGAGGCGACAGAAACTAGGCTACAATATATACTCAGACTTTCGACCAAACCATAAACTGTCGTTTACACTCTTCAATTTGTATTAACTCAGTTTGAAACGGTGTCATGTAAAGAATATAAATAATATCTATACCGAAAATTGGTCAGTTTGGTCGAAAACAAATAAAATGCTAGGTCAAGTTATGCAATTTACATACGCTCTGTTTGTGTTTGTGTTTATTATGTCTGTGATAAAAATAACTAGGTCATGAGGACAGACTGTATAATCAACCGACTATGAAAGCAGCTTTTACATTTTAAGAACTTCATACGAAAGTTAAAACTTTGCAGATTACATTTGCAATTTGGGTCACATTGTTTTTCGATTGAATTTGTATTTTGGTTGACATGATTTGTAAAACTAGGTCACTAGGCCAAACAATGTATCCAGTCATGTCGACACTTTAATATATGAACCACATTGTCTATAACATTAGGTTGAAACGAAACTTGGTAATGCTGTTCTTTTCCATAAAATCGAGCATTATCAGCATATATTGTTTTCATTCTTCTACTTAAGCGAGCCATTTACGTAAACAGTCGCTTACCTGTCAGACAGCTAGATATTCACTGGTATTGGCTTTTATTTAAAAATAAATGTTTAACGTTTGGAATATTAATAACTTCTTGTACTAACGGTAATAAGACTTAATGACTTACATTTGAACATGCAGTGTTATATTTTCTATATCTATGTACATGGCCTAGGTATAACACGCGCTTGAATAACTGTCGTAAACCTTCATATAGTAAATTTTCGTACATAATAGGATGTGTCACACGTTGCACTAAAAAAGTTAACCGAATTAAATTAATTAGATTGATGCGGTTTTTATTGATGCTGGGCCTATGTGTATGTCTTTTTACAAGTTGCCACACACAATCTTAAAGGCAATTGAAAACAAACTTAGACTCTTGCATTCCGTAAGTGGTTGTGTGTGTTTTTTTGTTAATGAAAATAAAAAATGAGAATAAAGTTTACACTAGAATATAATACATATACATGTTGAATTAGTCTGTTATGAAAAGCAATAATCCACCTATGTAAAATGTCAACGAAGGGAGATTTGTATTAGTTTACCCAAGAGTTGGCCTACAACAACGGCAATTGTTGTCTATCGAATAATGACTACACTGAGCATTGCTGGACAATGTGTAAGTAATCTATATCGTCTCGGTACGTAAAGGAAGAACGATAATTCGCTTAAACGCAGTGTATCGATATCGGGTATATATTTAAACGTTATTTTTTATCTTGATATAATTTCGTTAAAGATGCAAACGATGTAGACAATGATTTTGGCCGTTGTTTAACAGTTCATGTATTGTATGTTTGCAAGTTTAGAAAGAAATTGATTTCAGTTTATTTCGAAATATATATGCCCGATACGTTTATAAATTTAATATGTTATGCATAATATTAAATAGTCCGTCCATATTTATATTGAAATGATAAACTATTGTAACATAATGCTGTTATTTTTATGCCCCGAAGGTTAGCATATGGTCGTCCGTTCATCTATCCCCGTGTTTGTCCGTCTGTCGTTCCCAGTCTCGTTTCATGTGCCTAACATAACTCGAAAACTATAAAGGGAAACTACATACAATAAAAGGAAATGATACTTTTACAATAACCATATCTTCACAATTCTTGGAGTTATTGACCAATTTCTAAATTTAAATTTTGGGCAGAAGTTTATTTTTCATGATATAATTCATCAATAAAGTGATTTAACTGATTGTACGATATTGCTATAAAATGCAGGTTTTGAAAGCCTTAAATTTACATAATTTATATAATAAGTACACTTTTTTGTGGAGAACAGTGCTACTGCTGTTAAACAGGTGAAGTGTCGTAGTTCTAATACACATCGGGGCATCGGGGCATTCTTCAGTTATAGCGACGTTATATTTAGATCACCTGAGAACGAAGTGCACATGGGTAAGCTATTGTGGTTACTAACCGTCCGTCGTTTGTTTTCCACAGTACGCCGTACATCGTCAACGTTTCCCCCGATTCCTTAAAATCATGATTATTCTTTAAAAACGCATGGCCGCCAAGCGGTGGGGTAGTGGGGTGGGGTAGTTTTCCGTTTTATATAGATTAATCGTATATTGGAAAGTTTTAAATTGAAGTCTTGTCTAAATACAATTGCAAGACTGCAAAATAATTTCACAGGTATGTTCCTTGAATGACCCTCTACCTTACATCTTTAAATCATTTTGATTCATTAAAATTTAAATAAAAAATGACCACCAGGGGGGGAGACAGATTTCATTATTTGGCTATTTTGAAATCTCCTTGACTAAACCACTTGCTGGATTGTGAAATCTTAGGTTGCTAATCAGATAATGGGTAGCATTTGAGCTAATGCGCTCGGATTTACTCATAGCAAGCATTAGCCATAATTGCGCGCAACTCTGTGCAGATATGACAAACAATGATACAAAATCGAAAATAACATTTGTATTTTACGCTATCAGTAAAAAATTGTCTTAATTTAGCTGTACTGTGAGATAGTTAATTTGATATTTGAGAGAGAAGATGACGTTTATTTTGAAGTTTGATTACGATATTGGCAGTTCCAATATCGTTCCTGAGGTAACATATTTACATGTGACACTGCCCTTTGCCAACTTTGCTGAAACTCAGGTGACCGATCTATGCCATTTTGGCCCTCTTGTTATCATCTGTGTATATATATGTGCACCTTACATTAAAAAAATCTGAATTAATAATTATATTGAAACGCATTATCGTTAATTAACCAGTACATGTACAATACACATTTGTGTAATGTTCAACTATTTTCAAATCATTTATTTCTACAAAAACAGTCAGGTCCTCACCTGCAGTTTGTTAAGATCATCATAAAAATCGAATTTATACAAAACATAATGTTTTATAATTATGAGATCATAATAAAATGACATCAATTTTTTCTGGATATGACTGTGTAGATATGTTTTGTAAACACGTTATGTAGTAATCTCCGATTGACATTAAACGAATACTTAGTGTATGTGTAGATTAGTTTTGCTGACTTCCAATGTAGATATGTTGTGTATGCATAGCATTGTAATATACATGTTATACATGTTTTGCATACATGAGATGGTGTGTAGATTTGTTAGAATTGTTCTGTAGGCATAACATAATATATACACATGATAGACATGTTATTTAGGCATAACATTGTGTATATACATGTTAGACATGTTCTGTATACATAACACGGTATGTAGATATGTTTGACATGTTCGGTATGCATAACATGGTATATACACATGTTATACATGCTCTGTATGCATAATATAGTATTTAAATATGTTAGACATGAGTTGTATGCATAACATGGTATGTAAATATGTTAGATATGTTATGCATATATAGCATGATATGTAGACATGTTAGACATGTTATGTATACATGTTTGCCTTCTGTATGCATAATATGTTCTGTATGCATAACAAGATGTAATTAAAAGATGTAAACACATGATTTTTTCTATGCATTGGCACAGTTAAGTGTGAATTAAAGTCTTTAACAATAATCATTCGGCATGATATCTAAAGAGGATCGTTACTATGCATAAATGAAATTTAAAAAAAATACCTATAATGAAATAAAGGACACACAGAATACTTTTTCAGAAACAATCGTTTCCAAGTTTGACATTATCTTCATAACATCATAATTCCGTTGTTCGCGGCTACAGGAATGCTCGTAATTAAACGATTTGTTGAGTGGATGTCTGATTACGAACATAATGTCATTGATTTCGACATGGAAATATATACATAATCGAAACGCGAGTTGAAGTCTTCTAGCTCATTATTCAGAATTGTATCTAAAATATAATATATTACTATCTGCAAAAGAAAACAAAGCCTATAATAAGATTTACGGATAAACAAAATATGTTTCAGAAACCTAGCAAGACATGTTTCTATTTTGAGTATTTCCCCGCTGTTAAAGTGTGTCCATTGTACCTTTATTCAAGGAAATCAAATACAAAGTCCTTCATGACGGGTGATCGGAGGTTGATTAGCGTTGTATATAATAAACCAAATTTGAATGATAGGATAAATAAATAAGTAATAATTAATGAATACATTAATAAAAAAAAAAGAAAAATTTTAATTACTGATTATGTATAAATCAAATGTATTAATTAATTAAATAATCAATTAATTAATTTATTTATTTATTTATTTATTTATTTATTTATTTATTTATTTATTTATTTATTTATTTATTTATTAACTTATTTATTTATGTATTTATTTATTTATTTATTTATGTATTTATTTATTTATTTAAATTTAGATATAAACTCACAGCAGAGTATGGTAACAGTATTTATAACACTTAACATTAAGTTCTGTATTTAAAAAAAAAGTAAGATTGCAAATGCCAAAACAAACTATATTTAATTATATTTTATATATAAATCTTGCGGATGTCGACGATTTTCAATTTATCTGCCGCCAGTCCGGGACGTGTCGCATATGCCGCTTGATCCTCTAAGATTTAAACCAATAATTTTCGAAAATGAAGATTTAAAAGAATAAGATTTTATTTTATGCTTTCCAGTAATTGTAGGAAACTATCAGTGAAACAATATTGGTTATTCTCTTTTTAAAACAGTGAACATTTTCCCACCCTAATAATTTTTACTGGTTCATACCGGTTCCCGATTTAAAACAGTAAATAAAGCAAACCGTCAACGATGTCGGACTCAAAATTGTCAAATGAGTCTCGCGATATGTTCTATTAAAGCCCACTTAGATAGCAATTAAAATGAAAGCAATTAAAATGAAAACATAGAACATATATGTTTTCACTCGTGGCTGCACCACTCGTGTATATATACGTTTATATGATCAATCGTGAAGTAAAATCGATATTCTACCGAAACCAACAAATATCCTCTATTAAATAAATTTAAAAAATAATTAATTCATTAATTTCGTTTTGTCAAATTTATGCAGCTAATGGATGTTGATTACTTAAGACACAAACATCTGACTATTTTCGTTATGAAAAGCCATATACATAGACACATATCGGTGTGAAGTTTGTTTTCGGTATTGTAACTAAAATATTACTGTGCAGGATAGTGAAAATTAACCTTCAATTAGAATTACAAACATACACAATTTTTCCTTAAGCATTGCAAGACATTTTTCTATGTTCAGTACTTGGCCGCTCTTAAAAGTGTTTTTTTAACATTAATGCAGGGGAGAAAATGCTATGTCTTTACTGACTGCTACACGGAATGTTGTGTCCCTTAATATATAAATTGTGACAAACGTTTACTGAAAAAATCCAAATTGAACGATTGAATTACACAGTATAAATATATTAATACATACAATAATAAATACATACATAATAATATAAACTCACATCATTTTACAGTAACTATATCTAACAATGACCATGTTTTCTGAAATTTTAAGTGCTAGTTTATAAGTGCAAAAAAAGAAAACACTCTTCAGTTATAATAATTACTTCCGATATTGACGTTTTTGAGTCCAGCGATATATTGTGATATAAATCGAAAATAAAGAGTCCTGTATTACTTCGATCATCCATTATAATAAACAATCCTCTTATTAAAAAAGAAATATTTTATCAAAATAGTTGTGTTCATTATAACATAGTGACATACAGATATATACATATGCAATGAAAATATACGCCTGTGCCTCTCCCACACGGTTGGGTAATGATTATTGTATCATCGTTGCTATGTGCCATATGATATCATAAGACAGTGCGTATTTCAAATTACGATGTATAAGTGCGACTCAGTCAAACGGTGAGGTAATGGCCAATGTGTCCTCGTAGCTAACTGGCACATGATATTGTAAATACCATTGCTACTCTGGAATACTTCAAAATATATGTGTGTGTGACTTTTCCACACGACAGGATAATGGATATGGTGTCATCATTGCTATTTGTCACGGGACATCGTGGGTGCAATTGCCACTTCGAAATAATTGAAATATAAGTATATGATGTCACACGGCGGGAACATGGAACTGGACTCTTCGTTGCTAGCTGTCACTTGATATAGTTAAGTGCGATTTCTACTCCTGAAGAATTCAGGAGTGTATTGGCTCTACCTCGAGTCGAATTTACAAGAAACCTCAATGCGTTTTTGTCACAGTCGTGCTGAAGTTAATAATTATATAAGATACATTAAATGGATTTGTAAGATAAACAGTGTCGAGTGATAATACCTTTAGCATAGTAAATTAATCGAGGTTTTAATCACGGATATGTTTATAGCACTGTTGTTCGTGAGATGTCAGTTAACTGTTTTTATATTAGTCGAATGCTTTATTAAAATATAAGATACAAAAATGCACAAAACAAACTCTTGCAAGAGAGTAGCCCCCTTTAATATCTTCAAGTCCTTTATTTGAGGCAGTTGACTTATTGCCTACACAACACAGTGTAATATACACACTGCAACACAAAACATTAAATGACTAAAACTGGGGTCCTCGTACTGGAACGGTTATTGTAAAGATATTTTCAGGATCAACGACACTTGAATTAATCACAATACACAACACTTGTATTAAAATTAGTATGGTGGTGGTTAAATTAATGTTGGATCGTGGTTGCTTAACCATAAACCACTTAAAACTCATTACAACACACTATTGTATCAAATAGTGCCTTGACGCCTTGTGCATTGTGAATACATTGACGTTGAAATCAGGGATAGGTCAATGGCACTATTGTGAGTAAGGTTGGCATTAAGCATGAATGTGTAAGGCATTCTCATATAAAATCATATAAAATCCGTGGAACAGATATGCAGGAAAGAGTTATTCACTGTAGTACTTTCAATTGTCCTGTCGTGGCTGTCAGTGTAGGCACCGGGAAGGAGTAATCAGATGTTAACAACGCGCGATAGTTAAAACTTACAATGTGGGTCTTCATTTTTTTGTAATTACATAGACAAAATAATATAGACTTCCACAATTTAAAAGAGACAACTTGACAAATTGATAGCAAAATTTACAATTTTTTAAGTAACATATTGGGTACATACATTGACATTGAAATCATCTTACTAATACCAATTAACACATATTTTAATTGGTTGAATGAAAATGTATATTCCATAACAGTTATTGTATGCATATTGTTTTATATTGTATGATGATATATTTTATTGTCAAAGAGTATATTATATTACACAAATAACATTACATTACATTGCATAACACTACCTAACATGATGTAATATTATTATACGCAATGCATTATTACGTGACATAATTAGTTGATTGTGTTACTGGATAAAATGAAGATTTATTAATTGAATGCATTTTATATGATTGAAAGCTGTATTTTATACGCCGTGTTTTATCTCTGCTTTATATATGTGTAGAGTTTTATGTAAAATTGCATATGCTTTACATTATCATTGACATAGACATCTATTATGCGATCTGTGATTATACTTACATGTAGTTTCTTATACTTCTCATACAACTAACCTTATTCGATTAAGATAAGTAGGTATCATAATTTTGGAAGTCCATCGAGGGCACGTTTATTTTTTATGCGGCTTTTTGTAGTAAATAACGCGTAATTTTCCAATGATGTCTACATAATTAAATATTGTTAGTAAATGTATACATATAGTCAGACTGTATCTGCCATAAAATATAAATATATTAACTAATAATATCAAACGAAAGTGTCAAGTTCATACTGCTAAAACACTGAACTTCATGTCGCGTGGTGTTAATGTAAGAATTGTGAATGGTGCCATTGTATTTTGTATTTGTAGTGGTGTTTCTTAATTGTTCATAGACAATAAATATTCACACACGCCCTTCTCTTTAACTAAATTGAATTAGTTATCAGTTTTATGAAAATTAGCTTATTGGCTTGCTGCCTGCCGATCGTGAATCAGTTGGTCATAACGGCGACCATCTGTATACTATTTAGTTCTTCCCTGATGTTGACAAAAATATTAAATTTGTGTTGTTTTTTTCGGCGCAGCTTCTCGGATGTGTCATCATTTTTAGCCTGTTGGCGCAAGCCAACAGGATTTTGTATTCAGAAATCGAACTTGAGGGAACTACTTCTTTTCTTTGCTGGCTACGAGTCAATAAATCGATAAATGACTGCACTTCGCGCGCTGAGCAGTGAGGCTTCCTGTTATCGATGCTACTTTCTGATAGATGACAAGAAATAGATCCGACTTAAAACACTACCTGAACAATATTAATAATAATCCCTCAAGTCCACATATACTAGTGAATTAATCTTATGTCTATTCACATAAGTATTATAGGTGTTTGTGCTGTTGACTGGTTAACTGCGTAATACATCATACTGCGTAAGTTTAACAACAGTGTATTGAGTCAATTCTTATAGCGGAGCGATCGTAACCAATAGATTGACGATTGCTATTGTTTTTGACGTATGCATAATAATTATTTAACAGAATTGTACTGTTAAGTTAAGTTAGTACTAAGTAGGTTTGAGTTTTAATATATTTTACTAATTGAACTTATTTTTATTTAAATTGGTATTTACCGAACATAGCACTTGTGATAAAAAGCACTGAATATTCATTCGAACTTATACGGATCATCGAATATTTTTACCCATTGCAGATTGACTTGTATTTATATAACTTTGTTTGCTTTTTAAATAGTTTGCACACAAATATTTCCCTCCCACGAATTACAAAAAGAATCACGATGAGAATGTCGAAGATAACCAGCATTGAATTAGACGCGCGCTATATTAGTTTTAATTTGCATGGCCTGGATCTCCATCTTCAATTAGGTCAAATACCAGCTTATACCAATTTATTTTAAGTACAGTGTATAGTTATGAGTTTCGATATTTTTTTTGGTAGAAATGATATAACAGATTGGTGACTTACTTCAATAAATTTTTCTTATAATAAAAATACTCTCATAATTCATTTGCTCTTAGTTTCTTTTCTCGCCAACAGTCTATCTACCCTGTCAGCGTTTTGATTAAGAGGTTAACCTGTAAAAATACGGCAAATTTGACAATAATGATTTACTTTTTCAGTGAATTGCTTAAAAAAAATGTTGTGTTGTGTTTTTGTTTCGAAATTTTCTAAAGGGTACTAGTACCCACTATTTACAATTTGTAAAGGGTGTCTGCAGTATTTTAAAGGGTATTTACACAAATACCCCTCTTTTCTGGATCCCTGATTAACTCAATGGAGAAGAAAGGAAAGGAAACGGTTCAAGCGTTAAATCATGGTTTTGAAGCTCTCGAGAGTCAGGTCAGTTTGTTTTGAATTGTAGCAAGGCAATAAATGGTAAATGATTACCAGTAGCTGTGCGGGGAGCTACGGGCAAGGGCAGCACAAGGAAAGTATGGTCCGTTACTTTATATGGTCTAGATCCCTTATTCATTCAAACTTCGCGGGTTTTGGGCTAGAAGCGACTAATTTCAATGATTCCATATACTTTCAATATATATATATATGCTCAGAAAAAGAACTGTTCATTAATGTCGGAAGGTACTCATTGCCTATGTAAGACTAAGCGTTGGGACACTTAATTTATTTTATTGTCCCAATATTAAGGGAAATGATCTATTCTGCATATATCTATGTCTTTAAATAGTTAAATTAATTTTATTTCTTTGGTATAAAAATCGCTCACTGAGGTATATTAAATATTTATTTATAAACAATTTGAAGCAAATTTTCAGTTGACTGACGTTTATAAGATCAAATATTTCTTGCTGGGAACCTAATGAAAATTAATTGAGACGCTTAGCTGAGAAGACCATGCTCCAGTGGAGTACACAGTTTGTAACATGTGTTAAATAAACATATCCCTGATGGTGTACATTATGGTGTATAGATAAGCAAGCGCAATATACCGCGTCACAAGTCGCTATGCAACCTGCGTAGTGGCAGGGTGTGGAATGTTTGTACAGTTACAACATGCATTGTTTATTTGGTGTCCCAATATTTAGGGATAAATAATTATTTTTCCAAACATAAGGAGTGTCCCAATATTTAGGGTGTCCCAATACTAAAGGAAATTACGGTAAATGCACTGCTTCCGCTTTGCATTAACACTATTTCGAAAATAATAGAATTCGGTGTTCATAATTGATGTATATAGCAAAACCATATTATTCCATGTAATGTATGACAAAAGCGGAATTTGAGGCTTGAACAAACGCATGATATGCCTCTGTGTCTCTTTAGGCAAACGATATATCGGATTCCGTAATGTTCGGATTGCATCTGACTATTTACTGGTATCTAACCTAGGAAACTATAATCCGATTCCATTTATGGCAGTGGATATTCCTGGGTAATGAAGGTGTCATAGTGAATGAATATTTACACCCTGCATTAGGCGGGCGTCCCCCTCGGAACATCCTAGACGGGAACGCCCAGTGAAACAGTGTCATAACTAGGTCAAATTACACCAAAACGGAAGTCACATCCTCAGGCTGTCAGTTAGATAAGCACATATGGTTGAGTGCAGAATGCATAGAATTTTAAAATACTGTTTACATGATATGTTTTGGTATCAATTTAAAGGTATATATGTAAGAAATAAGAAAAACATACAGTTTTGGGCACTACCTTGTCTTACTGGTTCCCAGCTTCATAACTTTTAGCCCATGTATTCATGCACAAAATGGCAGCCCCCATGACTGTCAAAACCGGTGTGTTTATTCTAAGGTAAATATTTTGAGTTACAACATATATAAATTTTTGACATGCTTTTTCAAAAGGTTATGGCCTTATCTTTTCAACGACGTATATATTGGGAAGAAGCTTGGTCATGGTGAAAATTAAGATCAAACTTTGAATATTTTATATGAAACAAAGAAAAAATGTATTTGCGCATGCGTAACCACTAAGCTAAGTGTAATAACTATGCTAATGAGCAGCAATAGGAATGCTGTCAAAATAAATAATGTATGGTGATATTTCTCGACGTAAAAGTGTTGCATCGAGTGACTACTTTGTAAATATGTATAAAACAACAACACTAGCTGTTAAACATTATTCATAGTCAGACATTGTTTTAGTTGTATAACTCTGATATTAAGAAGCTGTTCCGTATTTAAATAAAGACTTAACGTTTAGTATATTACTTACAGTAAGTGTGTTATTATAAATGCATGCCGTAGTACAAATATTCTTTTAATATTGATATGATTGTCCCTTATTTACTACAAATTCGTGTACGCATTTTTAGTAAGAAGTCTTGCTTCAAAGTGTTAGCATTCTGTAATACATTTACATAAGGTGTTATTTCAATGGCATATATTGTTTCAATATATATTTATATTGTGCCATTTGCAGTTGCATGTGCCACGTTGTCTGTTGGGAAATCGTCAGTGTTCTGTTGTTTGTAACTTTAATAATCATTTTTGCGTAAGTAGACACTGTTAAAACTATATATAGAATATCATACGCGTAATAGAGCTAGGGATGCTTCATAAATATTTGGTAGAGAAACATATGTACTCCCGTGGTATGTGTCTATTACAAGACCTGACATTGTTGTATGTATATATTTTGTCCTATAAAATTTGGTATACATTTTCAGCATTATGTTGGATTAGAAGATATCCAGTACCCTATCAGTATCTGTCAGCCTGCGATTGGAAATCAATATAAGTTTCTTTTACATAACGTTGACAAGATCATTTCTTTGCCGGTCGCGCCTTCATCTAAAACTACAACCCTCGTCAGGCAATCGAATTTGGGAGTTTATTTGTAGCAAGTTGATATTGCACCGGAAAGAAGCGAGAACGAATATACTGGGTTATTTTTAGCCAGATGATATCGAACCGGAAAGACGCTAGGTTGAATTTGGGAGTTTATTTGTAGCCAGTTGATATTGAAACGGAAAGAAGCGAGATCGAATATATTCGGTTATTTGTAGCCAGTTGGTATTGAACCGGAAAGACGCTAGGTTGAATTTGGTAGTTCATGTGTAACATATGATATTGAGCCAACGATGTCTTCGTACATGAAGATGATCTTTTGTGCACATTCGTTTAAAATATGGTAGAACCGCAGTGTTTATTAGACAGTGTTGAATTGCCTTTAAATCGCGATGTTTGAGATTAGTGCTTATAACAATAATAATTCGGTAAAGGCATACCTAATACATAAATCCTGTAAATCTTACATTATCATAATATTACGAAAAAAAAATTATACTTAGCAAATAAAGTAAAATATTGTGGATGTGAAGTCAAACAGCACATATATAACTTAATTTTGGTGGAAGCATTGCGCAGTACATGTACACAAAATAAAAACAAACGTTAAACGGACGCTAATACTTGAAGTTTATTTACAGTACACACATGTAATTTCAGTGTTTGTTTTACCACTGGAAATTTGTACGTGTAAGTTTGTCAAACATACTCACTTATAATATTTTAGCATTTAACATTTACTAATGATAAACATTTGTTTAACCTATTTTGATTTTGAATTGAAAATTGAAAGTTAATTAGGTAGTGTCTGGTGTGAATTCGTTAAGCAAGCAATTTAACAGTTTGGGTTATTTCCTATAGGCCACATAAAGTAAATAAATGTGTTCACATTAAGGGGGCCCACCGGTGAAAATGAAAATAACAAAATCATTATTTTAATGTTTAATAATATGTTTTTGATCATTTAAAAGAAAAAAAAGATATGTCAATGAGTTAACTTTTCCGTAATGTTCATTTTTAATAACATACCAAAACATACTTGAAAAATCAGAGAATTATCGGAAAACTGTGTATGGAATAAGCAGAAAAGACATTTTTTTAGAATACTGGTAGATATTGACCATATTTTTAAATAATCATAAGTAATGATCCTAGTCACTGTTAGAAAACCCTGAAACTGTACTTAATAAAACCAATTTAACAGTATTTCTAATTGAAAAGTCAAAAGAGGGGTGGACACAAGAAATTGAAAATAATAGCATAATATGACATCACTGTGACCGATTACTTACATAAATAATAACAAGGATTTTGTCACTGACTGTTAGGTTATAGAGTATCATATGTTTATGAAATAAATAGGAAAAAACAAGGGGTCAATGTTCATCTAAGAGCGCCAGCAACTAAAACCTCTTTCAACACCCATTACTTTATAACAGAAAATACATTATTATGTAGTATGAACTTTGCTAATACATATAATGGCTGTTTTAAATGTATATTGTACTTTAAACTTACAAAGTTTATCCAAACATCTGCAGTCTATGTCATTACAAATGTGTCTCTTGTTAAAAGTATTTCAGCAATGCCAAAAATGTGTGAAATAGTGTTTATTTTCCCCACCCACTGCCTAAGTATAATTAACTTGAACAATCTTTATTCTAAACATGTTAACCTTACCAACACATAAATATAAGGTATGTTCTAATAAGAATACAATATTTAACAAAACTGCATATAATCCACTATTTTCAAACATACATGTTAGCATGTTGCCATGGCAACCATTCTCTCATATGAAAATTACATGCATGTATGCATTCGAATTATGATTTTTAACATGACGTAAACATTTATTCCAATTAGGCAAGTGTTACAGAATCTAAATGGTTTTCTTATTTTGAAAAAAAAAGCAAAATGCGAAATTGAATACACTTGTGTAACGTATAATATGTTTTAATAACAATATTGCACTTGTTCTAGGCATTATGCCATACATTCGTTAACGATGTATGTCATATTATAACAACAACGTGATCTTTTGAACAATAATTTCAATTAATATGAAGATACACAAAATCAATTCTCATTGTTACATATTTGGTTATTCCAACGTCAGCTTGTCTAAGTGCACAAAATAGCTAATATAATTCACCCCGCCCATTAAGTAATAGCATATAATTTTATTATAAGTTAACAATTTACAATATAAATTTCTACGTAATAATCATGTTGATCTTATGGACGCACCAACAAGTACTTGTATTGTTTAGTTCTTTTTGATCACCATTACACAAGCATTGACAGCTATTGTTTTTAACAGCATATGAAAAAAACAACAACAGTGTTTACAATCCGCCATCTTGTATTATACTCATGCAAAAAACAAACGAACACATTTTTCGCACACACAGCCTACATGGTTTTATGCACAAACTATATGATTTAGATACAAAGTGAATTCTAAGCTAACACAGTAGTGCACAACTAAAAGAAACACAACTTCTGACAGCAAATTGCATAACGGCTGTTCCAGGAAAAAAGGTTATGGTGGGCGGAACGCCAGTCCAAAAATGGTGTACCACAAACACAACTTTATTTTGTTCAAGTCATATATATTTCATTTTATTCCCTCTATCACCCCCACCCACCGAATTTTAATACATCGGCGTTCGACCTCCTAATCACCTTTTTTCCTGGAACAGCACTAAATGTATCCAAATTATGTTTGCAACAGAAAATTACAAACATATTCAATGATCCTGGTCTTTTAGTTACTCTCACTTTTCCGCTGACCGTTTCCCCAAGTACATCTGCAATACCCTGTTTTCCATTTCTTTTATAAATTACCATCAAATGTACCAAATGAAGACCACTACCTGCCATTTGTCTAGCCAAACTGTTACTTACAGCCTTTTTGTTTATACAAGATGCATAACTTGGCAATAACTTATGGATTCTAGAGCTGTAATAATTGACTGAATAGCATAGTCAAAGGAAAACATACATGGTTTTAGCTTTTCCTCAGACACATTTACAGAATCCACAAGCTTTTTTAAAGATTCAACATCCTGCAAGGCATTTTGAGCATTGTATGATTCTTCAAGTATACAACTGACAAGATAACCTGAGAGTATGATTTCAATTGGGGCTGAGACAGCTAAAAGAACTTTCTTGTATCAATGAAACTTGGAATTATTTAAGAAAAATCAGGCAACATTTGGCAGTTTACTACAGCATGTAACAGTACCAAACTATCAAAAGTTTTGATATCATGGCCAACTAATGTCACCTTGTCAGTTTTGAGTCCTTTCAAGTAAGAAATAAAAGAAGATAACTAATCACAGATCTCTAGAGCCTCTACCGGTGATCCATTGTAAAACATTATACTTTCTCTTTTGGTCAGTCCAGTCATTTTAAAGGCCTGTTTGGAAATCTGCTTCTTCGGCAAGACATAACATGAAAACACATCCGTTGAGCTGTTGCTGATGACTGCAATTTGTGTAAGGTGAGAATCTCTACCTGTAATAAACAAAATACGTTTTGTTTTCTAAGAAGTTTGATATTTGACCAATTATGAGGAATACACATATATTGACAAGCGGTCATTCTTATAATTAGATTGGAAAGTGGCCTGCATTAAAAGAATACAACAGTCACATTTATTCATATGTAACATAAGAACCACCATTTGAAGTGATGAACACCTCCAAGTAGGTACTGTTCATAAGCTTTACTGTAATTTGCCCTGGTGACCCATTTTTTGACACAACATGACCTAGTTTCAAATTAGACCAAGATATCATTATAACAAATGTTTTTGGCAAGTTTCATGAAGATTGGGCAATAAATGTCGTCTATAGAGTGTTCACAAGGTAAATGACACGACGAGTAACGACGGACAAAAGGCGATTACAAAGGCTCACCATGAGCATGTTGTGCTCAGGTGAGCTAAAAAGGTTATTTGTGAAACATGTTTGATTGGTATATAAAAGGTATATAAAAGTACCCGGTAAAAAGAAATATTATGAAACAGTTATGTTTCAAAATGCATGAAAAGAGTTATGGTCATGACATATATAATTTGTCATACTAATATGTTCTATTGTTATTGAACTGATTTTTTTAAATAAATAACTGTATGGAAAACCTTGCAGATTTTAGTTGCAGTCGTCGCTTCTGCGCTGCATATGTGGTTTTCATGGCTCTCTTTCTTGCAAACTGTATGTCACGCAATATCCCTCTTCGTTTTGTGTACTCTCATGGCGTCAAACCAACCTTCTCATGTACCTGAAATAAATATGATACAAACTTACTGATGTTTAAAATATTTCACTGGAAATTCTATGTGAACAATATGAGAATTATGTAATTTTAATATATTACATATTACAATGTATATTTTGAAACAAACAAGAGCTGTCAGAGGACAAAGTTTTTTTCTGACATGATTTTTGTCTGACATTTTGCTGATATTTTCATCAACTTCTGATTTCAGTCTTGCCATAGTTGTTGTGTCATCAATTACTATTGTGGATGCAGAAACAGAAACACCAGTAGCCTTGACATATTTTACCATGCAAATAATCATATCAGGTTCCATTCTCTTTGCACTGGCATCAAAATTCCTGAAGCATTCATGAGTCGTGACAGACCTACCACGTTTAACTGCTTTTTCACAAACTCGACATGACCTGGACCGGATTCATAGTTGATAATCTTTCCAGTCTCTGATCCAATCATGGAGCAATGTCCTACAATTATTTGCCATATAATAAACAATTATAGGCCACATATACAAACCCAAGATATTAAAGCAACAGTTTAACTTTAAATAATATACATAATTTCATGTACATGTTTATTTAAAAAAAAAACAGTTTTAAAGTATGTGACAAGTCAATTTCAATCAAACCATGCATGACAAATCGTAATAGACTTTATTTCACACCATATAATTTGTTTTGCTAAGTAATTACTTGAGCCAAGAAGGTATTCTATTTTTGAATAATTGACATAATAACAGCAACGATAATGGCATATATTGTATTTTTATTACCCGATAAACTGTCATATGACCTGCTACTGCCCCTTTTCTGCCAACCAGCATCAACACTAGCGGTAATAGCGTCCACACCTTGATTTCTGTAATGGTAGTTATTGTACAATTTATTTCACTTACCTTTTATTGTTTTTTTTTATCATTTATTGTTATACTGTTCTTTAATGATCAGTTTAATGAATGTCTGCAAACAGGTCAAAATGATATTACAATGGATCCCTATTTATATGTGTAAGTTAACATCCGATATCACTGATACAAATCAATAGTAGCTCTGTAAAAAAGCTGAAATTTTAGGTAAAAATGAAGTGTTCAGTATAAAGCTGTTCTTTCCATTGCATATTTGTAACATGAAGTTAGAGCAGTATTGTATTGAACCATTGATTTTAAACTGGGACAAGAAGACACTTGATAGTTTAGACAATACAATAAATGATGGATAAGAAATAATATAATCATCACTTAGAGTAATATAAACCTCACGTAGAGTCATAAATGTTGTATCAAGTAATACACAATGATTACTGAGGCGTACCTCCTCATGAAGCCATTCGTTGGCAGAGGTTTTGGCCACGGTCTCCATGACCTTCTCAGCTTCCCTCTGCCGCTCTACCACCATGCTGCTGCTTACAGTTGGTATGTTCAGAGTGGAGAGAAAGCTGTTCGATTGCTCGCATCCTATTCCAGCATGTATTAGTGCTGAATATAGAAAAAAAAGATAATTCATTGCAGCTGTCACTGTACAGTTTACTTTTATTAAGAAATTATTATTTTTTTAAATACCGGTGCAGCTATAAAAAAATTATTACATGCAACACATCATCAACAACAGATATGTATGTTGTAATGCACAATGGCAACTAACACAAACTAGAATTGTCACGAGTGACGGATATACCCCCACACTATGGCCTTGTCACAAAACTATAGCATCCATTCAAAAGAAATGGACACAAAGAGAATGATTCAATTTGTGAATGTGTATTTGGAAATTTTTTATTTCAGTAGGAGCCATAACTGTGTCACCATTTAGTGGTTTGCAACCAATGCTGAACTTGACCTGTATGTAATGATGTTACACATATGTACAAAAAATAATTTAAATATGTGGAGTCTTTGTTATTGTCCGAAAACCATGCGTTTAGTAAAATTAATTCGAAAGTCAAAAAGGCCCATAACTCTGTCACAATTTAGTTGTTTGTCACCAATTTCGAACTTGACCAGTATTTTATGATGCTACTAATGTGTACCAAGAATTATTTGAATATGTCAAGCCATTCTTGAGTTATCATCCAGAAACCATGTTGTTTTTAGGCAATTTAAGTCGATAACGGGCCATAACTTTTGTCAAACTTTAGTGGTTTGCAACCAAAGTCAAACTTGACCTGTATTCTATGATGTTACACATGTGTAACAAAATTTATTTGAATATATCAAGCCTCTTGAGTTATCATCCGCAAACCATGACAACCAACAGACCTACGGACCGACAAGCTCACTCCTATATACTCCCCCCCCCTCTAAACTTCGTTTCATGGGGGGTATAAAAATAAACATGAAATATAAACCCTGAAATGAATTAGTAACTAAACTGTGTACAGTGCAGTTCTAAAAAAATGTTTTAACAATAAAGAATAGCAAACTAGATAAAAAAAAATCTAATTATGCTTACATGCATTCATAAAAATAGAGTAAATCAGTAAATATATAGGTCTTCTTCATTTGCATGCCACCTACCTGTTCCTGGCTTTGAGTTTGCGTCCCAAATTCTGTTTTGTCTTTTACCTGTGGGAACGTTATTCACAGATCCACACTGTGTATTACTGCATGGAACTAGATATAAATGGAAATCAACAAGACACTTCAGTATTGCAAATCAAAACAACATTCAAGTACATCAAACTTGTAAATAAATTGTGATTCAAAACTTTACAAAATGTGGTCATAAAGTAGTAATATGTTGTTTTGGCTTCACAAGATGACTATTTTAAAATTTATGTAATTACTTTTTAGCGCTTCGCGTATACTGAGCTACTTTTTATATGGGCAATATACGCCTGCAGCAAATTTAGCCCTATATAAAAAGTATTACTACATTCGTTGCAGGTCTTATAAATAAGACTAGATCTTTCCCTAGTGAATATAGATGATTCATGATGAACTAGGTTAAAACTAGTAGTAAAATTGTTCTGTTTAAAACAGTAATACTGATATAAATTCACAAGTTCTTCTTCAGAAATTAAACTTGTCAGACAAGTCTAATTAGTGGAAATCCTTCAAAAACACAAATGCCAATGTCTAGTCCAGCTGGGATACATCCTCCATTATAGAGTAATTTCAATTTCTATTACTAGCTGCTAGCAGATATTCAACATTAAAAAAGTGCTATCACTATTTGTTGACAAATGCCCCCAAATGCTATTCAGTTAAATAAATTACTTTTTTCATAATAACAGACGCGTCAATAAAAGAACAGTCAAATTACATGTTTATGTGCATACATATTTTATAGTAAATGTATGAATTAATTCAATTATAACAATAAGCAATTGGCGCATTAAAAAGCAATTTTTATGTAAAAATGTGCACAATCAGTGACCATTGGCTACAGACAATGGCGATTTCAAGTGACATCCCTACAGGTAATCGGGATTTATATGAGAATATACGAATATCAAGTCACCTACGGCCACAGTAAAGTGAAATAGACGTCTTAGGACTTCATGTGATTTTTGTTTGTACATGATAACTTATTAGACAACAAGTGGATCAGTATTCGTTCTACAGTTCTTATTGGTACACGTTCTGAACTGTTACAGCGTCGCTCAGTATTCGTTCGACAGTTCTTATTGGTACAAGTTCTGAACTGTTACAGCGTCGCTCTGACCATCATCACTTATGTAATCGATACATTCATGTTCAAATACTTCCTTAGTGTGGTTCGTACTCAGAAAGTTTCTTTTAACTGTTCCATTCTTTGCTTAAAAACTTTTATATAGATTACACATTTTATATCAACTTATATCCATAAAAACAAGGACATCAAACAATGATACGTACCATGAGTACTGACAAAGGCATCTGTAACACGTCGCCAGCACTTTCACACTATACGACGAGAGGTGCCTGGAACAAATATTCATTATATAATACACAGTAAATCAAAACCTTATGTGAACTTGTCTAAGTACTTTTAGCTCGGGCATATTGACCTACACTCTTGAACTCTATTAGAACGAGACGAGTTCATGAGTGTCAGGTCAATGGGCCCGAGCTATAGTAGTATTTGAAACAAACAGAAAAACTGTTGTTGTTTTAATAACTGAAAATAGATTTATGCAAACTAATTTCTACTTTACGGTGTCCAAATAGTGACACGGCGCTTATGTTTTTTTTTATTGTGTAATGATAAAATATTTTTTCGTAAAAACATAATTTGTATATATTTAACAAGGGATATATGTCGGCAGTATAAATATGCCGTGAACAAGCGTTTTGCTTGTATGACCTTTAAACTACATCAATTCGTAAGTCAATGATTTTTATATTGTAAACATGTATTAATATTTCTTAATGTAAGGAAAATTAAATATACCTTTAACATTATAACATTTCATAAAATGTAAGATAATAGTAGCACTATAAATACATGTTTGGGAAATGCCGCTTTAGGGGTAATTTCGTGTATAATATTGTGCTACCTGTCAAGGGGCACACTGATCAAAGATCGGCTAATAATTTATGAGCAGCTGACACAATCTTAATTTAATTTTCGAAACGAAACTGAAACATTTATTCAGCGTGCATACATAGCCTACATATTTGTATCTTCCGCTTTCAGGCTTTCATTGACTGTAATCATTACTTTATCCTGGTTAATGTATATTGAAGTATGTCATGTAAACAAATATATTTTCCTAAATTTCATTGCCCACTTCTAAGTAATGTGTATATATCAGCCCAACATAAACTTTCAATACAAGTACATATTCATGCTAGCACATACGATATATAAATATATGCATCACGGTTGCACTTATATTGCTAACATAGTTATCATAAAATATATAGGGTACCAGTTGACTAGGGTGCAAGTTGACCAGAGTACGAGTTGACCGGGTTGCGAATTGATTACAGTACGAATTGACCAGGGTACGAGTTGATTACAGTACGAGTTGACCAGGGTACGACTTGACCAGTAATATACAATAACAATTCTATTCGCGCGTGCCGGTCATATGTCATATCTGACATGGTCTTTATTTTATTTTCAAATCTTAGTCTAAGCGCCCTTTTTTGTCCTTCTTTGTTTACGAATAGTTAAACCTCGCATGAAGGGTGGGTTCGTTATTCTATCCGTCTATATACTCGTCAACACGTAAACGTACTGCATTTAAACTTTAAAGTGACAAACCCTTTGCCAAATAAAAATATATACAGTTTACTCCCGATGGCCCGAAGTGTGAGGGCTTCGAGCCACCGAAACTTCGAGCTACACAGAGTTACAGAATGTGTACTTACATATGTATGGGCGGTAATCCGCCTGCCTTATTTTCATATCTCCAATGAAAGAGTATTCAGATATATGTAATGGTTTTTAACAGACATCAAACATTTATATATATTTTTTTTTTATTTACGTTATTTATTTTAGTTTATGAAAGCTGTACACTTATTGCGTTCTCTCAACACTAATCGGTCCCATCTAATCTACTTACGACCCGAAACGACCGAAGCGCGTTCGAGTCAAACAAACAATTACCCAGCAAGCAAGCCCATATAGGCCCAATATGGGCTACACGTTGGCAAATATAACATACTGGCCCGATGTGGGACCCATATATTACTTTTTCTGCCTATATCGGGCCCATATCGGACCAAGAAGGCAAGTCCACATGGGTTTCTTGCAAGTTTGCCCATATGGGTCCCGGTAAGTCATAACATGTGGGCCTGATAAGGGCTGATCTTCCACATGGGTCCCATATGGGACCAATATACATCACCTTGCCCATGTTAGACCCACTTGGGTTCCAGACAAGCAAGCCCATAGAGGTACCAAAAAGAAGCCCATATGGGTTTCCAACTAGTAAGCCCATATGGGTCCTAGCAAGAAAGCTTATATAGATCCCCAACAACCAAGCCCAAATGGGTCCCGGGAAGAAAGCCCATATGGGTCCCAAACAAGCAAGTTCATACGGGCCTCCGATACCAAGCCCACATGGGTCCCAGAAAAAGAGCCCATAAGATTTCTCAACAAGAAAGCCCATATGGGTCCCAGAATGGGGATAACTTGAGCAAATATATATGCATATTTTATGGCCCCATGTGAACCCATATATGTTTTTCTGCTTACATCGGACCCATATAGGACCAAGCAAGCAGGCGCACATATGTTCCCAGAAAGTAGGCCATATGGGTCCCAGTAAGCCATCCCATGTGGACCGATATGGGCTATACCTGGGCTGATACACCACATGTGCTCCATGTGGTACCCATATGCGTTGTATTGCCCAGATCAGACCCAGTTGGGTCCCAGGCAAGCAAGCCCATATAGGCTTCTGCAAGCAAGCCCAAATGAGTGCCAATCCAACCAAGTTAGCTCCATATGGGTCCCAACAAAAAAAGCACATATAGGTCCCCAACAAGTTAGTCCAAATGGGTCCCAGCAAGACAGCCCATATTGGTCCCCAACAAGCAAGCCCATATGGGTCAAAAACAGCAAGACCATATGGATCCCAGCAAGAGAGCCCACATGAGTACCAAACAGGCAAGCCCATATGGGCCCCAGCAAGGAGGTCCATATGGATCCTCGACAAACTAGCCCATATGGGTCACAAAGAGCATCCCCGTATGGGTTCCCAATAAATAAGCTTATATAGATCCCCAACAAGTAGTTCCGTGTGGGTCCCAGAAAGACAGCCCATTATGGGTCCCCAACAAGCAAGCCCATATGAGTAAACAACAGCAATATCATATGGGTCCGAACAGGAAAGCCTGGGTACCAAACAAGCAAGACCATATAGGCCCTGCAAAAAGGCCCGTATGGGTCTCCAACAATCTAGCCCATATGGGTCGCAAAGAGCATCCCCATATGGTATCCCAACAAGCAAGCCTATATGGGACACCAATATTCAACCCAATACGGGTCCCATAAATAGAGCCCATATGGGTCCCCAGCAAGTAAGCTCGTATGTGTCTCGGCAAATCAGCCTATGGTCTATAACTGGACTTACTAACCACATGGATTCCGTAAGGGTCCAACATACATTGTTATGCCCGTATAAGTCCCAGGTAGGATCCACACAAACAAGCCAATATGGGTCCCAGCATGAAAGCCTAGATATGCGTCATCCAAAAGCAAACCCATATGGGTCCGAGCAAGAAAGACCATATGGGCCCCCCAAAAGCAGGCCTAGATGGGTCTCCAATAGCAAGTTCATATGGGTCCCAGCAAGAGAGACCATATGGGTTCATAACTATCAAGTCCATATGAGTCCCAGCAAACATGCCCATATTGGTCAGCCTGAAGTGTGCTTCTATGACCAGTTCAAGGCAGTTATTCACGGCTGCCATCTTGTTTTGTCAACTGCAGATTTTATTTTGAGGAGCACAATGTAGCTTGCATTCCTAAAATATCAAGTAAGTAAATATGTGTTTTGCACCTGGAAAAATGTTTGTCATAACTTAATAATCATAATTGTACTTTAAATAAGAATTATAGTAAATATATCTCTAATGTCATGTATTTTCGCGACTTTACAAAAATGTAACTTCACTATCCCAACTGTTTCAACATTTGTTATTGTTTTGTACGTGTAATCTTTGTGCAAATATAGCATAGGTTATCAGTAAGTAAACATCATAGTTGCTTTCGTTGAAGTTGCATTTTTTATTAAAACGTAATGCAATTAATTGAATGTTGGAATAATTTCACTAGTAATTGGAACAATAATTTTCATGCATCTGAGTTCTAACGTATAAATGTATGAATTAGCTTAAGCAATTTCACACAGAAAATATACATCCTATATTTCATTTGTATATGCCTTGCATTAATTATCATGTTCTTATTTATCGCTATAATATATTAAAATATTTAATTATACAAGAAATAAACAGCAAATTCATTCGTTTTATTAATCGCATTACATTTTATTCTAACACAGCACGGCTACGCCGCTAATTTTCCATAGATAAGGCCACAACAAATTGAACAGTTGTTCTACGGATTTTGTCCAAAAACAATTGGAGCGAGCGAGCGAAATAAAAATAAACATATTTTTTTCCATTTTCGATGAAATCGGAGGCGAGCGAAAAGCGCCAAATAAAAAATCCTATTTGCCCATAGTGATCAAACATTTCTGCCAAACGCCATCATAACTTGATATCGTGTCAATAAATTCCTCTTCATCTGCTCTGGTCCATAGATTGTTTTGTCAAAATAAATATGTATTTAATAAACTAAGCAACCAATTTCTCAATTTCTTCAGCGACCATGTCCTGCAAAGGGTTTTGTTATGTAAGAAAGTAGACCTTATACAAAGTAATTGTCTTCATCAAAATAGATATTTGATACACCAAATCATTCACTACCAACAGTTTAATAACATGAATGTGAAATGTCATACAATAAACACAAAACAATTTAGGAATGACTAGTATATGTTCTGTATCTTTAAATGACACGACGAAACAACTGGACTCCAACATTTTTTTAAACCGTAAACCGGGGCTCACACTGGCTCTTATTTTTCTTGAGCCAATTTTTTAATCGACTCGCAACATCGTTGCGTGTTTCCATGTCAAGGAATGTTTATATTTATTGTTGTAATTGTTATAAAATTATACTTCACTGTGCTGTATATTAATTGCATTATGCCATTAACAAAAGCATTAGTATATTTAGATTATTATATTAAAATTTTTGTTAATTGTTAATTGCAGTAAACTTGGATTATTATTTGTTATATCAACATACACAGTAACACTGTTAAAATATCTACACGATGTTAACAAAATATATCCATAAATAAATTAATTAATTAATAACTAACATAATGAATTGGCTTGCCCTGTTAATAGTACCTTAATATGTTAAAGCTGAACAAAATATACACCAAACTGATACCTTGAATTTATAAAACGGACATGTCAAAAACAACTTAATTGTGTAGATATTAGAAGTAATCAAGGACAAACCGCTGGTCAGAACAGAACAGAACAAGACTTTTATTTTCACCCAAGTATATAACATATACAATTAGGGCAATATAACAAAGCAAAATTGTTAGTAAATTAGTAACTTCCGATAAATTTTACGTTAACACAATTGTGTAGATGATATACGGGGGGTATTTAAATAATAAGATACATAATCGGAACATATGATAATAATAATAATAATAATAATAATAATAATAATAATAATAATAATAATAATAATAATAATAATAGCAATAATGTGAGATCTATAATCAAAATCAAAATACCAAAAACTTGATAAAATTATCAAAATCACAATCATTATCATATCATATTCAAAATGATCATACTAATCATAATAATCATAATAATGATAATCGTCATAGTTATCATAATCATCATAATAGTGGCATTTAAGAAACAAATAATAGTACAGTTCTATAAGAGCATTTTAATACTAGCACTGGTAAAAATAATTAGTGGTTTGTGATCATAGTTGTGCGGTGACGTATTTTCGTTTGCACGCGGCGTTTCGGATTGAGAAATTGAAACGACTACGCGTTTTAAAAGGTTTACATTTTGCGTCAGAAATTTAATTCATTATCTATACTTAAAAGACATGTTGTTGCGAAAGACTGTGTGCGTTAGCGTTTATGGTGCTGGAGCTAGCTTTGTAACGGTTTCAGTCAACAGCAGTTATTTTTGTCATGATTTACGCTTGAGACTCCTTGAGTGCACCTGCACGCGAGGTCGATGTTGAACACAAAGGCAAGATGGAGGACCTATTGTGTGTGGTAATTACTCTAATCAGCTTTGCATTGCAGGATTACAATGGAGAATGCCGTTATCTGAGGGGTTAACATTAAATGACTGATGGGGCAAAAGCAAATTATAATTTGTGTGCTGGATAAGTTTAAAGGGAAGTAACAAAAGTATAATTATTAATTTATGTACTAGAACTGCTAGATTAATTAGGATAAAGAAACAGGATTGTAGGTGAAATATAGGTATCAGTTGTACTCATTTAGAATGCAACAGTTGTTTCCATTGCCTTAATTGAAATATAATATCAATATAGCAGGCAAAAATATTTAAAATGTTAACACTTGTACTTGAGTGGTACCATTTTGTACTACTCTTATATAATGCTGCAATTATTTCTGTTATATGAGTATAAGTATATAGCAATCTTACGTTAATATTGACATATAATTATGCAGTTATCATTTGGTACAAATACAGAATGAAGTTATTATTTACATTGCACAGTTTATATTTATATGCATATATTTCTAATTAAAGTAAATAATGTGATTAGTATATACATGCAAAAATATATACATTTGTGACCAGACAAATATTTTGATATATTGATTACACAAGTGTAAACGGTCACTTATATTGAGATAATATGTAAATATGTTATGCGGTTAAGAATAAAAATACATTGAAATAAAGGCAGTATTGTTACAAATTACAATATTAGAGTTGGTGTATTAGCTGGTGGCATTGGTAAAAACAGGTAGTTAAATAGATAACTTGCTATCGCTTAAACTTACTGAATATGTAGCGAATAAATTTGCTTGTATTCTTTAATAGTTGTAAGGAATTAGATGTTAGGATTTTAATAAGAGTAGCATCATAAAAATCATGTCCTAAGAATTGTTCTCTTTCAGATTTAAAGAAATCACAGTTTAGTAGATAGTGATGTTCGGAGCCAACTTGACCAGAGTTACAAAGTCTGCATATTCTTCATATTCAAAACTGTCCGAAATGTAAACATACCCAATAATCAGTCCATTTGACATATTCCAGACATCCAAATTCACACATCCTGTATCAAGATAATCCTTTAATTAACTATTGTGCCTGCTGATATTATGAGAGCTTGTTAACAATCATCTTTAATTAGGCAATGAATGCTGACAAACAGCTCGGTGTGTTTTCACAAGTTTGATAAACCATGATAAGAAATTGCTGAGTCTAAATACACATGGCAGCTGTGCCAGAATGGCTATTGAAAGGCAACGGTTTTGCGTCATAAATTCTGTGCTCTGTACATAAACCAGTCTCCACAAAGTATATAATTCACGTCTATATCAGTACCAATTGCTTGGTATGATTTGGGGACACGACGAAGTCGGCGTTTAAAGTAAAATGAGACTCGTTTGATGAAAACTTCATTACAAAAATCGGGTGCGGGGCAAAATTGTAGGTGCGGGCGCAGAAAAAAAAGAATTTTTTTTTTTTTCGATTTACGATTTTAACGTGCGGCAAATCCGACGAACATCTGATCAATTTGTTGTGGCCTAACATGTATATCAACTTTAATCAGATTTTTTTTGGAATCCCAGACTCCGTGGACCTCAAAGTCATCTCTCAGACGATCATTTGTAAAGCATACACCACACAGGGCTTTCATTAACTTTTGAAAACTGGAAGTTTGAACTTCCTGGCCTCTGATTTTGGAAGTTTTGCATATATTATTTGGAAGTTTAGACAGTATTGAGTCGCATAAATATGTTCATCAAACTTTTAACAGCATATATCACTACTCTTAGTACTGCTTTTGTTTTCCAGTCATGTTTTGACTTCATGTTTCTTTTCTTTTTTTTCATACCTATTGTAAACTTTGAATTTAATTATAATCCGGGCTCGTACCTGAGTGGACATTGTGGAAGTCCTCTCTCCCAAGTGTTGGATATTGAAGTCTTAAGCATTCTTTTTGAATTTTTTGTACTTCCATGGCTGCAATTTGGGAAGTCCTGTGACAAAAACTGGGAGTAAATTACTCCAAAACTTCCCTTAACGCAAGTCCTGACGACATGTTGAAAACATATACACTGTTAACTAATTGATTATTATTTATTTATGTGGCATAACATAATGCATGCGCTGATTGTTGCAGTAATAATTCCTTTATATATCAAACAAAGGTCTAACTAGCATTAAATAATAATATGTATAAGGTTTGTGATTAATTTTGTCAGACACCCTCATTTTTTGTCTGACACGTCTGATTGTCTGACAGGTTTCACACTGTCTGGAATTCTTTGTATTTCTTAACGTTTATTACATTTCAACTCATGTTGTTTAATTTGTACTTTCAGAACATGTATTAAGGTCGAGGAACCAAGAATGCAAAGCAAGCGTACAATCAGGAGACTGAAAAAACTACTTGTTGGTGTGTGTGATCCAAAAATGCTGCGGATGTAAACAAATAATCGTGAAACACCCAGGCCCATAACTCTGTCCTGCAATTTAGCAGAATAAGGCCCCTTTTTGTACTTAAAAAATTCAGGTTAAGGTTTGTCTGCAACAAGTTTATATATATAGTTGAAACTTCAGACATGTCTTCGGGGTCATTATGTGAGGTCACGACCAAGGCCTATGAGCTATCTGCAATTTAGCTGAATTCAGATATTCAGCTGAAACTTCTCACATGTCTTCAGGGTCATATTATAAGGGTACTAGCTAATGCCCATTACTGTGACCAGCATTTTAGCAGAATTATGACCCTTTTTGTACTTAGACATATTCAGGTTAAAGTTTGTGTGCAGGTACATATCCAGGGCTTTTATTAACTTTTGAAAACTGGAAGTTTGAACTTCCTGGCCTCTAATTTCAGAAGTTTTGCTCATAATATTTGGACTTTTTTGACATTATTGCGCTACAGAAGTCCTGAGCATTTCAGAAATGGTATATTAAGTATAAAATTAAAGTTTTTTTAAGGCCAGTTCTTTTTCATAAAGTGGTTATATGCCAATTTATTCAGTAAAAGAGGTATACATTTAGAAAAATAGCTTTATATTTCTTCTAACTTGTTCATCCTTACATGATGGAGCTTCCTTGGCTGCAAATTTTGAAGTTCTGCAACTTCTATGGCTGCAATTTTGGAAGTTCTGTGACAAAAACTAGGAGTAAATTACTTTCAAACTTCCCTTAAGGGAAGCCCTGCATATCTTTAACTACTACATATATTCAATTGAAATTTCACATACATTTTTATGGTCATTATGTATAGTCATTGACAGAATATTTTATACTTTCAAAGACTTTAAGTGTAGTGAATAGTCGAGAGCACTTTCCTGAGGCAGTTCTTGTTAATTCACATATTCACTGTAATATTTTAGACTTGTAATTTGACATGCTTAAAAAGATTATATGCTTATATTCTTTGAAAAAGGTTTAATTCAAGAAACATAACTTTTTAACTATTGAAAGATCTTTTAGAAACTTGATAGTTTAAAATTTGCTAGCTTACAGTTTGATTTTACCACATCAGTCCTCCTTATATTTTACATTATCTTGATCATGCTTTATGTTTTGAATCAATTGTTGTTTAATGAAGGCTCGGTATTAAATGTGAGAACGTTTTAACCGTTTTTACATATTAAATATTCATGAATGATCAAGTTAGTATCATTGAGATGTGGCTCTTACAAATTTAAATTATCCTAACTATGTTCAAACTTGACACATTGGCCTATTTGAATTGTTTTGTATTGCACTGTTATTATTATGCGGTACACTAATTCGTAACAATACATTTTTATATTGCGCTTTTTAAAACACAACTATCTGAATGGTTTGAAACTGTTTATGTTGAATTGTGGGTTAGATATATAGATTATAATGCCAATATGAAAACACAATGGTATGTCTGAATTGATTTGAAACCATAATATACACTTATGTTGTATGCTGGGCCAGACAAATAAATTGTATTGATTCCATGACAATACAGTTGTCTATTGGAATTTACAAGGATTGAAACTGTTATATATGCTTTATTCTGTGTCTGATACATGAAATATTATCAATATTATGAACGCAAGGTGGTATATTTCAGTATGTATTACTGTTATATATGTTGTATTCTGGACCGGAGGCCTATATTTACATGTTTATATTTTTTTTTGTAAATTCTGATAATATAGTCATACTAAAACGTATATGCTAGGTTAATTGGTCCAAACTTTGCAATACTGTAAGATTGGTATATCTACTGGTGGAGTTGTCTCGCATTTGATTCCATTGTCATACCTTGCTATCAGTAAAGGCTCTGTGCTATAGAGTCACATCAAGTGTTAGATTTGTCCACACTGTAATACATAAATGGATTTTCATAGTACATAAATGCATTGTCTGGTTAACATTATGCAAACAGGAACTAACACATCTATTGAATACCCTTTAACGACAACAGACATATGCTAATTACTAGTAAGTGTTATATTCTGCAAATGGCAATCCAATTTAAGTAAGAAAGGATTAAATGTGTTGTTGTATTAAAGAATGAACTTTAATTATGAAATATATATATATATGCTCCGAAGCTTGTCAGTAACATTTATAAAACATTTATTTTGTTTATTAAATTTTGCAATGCATCATGTATGTATAACAAACAGGACTTTTACATAAACGAAACCTACATGGGACCCATGCAAACAGTGTTAGCAAAACCCAACTGGTCCCTTATAGGATGCCCATAGAACACCCATATCGAAACCTGGATGGGTCCTAATTGGGCAGCTCATATGGGGCCAAGTGGGATTTTGCAAACACCTTTTGCATGGGTCCCATATGGGTAGACTATAATGGGGCCCATTTTGGATCCAAATAGGACCCACATATAACCCATAATGCAACCCATTTGGGACCCATGCCAGAACAGTTTGCAAAATCCCACATGGCCCCATATGGGTTGCCTATAAAGGACCTATATCAAAGCCAATATTGGACCTATATGGGTAGCCGATATAGGATTCACCTTGGGTCCAAATGGGACTCACACTGGTCCCATATCGCAACCCATCTGGGACCCATTCAAAAACAGTTTGCAAAATCCCACATGGCCCCATATGGGTTGCTTGACACTTCGAGCCATCCGGAAATTTGACCCTCACGAATTACAGCCAAACGACAGATGTATATGAATATATAGCAGTCAAACATCGGTCCCTAAAGGAGACTTCGAGCCAACAAGAAATTCGAGACAAGGGAGTTCGAGGCATCGGGAGTCGACTGTACTGCGAAATATCGAATACAGTAATAAGCAAATGCAGCAACATATTATGAATGAATATACAAGGTAAAACGAAATCACATAACCAAATAAACAACAAATACTATAAACATTGATACTAATGGTTATTTGCCACATGTAACCACAATTTAAAAATATGCCAATTTGTTGGTTTGTGTCAACAATTAATGCGAGTTATTGTCGTTATATAAAACTTACAATTATGCATATGGTTCAAATAACAAGCAACAGTCATGACACGCTTAATTATATTTGCGTAAATATTCATTTCGTAATTTCACACTTATTTTGGAGCGCAATGTATCTTTAAGGTAACACTATCCAGTTACAACGAAACTAAAATTATCCTCAATAAACATTCAGGAAAAAACAAACGATTACACACGGGGACTACCTCAGCTCTATTTATATTCCATGAATGCTTGTTTTGCTTTCGTAACTTTAAAACTTTAAAAAACTATTGTCGGCTTAGATTTAGCTGATAATGAGCGGATAAACTTTTTAATAAAAATAGAAAGAAGCACTATTTTCCGTTTATTACGGAATCCTTTTTCCGCCGGTTAAAATTTCGCAATGTGCAACACGATATGACAACTCAAAACTTTAACTTTTATAATCTGCAGATCTCACACACAAACAAAACGTGAACACACGAAATGTGGACGATAATTACTGCCAAAAATTTGCGTGTCAATAAAATTGCACAGAGCGATAATTATCGACCGAATATCAAATTGTTGCTCCCGACAATCGACAATTATAGCGACAAGGACCTCAATCATTAGCCCCAATGTCATAGGTTTGAACACCGATTACAGAGTCTGATGACATAACGAACCTTGATATAATAAATAAGTAAATAATTACCTTAACCTTGTTATAAATTTTAGAATAAGACTTTAAAAATTTTTGATAAAATCTCGTTATTTTCTTGAGCACTTAACAGGAAAGTATGGTGGCATAAGATAACCAGATACCTTTCGATTAATTTCAAGAACAGTTTTCAGAGTTTCGTAAGAATATACGCATATTGATGAAAACGTGTTTCTGTCCATTTCACTTACGGTCACCATATTGAATAAAAACATCACGTTAGTGTATCGAACTGCAGACGGTAACTAGTTGAACATTGTAAACGAAAGGCTAAATAGTTTCTTGATTGTTCGGAAATGCTAATGAAACAAAACAACAAAATGTGCATGCATAACTTCGCGAATAAAGATTCAGATTGTCGTATGCACTAGTGGCCACTGATTTGACTTGTTTTCACTGATAACCAGTAACTATTTTCACAAAACGTCAAAATATTCGCGAAAGTTGTTCAGGTAATCGCAAAGGATTTTCATGTTTCCGTAAAAAATTACAATAATGGAAAAGTACTTGATTATCCTCTGCAGATGTATGACACCACATGACATAAAAACGGAAAAGCACTAAAGACAAAGGAAGTACCAAGTAGACGGGTAGTAGAAGTAGCGGAGTAATGGATTTCGTTCAACCAACCGACACACGATGAAAGCTGATGGCCAGCAAAACAAGAGGTAGAATAATGCTAGCAACTATCAACTATCTTTCTATTCGAGGCATTCTCGAGGTACATGTGAAGGAAACAGGAAGTAGAATTAGGGAACCAGTCTCTTTGTGTGCCAGCCGTCATTGTAAAACATAACCATTCTACGGAAACATCACGTAAAGTTAGGGACGTATTCTTTTTCTGTACAAGCCATCATTGTACAAAGCTAAGGTACCGCAAAACAGGAAGCAAAATAAGGGACCAGGTCCCGTCCTTATTTTCAATTCTGTAATTTAGTGGAGAAAAGGTGTGTAACAAGAGGTAGAGTGGTAATTTAAGGTTAAGGTGCACAGTATCTCCCACAATATGGGCTCTTGATTAACACTTGTAACAATTCTGTTAACAAAAGCAGTATTCTCAAATGCACTAACAACAGTAAGTGGCAAATCTAATTCAAGTGCACTTTTAAGCGGTCGACGAAAACTGCCACTGGCACACGAGAACAGGAGAACAGGAAGTAAAAGGAGACATTCTGAATCCGCTGAGGACGTTGGTATAGGGAAAGATCCAGCTCAAAATAACAGTGTGCTGCAGCAAGGTTCTGATCTCCGTTTGGCTGGTCAATGGATGAGGACCACAAGAGGTTGTACATGTACAGCAGACTGATTTGAGATTCCGTAACTCAAAACAGTCGAGAGTTATCCAATTGCATAAATATATGTATGTTTAATTTAATAAAATAAAAAAATCAAACAATTATTAGCTTACATGAATATGTTATTTTTCTGTATAATTTGCATAGTATTGGCAATATTTACCGATTTAAATAGAAAACGGTTATTTCGATGATAACCTGACAAGAGTAGGTAGCCTACATTGTCTAATAATTTAACAAACTAATGACAATATATGCTTATCGTTTGTTTTTATATTATCAACGTTTTAACTTAGTTAATTGCAGTATGATTTGATGCTATTTTTCGTCGCGCTTTGCTGCGCGTTAAATTAAATTGGAACACAAAGACATTTTTTGTCAGGTATGGTAACGTAAAAGGCAAAAACGTATAATTTAAAAACACAACAAAAAATACGCAAATATCGCACGTTCCCTTGCCAGTTTTGCGCCCCAGTTGTTGAAATAATCGCGCACAATACAGCAATCCCTACTTCACAAAATCTCGCAGCCATTTTTACTGCGTCTTTACAACAGCCAGTCGATTTTAAAACTGGTAGAAAGATCTCGCACAGTACATACATAATTTCAAGAACTCGCAGAAGTTATTAGACAAATAGTTACGTTTTACAATCAGAAGTCACGCTTTTGGCTCCAGTATTGATCTGTTCTATAAAACCCGGTTTCGACGCGGAAGTAAATATCCAATTAAAAAAGCTAAAACACCGGACCGTGGAATAAATGTTAGTCCAGATAGAAAGGGGGGATTTTGGTACGCTGAATAAATTTTCCTGTTACAACCGTCATAATTTAAAGCCTTTGTTATCCATATTATATAAACAGAACAAAACAGAACGTATGAATAAAGGTCGGAGAGACATGCACTAGGAGTATTCATGTAGGAAAATGACAAAAACGTAGTTGTTACATTTCTACCCGTGCCTTCGAACGTGTATATAAGATCCAACATAAAGCAAAAATGGAGATAACTGTTGCAAACTCATGAACTTTCAAAACGAGAATAAAACGAGTTGTTACGAAGTCAGTGGCCATGGATTATTACACGTTATTTGTTCATAATGCTCCCCGAATAATGTTGCCCTCTTGCTCGCCTGTCCTTCTGTTCCTCCGTTTTTCCTGCTTGTTTTCTGGTATAGACTATTCACTAGCAACAACTAAACACTTTATGGGAAACGTCGTTGTTGTTTTTTACAAATAGGCGTGCAGCGTATCAGGACCTTTCGTTTGAGTGATTTTTATTGGAGTTACGAGACTTTGAAAGTATGTCATACACAATTCTTGTCAGGTTTATTTCTCAGCACTGACTCAGTGGAATGTCATGAAACTTTCTGGCAAGACTCATTACAAACAGGAGGTGCGCATAACATAACACACTCTTGTTATTTTTGGTTTGGTTATGGGTCTTTGAATGTAGATGAAGTTAGTATTCAGTGCACAATTATTGCTGTTTTTTTTTCAGTCACCACTGACCCGATTACAATAAAACGTAGTGGTAAAGTTTATTATTAATTCTAGGCTACAAAAGTGTCAGAATAATCTCATTCATGTTTATTTTCTTGGAAGCTTAAGTACCAAGAGCCGAGCAGCTTAAAACCATGATGTTGCAATTCAGTGATTGCTTTTGGAAATGTTGGCCATTGATTAATATTACAATGAGTTTTATCAAAGGCTTCGGTACCAAGTGGAGATGATCATATCGTCTGTATGTGCAGCTTTCAAGGTACTTGCTCAAAGATTTTCGCATTTTTGAAAAGTGTCATTTAATGTCTTAACTGCTAAAAACTAAATAAGTTGCAGTGACCAAATTCAAATATAGCATAACGACAAAACAACTGCCGTCGCCGGGACTCGAACCAAGTCCGCCGGGATACACAATTTGTCGCTCTAACCATTGCGCCATTCTGACAGCCAATAATTAGAGAGAACTTTTAACAATGTTTAAGTGATACACGTGTTTTCCAAAATACCTATGAAAAGCGCTACAAACGCCTTATAATTTTATCCATTTCAAATGATGATTTTTCATAAACGACAATATATTTCCAATACATATATATTTCGTTGTCGGTAGTGTTTTTTTCGCTTTTTTATATTGTATTTTTTTGTTTTTGGATCTATGATAATTAATGAAAATAGTAAATTTGTCAATCTGTGAACAGGTCCCTTTAATTATTTTTGTCGTACCATTTCTATAAATCTACATAGACCGATTTAGAAGGAATAGTAACGATGTACGCCCGCTTTGAAATTGTCAAACAATCGAGTTTTAACCTAGTAATATCTTAAAAGATATGCGTTTCGTTGCTATTTATGTTTGTTCATTTAATGAATTTATTGTAGTATTCGAACCCATTATGCGTCACTTTCATAAAATTGTTCCTTTTTGTAAAAATCGCACTTCCAATATCTATCTCAACATGTCCAGATGGTAAATCAGTATATTAATAGCGTTGTTTTTTCAGTTTATGAATAATTCCTCTCTCACAGAGTAAGTACACAACACTTCGCGTGATTTTACAAAGTCGTCCAATTTAACTTTACAGCCCGTAAAAAAGAAACTGAGAACCGTTTTTAAACATGGTCTAATTGATAGTACAGGTATATTAAACGATTTAAACTGCAGACGATAACAGCGTGTTTGCAAACAGAAAAGCAGGATTCCACCTATTTACTATAAATGGTTGATGCCCTCATTATCCACAAAATTTAAACCGATAATACAAGACAGAGTATTGAGAACCACAAACTACATATTTATGTGATTGTCGTTTTAACGGTGGTTTAAACTGTTGACCTAGTAATTTGGTATTAACTCTGTAATGTATAAATGTTCGTAATCGTAAGCCTACTAATTAGGTAGGTTTAAATATCTTCCAATGGACTAAGCTTTATGTTTTTATTTGGGCATGTTTCTTAAAATTATTCAGTTTAATTGCTACAACCACAAGAAATAGTTAACTAATATATGCTCAATAAACCGCAGATGAGGGACATTATCACGTTCTTCACACAAAACAATATTTGTTTCTATTTGTTTTAAACACTTCATTTGTATCGAAGACCAGTTTCAGTTGGAAAACCTATCTTATTTAAAATCTTTTATAATTGATTTGATGAACTTTTAAAACGAAATTGCTTTGGATCATGCATATTAAATATATTTTTTATTGCATTACTTTGTATTGTCTCATGTTGTGTTTGCATAATACAGAACAGAAAGAACATAATATATGCGTGTTTGCGTTTGCTTTTGACTGTCATTTATTCATTTTGTATTTATAACTATATGAAATGAAAGCTGGCAAATGTATATATCGAGTAATGTTTGTTGTAAGCATAGTTTCTAAAATATAGAACGAGGAAAATATTTTTTACAACAGATACACTTTCTTGACCGGAAGTTTTGTGCATATCGTTCACTTCTATTTTATCTTTAAATAATGTTGGAGAAAAATAAAGAAAAAGATATGAAGTGTTTGCAGTTGTAAAAACAGACAGAAAGAAAAAAAAAAGAAAAAAGGAAACAATAACTACAACACAATTAACTTATTAGCAAACTTATCTTAAAATACATCAGTTGTTTATAGTTTATGAAGATTCGCCGTGCGGTTTGCCCGCTCCATATTTTGGATCGCCCTGGGATGGTATACGTAATCATTGTCCACCCTTTAACCATGTTTATTTTCCATAGCTATTCATAATGAATCGGATTCATTTGTAAATAAAATACAACTCCATCATGTGTTATCGATATTAAAGTACTTAACTCAAAGCTTCCTCATACGCCTATACTGATATTTCCTTGGTATTTAATGATCTACTAGTAGCGTTGCTGGTTAATGGTCATCAAAATTCGAAATATAATGTTGCAATATTTTGTATTGTTTTATTTTATTAATGGTTTTTGAGCGTTTAACTTGTGCCTTAAAACGGCGTTTATTTTATTATGTTAGGATACAAAAAATGTTTGTTGCTAAGGTATAGGAAAAACAAACAGTCTGTAAGTACAGAAATTATGTCATACGCGTAATTTTACCCGACTTGCATGTTTATGCAGTCTGGAGACAAATGTTTGTTTTCATCCCCTGTTTTTTCTTTTAAGCAGTTTTACATTGCATGTTATACGCTCGTATTTCAAACACATTTGAAGCGCTCCTTGTAAACGTTCCATTTGAATGAGACATTTACACACGGACAAAACGAATGCACCCGTGAACATTTTTTAACTGCTTAAATATAGAACACATTCAGTGCCTAATCTCATTCGTATCTGTTTTGCAGTTAGTCATTTTTTTTGCAGTACAATGGGACAATGCGAAGACATTAAAAAAAAAAATACGACATGAAGTAGATAAATATTGAATGATTGAACTTTTGAATCTTCTATGCAATCATGACATTGGCACAAATGTGCGCTTAGTAAAAGAATACATCTTTATATCAGGCACTTCAAAATTAATCATAATATTCAGAGTTAATTACAACATAACACGGTAACGACAATGGTCGGTCTCATCCGTAATATACTGCTTCAGTCTCTTAATAATGTCTACACATTCCGGAAAACACAACAAAAACATTCACTTTATGGTTTCCTTCGTATGACTCCTTTAATATCCAAGTCATAGCGTCACGTTTTCGTCGCCTCGTTTAATTACGTTGCGCAACGTGGCAGGTACGTTCTTCAACGTGGCCGTAACGCGCCACAGCGTGGCACAAGCTAGCAGGTGCGAAGTTCAACGTAAACGACAAATCTGAATTTTGAAATTTCTCTACGTTATACCACACCGTACTCTATACGTAGTTGTGCAAGTGGCACAACGTAGAAATTGTCGAATGCTACGTTGTTCTCTACGTTTTAAGTACGACACTTCACCCTCTACTCTGGTTATTGTTACGCTTATGCAAAATTGCGTTGTTATAACGCATATAATAAAGTCAAATCGGAAACACCTATTGAATTTTAATGTTCACCTAAGGTAAACAACAAAATTATTAAGAGTTAAAATGCACAATGTCACTTACCTCGTGTAAGTCCTTTGTTCTGCAAGAAAGCGCGCGAAATTTATGGTGACATGTACAACGTCACGTCACCAATATGGAAAGCGTGGGTGTTTTTATTGCCATATAAAAAACTTTGTATTGTAGCGCAGAGAACTGTGATATCTTTAAAAGTTTCGTAGCGCATAACAACAAAACAAAGTATTTGTATCGCGAACGATGTGCGATTAACATTGCCTCTTAAAATAATATGCACTATTTTGGGCAATTTAACCCGTCCGCAGCTTATTAAACAAGTTTGTTCTGCGGTGCTATGTCGAAAACGATACACGCTCGAGATTTGTGATATTAAAAGACGGCGCGGCTTCGCAGACCGTCTAAAAATTGATTACAACTTTACAGAAAGTGATTGACAAATACGTGCCAAAACGGCGCGTAATAACGTGACACAATGACTGGGCCTTAATCCATGGCATATATCATTTTCTGGGGTGGGGGTGGGGGTGGGGGTGGGGGGGATAAATGTTGAAGTTGCATTAAGAGACTAACATTTCCGATAAACAATGTATACTTTTACATGTTAGCCTGCACGTGCACTATGCAACGGCGTCGTTGTGTGTGGCTATTAAACAAATGTTCAATAAATGTTTCGTATTTTATTTTCTAAACGCGTGGCTTTTCTGTTGATATAACGCAAAGTCCATTACGACCTTACACTATCACATACATTTTACGATGCATTTTTAGCTCTCAGATAGTGAAACATTTCTATAAGTTAATGCATTGTATAAATTGAACGCCATAATTATGTGCATTTACGAACTACTAAAAACAAATCCAAATAAAGGGTGGACGTTATGAATTACAAAATCCCTATACATTCTTCAAACGTATCAGAGAGAAAAGCTATTATTTTGGTTACTTCCGCATTGCCAGAGGCGGTAGATGTCAACCGACGTAAACCATCTGACCAGAACATATTAAATAGATCTCAGTAGATGTAGCTTTGCATATATCTCTCTTAACAAACAGCGATTTTAACTGATTATTCTAACAGTGCATACCGCAGTTATTCATTTAAAAGCAAGCTGAAAAATGAATGCGAGTGAGTTTGTACAATGTTCAACCGCCAACAATTCTGTAATTTAAACGCCTAGCGAGGTATTGAATAGACAAATGTGTCGCAAACGACTTCGGCCGCATGCTTCACAGCTACCTGAATTATATTGACAAGTCTTGCTGCAAAATGATATGTCAAAAAGTTTGGCGATTTG
This sequence comes from Congeria kusceri, assembly GCA_027627225.1. Classification (NCBI taxonomy): domain Eukaryota; kingdom Metazoa; phylum Mollusca; class Bivalvia; order Myida; family Dreissenidae; genus Congeria; species Congeria kusceri. The sequence goes on from CM051037.1 coordinate 28,199,144, forward strand.
TAATTACTCTGTTAGTTTAAATTTTGCCTTATAACAAACTTCTATTTCTTGATTCAAAGAGAAAACGGCTCTTTTGATGATAACATTACAAGAATAGGTAGCCTACATTGACAAATAATTTAACAAGCTAATGACAATATTTATTGTTTATTTGATATTATCAACGTTTCAACATATTTTAAGTGCAGTATGATTTGATGCAAATTTTCGTCCCGTTAAATCAAATTAGAACACAAAGACATTTAATTTTTGTCCGGTATGCTTACGTAAAAAAGCAAACAATAACGCACACTTAAAAACAACAAAAACGCAAAACAAAACAAAAATATCACATACCCTAGCCAGTTTTGCGCCCCAGTTGTTGAAATAATCGCGCACAATACGGCAATCCCTACTGCACAAAATCTCGCAGCCTTTTTACTGCGTCTTGATAACAGCGTGTCGATTTTAAAACTAATAGAAATAAATTGCACAGCTCATATACAATTTCAATAACTTACAAACAGGTCTTAGTCAAACAGTTAAGTTTTACAAAATGAAGGCACGCTTTTGGCTATAGTAATGTTCTGTTTGTTACCGGCGGAAATAAAACCCTGAGGATCGGACCGTGGAATAAATTTTCGTCGAGGCAGAAAGGGGGATTTCGGTACTCTCCTAACATTTTATTGTTTCAACCGTGGTAATTTGAAGCCCTTCTTGCACTTAATTTTCAAAACAGAATAAAACAGAACGTTTTAATAAAGGATGGAGTGACATAAACTAAGAGTATCATAAGAGGAAAATGATGAAAACGTTGTAACTACATTTCTTTCGTGCCTTTTAGCGTGTTATAAAAGATCCTGCATACAGGAAAAATTAAGATAACAAATGCAAACTTTTAAACTTTCGAAACGAGAATAAACCGAGTTGTACGAACACAGTGGCAATGGATTTACACTTTATTTGTTAATAATGCTATACGAATAATTTTGCCCGTCTGTTCTTTCGTCCGTCCTTCCTGCTCGTGTTCTTGTCTGGACTATTTACTAGCAACTACTTAACACTCTATGGTAAGCTTTGTTACCACGAAGAGGAGTGCATTGTACCAGGACGGTCGCTTGAGTGATTTTTATTGGAATTGTGCACTTAGTACTGGTAAACCCATAAGATCGGCTAAGATTGCCAGGAAATGCGTAAGCAGGTTAACTCACTGTGATGTGACCGAAATACTGTTAAAAACTGCAAAAACAAAACATAAAAAAAACAACACTAAACATTATTAACCGATTCCTTCTCATAATTCTTCACATTCCGGAAGATACAGAAACCCTTCACAGTGTGGGTTCCTTCTTAGGACTGCCGTAAACAATGGCATTGCATATGCTGTTAGGCATCAAGTGTAGAAGTTGCATTTTGTTTCAGCGTAGATGCATTGGTTAGATACTAATTTGCGATATACGATGTATAACAACGAAGGTAATCACGTTTTCCGGCACGGGGACTATGCAACGTCAGTGTAGTATGCGGCTGTTAAACAAATGTTCAATACATGTGTTGTGTTTTGTTTTTCGTAACGCATGTTTTTTGTTGGTGATAATACACAAAGTTCATTACGACCTTACGATATCGCATGAAATTTACGAAGCGTTTGTAGCTCGATCGATAGTAAAACATGTTGCTGGGTTAATAGGAGTCCATTGTATAAGTTGAATGCCAAACTTATGTGCAGTCACGAACTGTTAAACTGTTGCAAACCAATCCAGTCAAAGGACATACGAAATTATAAAATCCCCATCCATTGTTAAAACACATCAGAGATCTTTGAAAATGAATTTGGTAACTTTGGCATTTCTAGGGGTGATGTTTATTAATTCCGATGTTAACAAACAGACCAGAACAGATTCAATAGATCTCAGTAAATATGGCTTTACAAAAATATATCTTAACCGACATCGATTTTCAATTGATATTTCTACCGATGAAAATAGAACAAGCGAACTCAACCAAATACCTCACAGCTACCTTAATTATTGGAGCTTAGTTTACATTCTCATTGTAAAAAGATTGGCGTTGTGTTAAAACTAGTTTTTTTTAATTAAGTTGCCGCATCATAGCACGAATACAAAGTTACATCTTACTTGCGTGAATTGGACCAAGGCGTTGAAGGTGTTTTGCGATTTACAATGTTTATGTAAATGCGGCACTGCATTAAACCTTATAATCGTTCAAATATATCGGTCACCGTATGAATGCGCACTGCATTAAACTTTATAATCGTTCAAATATATCGGTCAGCTTATGCGATTATACCGCAAACTTTCTGTTTTAATTTGCCAGTGTTTTGGTCAATAAGGATCAACATTTCTAAATACAACTACTGCAAGAACCGTGTTTATGTTCAATATACTTGTACATAAATCCGGTCCTTTTTATTATCTGCTTCTTACGGGACAATACAAATGCAATATTTGTCTAAGACAGTTTAAGTTCTGTTCCTTGGTCGGTTCTCTATCAAAGTTGCTCAAATGCTTCCGCTCCATTAAAAAACATTTTACCTTATATGGCTATATCAAAAGCTTTGAAAATATGCTTGTCAAAACCACGGGTAGAATTTCAAAATAATTTCACAGAAATGTTCCTTGGGTGTTTTTTTTACCAAAGTTGCTCGAGTGGTTCTGGTCCGTTTAAAAACATGGCCGCCAAGGGGCGGGCCATTTTTTCTTACATGGATTTATTAAAAACTTTGAAAATCTTCTTGACAGAAACCACTTTTTGGATATCAAAATAATTTCAAAGAAATGTTTCATGGGTGGCTCCCTATCAATGTTTCTAAAATGGTTCCGCTCCGTTGGAAAACGTGGCCCTTTTTCTGTGTATAGCTGCAAACAAACCAGTGCATGGATTTCGAAATAATTAAAAAAAAGTTCCTTAGTTGGTTCTTTACTAAAATACTTTAAAGTATTTAGGTTCGTTTAAAACATGGCCACTAGAGGGTCGGCCTTTTTCCTTTTATAACATGTCAGGGTCCTTTCGCTTCTGACACTTCTAAATTAATAAGCCAGTGGAGCGATACTGGCACTCGTGTGCCTCTTTTTTTCCACTAGTATAAAACTCACTTTATCCAGTCAATGTGTGTTTCCTTACTTTATGCATACATTAAAGTCGACATCGACGGGATTTCCGTTAATTGTAACTACGTATTAAACAAAGATAATTTCCTATTATGTTCAATATATTTTATTGCCGAAAAATAGGAACCGAACTTACGATATAGCAACGAGTACTTTAATGGAGTTTTCTTTACGCTATATGCTATGGTATCAACGTCGCGCATGCGCGTAACGGTACATCATAGACAGTTAATTAATTTCGCCTTTACTACTACTAATTTTCCATCAATGATCACAGATACTATAATAATGAAATATATGTATATGTGTTCCCTGCAATCATGTTTGACAATGTCTCAATATTATTTCTCTATACATTAACTGCACTTTTAGCTCACCTGAGCAAAAAGTGCTAATGGTGAGCTTTTCTGATCGCCCTTTGTCAGTCGTTCGTGCGTCTGTCCGTGCGTGCATGCGTGCGTCCGTCTGTCGTCAACTTTTCATTCAAACAACATCTCCTTCTAAACCACTTGGCAGATTTTTACCAAACTTCACAGGAATGATCCATGGGTGGCCAACTATTATAGTTGTTCAAATCTGTCCGGTCCGCTGTATATGTATGTCACCAGAGCTAAACTAGATTTTAAAAGTTAAAACTGTAAAAATCTTCTCCTATGAAACTGCAAGGCTCAGAGCTTTCATATTTGATTTGTGAATCCTCTAGTGGTCCATTACAAAGATTGTTCAAATTATGCCCCTGGGGCCAAACCTTGCCTCACCCGGGGGTCACATGGTTTATATAGAATATAGCAAAACGACTTAAAAAATCTTCTCCTCTGAAACTTCGTGGCTCAGAGGTTTCATATTTGATATGCGACATTTTCTCTTGTTGCTCTTCAAAGACTGTTGAAAGGTAATCAAAAGAGGAAGTCTAAAGGAATACATAAAAAAACAAAAGGACCAAAAAGGCCCTGAGTCGCTTACCTGAGTTTTATCAATCATAATGGCTTGTTCAACTTTAATTGTGTTTTCAGAGGTGCTTGAAGTAAAAAGTGGACATCAGAGGCGGCTATGTTTTCTAACAAATCACAATGATTTAGGGGAGTTTAGTAGAGGGTCAACCAAGGTAAAAAATTGTAAAAACTATTTTCAAATTCAGTTAGCGGTTTTTGCTAAGAAGATTTTTTATCTTAGGGTTTTTGTTGCCATGGCAAACAGAGTTTTTCAATATTGTATTCATTTAAAGGAATTTGGTAGAGGTCTATATATCCCAGAAACATTGCTGCTAAGTTTGATTAAAATCCGCTTAGCTGTTGCAGAGAAGAAGTTCTTTGAACCAATTGTTGACTACCAGCAGCGGACGACGGACGCCGGACAGTGACTGATCATAATAGCTCACCATTGAGCATGTGCTTAGATGAGCTAAAAACTACACCATAAAATAACTTTACACTGATAAGCACACACATGTATTTATATTCCGGACAAGTATATATATATAAGTTGGCAATTGATATAACCTTAGGTGTAAATTATAGAAGTTGTGTTTTGCTTCAGTGTATATGCATTGGTTGCGTTACTGAGTAACATTTGCAATATTCCAAAACTTTGGTAAACATCAGGTTTACTACATCTGTTATATGCAATAGCTCAAGTAAATCTTTCCTGAATGCTTGTTTTACATTTTATAAAAGCTCTGCTTATATGTTGACGTTTGTATTTTGGTACAATGCAACCTTACAAGATCACAAAAATGAGGATGCATTTTTGGGGCTAAAATAGCGAAACATTTCCTTTTTATAATTATGTATATTCACGAACTTTTAAACTATTTCGACCTCCCCCCCCCCCGTATTTGGTTACATCCGCATTGCAAGGGGATTTGGATGTCAATTCAGTTGTTAACAGTTCAACTTGAACAGTCTGAATAGATGTCAGTAAATGTGGCTATGCAAAAATATCTCTTTACTAACAGCGATTTTGCAACTGATTATTCTACCTATGTATACAAAAGATAAACGAATGCTTTACGGCTATCTCAGTTTTCGTGACATTGTTTTCAAGCAAGTCCCATTGCACAATGTATGGTAAAATGATCGGCGGTGTGTAACCACTCCTTTATTTTAAATTAGCTTTTCGCTACATACAAATGCACGAATACAAAATTGCATCTTTTTTGCGAATTGGAAGGATAACCATATACCAACGCGTGGAAAGCTGTCTGTCATTTACAATGTATGTGTGAGATAGGCACTACATTAGAGTTTATAAGCGTTTAAACACTGACGTATACATTGGTCAGTATAAAATATTGTTGAGTCCATACCGCAAATGTCCTGTTTTAATTTGGCAGTGCTCTGTCTATAAATTACAAATATTTAAGTACCACCACTACATGGGAAGATCTAAATGGGTATCGTAATTGACGAGCTATTTACATGATATAAACCCGATCTTTTTACCGCGTGCTTCGTACGGAATAATGCCATAATGATATTTGTTTAGAGCGTTTTAAGTACAGTCAAACCCAATAGTTGTATGCAAACTTCATTGATTATCGGTTTACATGTTAAATTTGTATAACGAATATTTTGAAACCATTTCTTTTTTATTGGCAGCGGAAAGAAACTGTAAAGTTAATTGAAATGGATATTTAATACTAATAGCATAATTACCAATTAGTTTGATTGTTTTGTTTGTGTTTTTTGTTTCAACAGGAAAAAAATACCACTATTTTCCTATGCATTGATTGTTTTTATGCCCAAGAAAGTGTGTATATTGAAATCGAACCATCCGTCCGTTCGTGCGTCCGTGCGCCCGTCTGTCGTCCGTTTTACGGTCCGCCAAAGGTTAATTTTTTATCATGTCACATATCTGAATACTATAAACAGTAATTACTTGAAACTTAAACAGTTTCTTTCTGAACTAGAGAAAGCAACCCCCATATCTCTGTTTTGTATTATAACAGATTAATGCCCCTTTTTTAACAAAGACATTTTAGTTAAAGTTTTTCATTAAGTCTAATGTTGTATTTGTTAACGCATTTATTGTTAATTGTTGCTAATCGTACTTTTGAAAGTGCATTGAAATGTGTATACAACTACATAAATTCATGGTATCTTCTGAGACAGTTTGATGGGTAGTTCCTGTACTCTGCGTTGTTTAGGGTATATGACTGTACATCACTGTGACATCCTATCTTCCACGCTACAATAAGGAATTTTGTGACATCCTATCCTCCACTCTAGGGTATATGACTGTACATCACCGTGACATCCTATCTTCCGCGCTACAATAAACAAGTTTGTGACATCCTATCCTCCACTCTAGGATACTTGACTCTACATCACCGTGACATCCTATCTTCCACGCTACAACAATCAATTTTGTGACATCCTATCCTCCACTCTAGGATACTTGACTCTACATCACCGTGACATCCTATCTTCCACGCTACAATAAGCAATTTTGTGACATCCTATCCACCACTCTAGGATACTTGACTCTACATCACCGTGATATCCTATCTTCCACGCTACAATAAGTAATTTTGTGACATCCTATCCTCCACTCTAAGATTCTTGACTCTACATCACAGTGACATCCTATCTTACACGCTACAATAAGGAATTTTGTGACATCCTATCCTCCACTCTAGGATACTTGACTCTACATCACCGTGACATCCTATCTTACACGCTACACCAAGCAATTTTGTGACATCCTATCCTCCACTCTAGGATACTTGACTCTACATCACCGTGACATCCTATCTTCCACGCCACAATAAGGAATTTTGTGACATCCTATCCTCCACTCTAGGATACTTGACTCTACATCACCGTGATATCCTATCTTACACGCTACAATAAAGAATTTTGTGACATCCTATCCTCCACTCTAGGATACTTGACTCTACATCACCATGACATCCTATCTTACAAGCTACACCAAGCAATTTTGTGACATCCTATCCTCCACTCTAGGATACTTGACTCTACATCACCGTGACATCCTATCTTCCACTCTACAATAAGGAATTTTGTGACATCCTATCCTCCACTCTAGGATACTGGACTCTACATCACCGTGGCATCCTATCTTCCACGCTATAATGAGGAATTTTGTGACATCCTATCCTCCACTCTAGGATACTTGACTCTACATCACCGTGACATCCTATCTTCCAAGCTTCAATAAGGAATTTTGTGACATCCTATCCTCCACTCTAGGATACTTGACTGTACATCACCGTAACATCCTATCTTCCACGCTACAATAAGCAATTTTGTGACATCCTAGCCTCCACTCTAGGATACTTGTCTCTACATCACCGTGACATCCTATCTTCCACGCTACAATAAGGAATGTTGTGACATCCTATCCTCCACTCTAGGATACTTGACTCTACATCACCGTGACATCCTATCTTCCACGCTGAAATAAGCAATTTTGTGACATCCTATCCTCCACTCTAAGATACTTGTCTGTACATCACCGTGACATCCTATCTTCCACGCTACAATAAGCAATTTTGTGACATCCTATCCTCCACTCTAGGATACTTGACTCTACATCACCGTGACATCCTATCTTCCACGCTTCAATAAGGAAGTTTGTGACATCCTATCCTCCACTCTAGGATACTTGACTGTACATCACCGTAACATCCTATCTTCCACGCTACAATAAGCAATTTTGTGACATCCTATCCTCCACTCTAGGATACTTGACTCTACATCACCGTGACATCCTATCTTTCACGCTACAATAAGGAATGTTGTGACATCCTATCCTCCACTCTAGGATACTTGACTCTACATCACCGTGACATCCTATCTTCCACGCTACAATAAGCAATTTTGTGACATCCTATCCTCCACTCTAAGATACTTGACTGTACATCACCGTGACATCCTATCTTCCACGCTACAATTAGCAATTTTGTGACATCCTATCCTCCACTCTAGGATACTTGACTCTACATCACCGTGACATCCTATCTTCCACGCTACAATGAGGAATTTTGTGACATCCTATCCTCCACTCTAGGATACTTGACTCTACATCACTGTGACATCCTATCTTCCACGCTACAATCAGGAATTTTGTGACATCCTATCCTCCACTCTAGGATACTTGACTGTACATCACCGTGACATCCTATCTTCCACGCTACAACAAGCAATTTTGTGACATCCTATCCTCCACACTAGGATACTTGACTCTACATCACCGTGACATCCTATCTTCCACGCTACAACAAGCAATTTTGTGACATCCTATCCTCCACACTAGGATACTTGACTCTACATCACCGTGACATCCTATCTTCCACTCTACAATAAGCAATTTTGTCACATTCTATCCTCCACTCTAGGATACTTGACTCTACATCACCGTGACATCCTATCTTCCACGCTACAATAAGCAATTTTGTGACATCCTATCCTCCACTCTAGGATACTTGACTCTACATCACTGTGACATCCTATCTTCCACGCTACAATAAGCAATTTTGTGACACCCTATCCTCCTCTCTACAACAAAAAATTTCGTGAGATCTTATCCTCAACGCTACAACAAGCAATTCCTTCACATCCTATCATCCACGCTACAACAATACGATGAACTGTCACACATTGGTTTTGATAATATAAAGTAAAAACACAGGACGTTAATACATTGATAAATAAGACTTGGAACGTATAATGTTGAAGACACCTAATTGAGTACTCTGTGGTGGGTGAGTTGTTGGTACAAGTAATAAAGCGATCTTCATGTTAGCTCGCCGACAGCTCGAATGATTTCATATGCACAATTTGACACAACATTTGTTTTGCTTTGGCTTTTAATAAACTAACCAAAGCTGTTTACGTCCACAATACACAGCACACGCATGAATAATCGAACGATACTAAATATATGCAAAAATACTAGGATTGGAACATTAGCCATGGTATCCTACTTTGACAGAGGTTTTTGTCAAGGACCAATAACTGTGGTCATATTTCGCGTTGATAAATTTGATCTATTGTTATGTGTAACGAGTTATACGGGGTTTTGTCTTTTTTTGGTATTTCATTCACTCATTTCATGTAAACGTGAGGTACACATATATTTTGTCCTGAAATGAATGACCCTACTAAATGACATTGTTTACTGTTTAAAATCGTTATACATCTTTATATTATGTCTTTGCCGTCTATAAACTGTCCGAAATCAAGTTTATATGTCAGCAACACTGATATCCACCTTTACAATCTAATATCGATGTATGAAATGGCCTTACCCGCGGAAACTTGCAGATATACTACATGTATGTACATCAGGTACTTAACAACGGTTATCGGTTCGGATCAGTTGGTTTACTATATTGTATATATAATAATATTTTGTTCCATACAATTATTACTTTTGTTTATACATTCGTCTTTAATAAACTCTGTAAGTTTAGTAGGTATATAATCCTGTTGTTCAATATGTGATATATTTATAATGTATATACTTATACTAAGTATGTTGTTCAATAAGTGATATATTTATAATGTATATACTTATACTAAGTATGCTGTTCAATATGTGATATATTTATAATGTATATACTTAGACTAAGTATGCTGTTCAATATGTGATATATTTATAATGTATATACTTATACTAAGTATGCTGTTCAATATGTGATATATTTATAATGTATATACTTATACTAAGTATGTTGTTCAATATGTGATATATTTATAATGTATATACTTATACTAAGTATGCTGTTCAATATGTGATATATTTATAATGTATATACTTCTACTAAGTATGCTGTTCAATATGTGATATATTGATAATGTATATACTTATACTAAGTATGTTGTTCAATATGTGATATATTTATAATGTATATACTTATACTAAGTATGTTGTTCAATATGTGATATATTTATAATGTATATACTTATACTAAGTATGCTGTTCAATATGTGATATATTTATAATGTATATACTTATACTAAGCCTCAATGTGGTGTTTGAATACTGATGTGTGCATGCCTGAATGTTTGCCTGCTAGTTACGTATAATAATACAAACATTATTTCCCAATAAATCAGTTTCATAGCCCCAGTGTATACTTACTCAAATACATATAATTAAGTAATGTATTTTTGTTTACTTCTTATGATATGTTTATGTGAATAGTTTACTTACTATAGTATTTTGAAGTACTGAATAAATTACACGTTTTGCACATGTCTGACCTGGTAAGATTATATGAAGTGTTGTGTTGTTTGTCCTTACGCCTTGATTACAAAGTCATATGTATGCACTACGAGTTAAATCAAATCGTGCTATATCGTTTAAGTCTCGAGTACAGTTGCTATCACCAAATGGCTAAACGTTAAACCCACACGAATTATCTCTTAGTTGATATTAACAAGATACTTCAGATATAAATGACGTAAACATATGATACAGCGACGCTAATGTCTAAGCAGATAAATGACGTTAACATATAATACAGCGACGATAGGCTCTAAGCAGATAAATGACGTAAACATATCATACATCGACCCTAGTGTCAAAGTATATAAATGACTTAAACATATAATACAGCGACACTCGTATCTAAGCAGATCAAACACCATATAATACAGCGACACTAGTATCTAAGCAGATCAAACGCCATATAATACAGCGACACAAGTATCTAATCAGATCAAACGCCATATAATACAGCGACACTAGTATCTAAGCAGATCAAACGCCATATAATACATCGACACTAGTATCTAAGCAGATTAAACGCCATATAATACAGCGACTCTAGAGTCCAAGCAGATCAAACGCCATATAATACAGCGACACTAGTGTCTAAGCAGATCAAACGCCATATAATACAGCGACACTAGTATCTAAGCCGATCAAACGCGATATAATACAGCGCCACTAGCATCTAAGCAGATCAAACGCCATATAATACAGCGCCACTAGCATCTAAGCAGATCAAACGCCATATAATACAGCGACACTAGTATCTAAGCAGATCAAACGCCATATAATACAGCGACACTAGTATCTAAGCAGATCATACGCCATATAATACAGCGACACTAGTATCTAAGCAGATCAAACGCCATATAATACAGCGACACTAGTATCTAAGCAGATCAAACGCCATATAATACAGCGATACTAGTGTCTAAGCAGATCGAACGCCAAAGCTCGTGATGTTTGTAGAACACTAGATGCAAAATGGTGGAAGGTTTGCAATTAAAATTGACAAAACACCATACGGTTCTTAGCAACATTTTACTATTTGTGTTTCTTCCTTAAATGGTACTTACTACAGGAAGAAGTAACAGCAAATGGATCATTCATAAACAATATAAGACGCATGGTTACATCGCAGAGTATACATGTAATAGAGAAATATCGCTCAAATATAGACGACATGTATAAAAAACAATGTATTGTCTAAATATATTGAACTGTCACTGTTGACTAAGTACACGGTAATTGAACACGGTCGTTAATTGCATTGTTAAATGGTCGTACTGTTCAGATTATTTTACCAGATAATTATTAATTTTCCCTAATACGAACGTTGCACTTTTACATTTGAGGTCGTAATGGTGTAGTGGATATGGTGTCCGCCTTGCAACCGGGAGGTCCTGGGTTCGATCCGCAATCAGAGAGCGTTCTCAAGATCTTTCCAAGTTCTGGTTCGTCCAAGGAAACGGACTCGAGAGTGTGTCTATAAGCCTAAGGCTTTCGATACAATCGAGCTTAAATAAATAGATTTAAACTAATTTTACATTTTGTTAAACTGAGACAGTAACGCAATGGATAATGACATAGTTTTGTTAATCTTAAGAAAGTGTTTCCATTGCAGGTTTGTTTCACATGTGTTCTTTTATCAAAATGTTTATTGTATTTTGTTATTTTTGAGTTTTCATTTTAAATGGTTATTAGTAGAGTTTACATGCGTACATTTACAAACAAATGCAAACGTTTTAACTAAATCGACAGTGGCTTGATATATACATGTGGGTAATACATACTATGCGTGAAAACTGCAAGATAAAATAAAACATCAAGTTGTTTCTTATACATATTTTATTCCTTATTAAAAATACATTAATTTAGTGGGTTTTGAACCGAGTTCCCGTGGTTAGTATGTCAAGTACTTATAGCAATAGTGAAAATGCCAGAGTAAATACATTAATAAAAACAGACGTTCGTTTCTTTATGTTTGATATACAAACACTCTTAATTGAACATTATTTAGATTCGTAAGCTACATGATCGTATTTCGAGTTATTTAAACATAAAAAATGCTATCTGCTAACGCAGATAACTTCGACGCTAGTCGGTGCATATCGTGATTCAAAACTAGCTGCTGTTTGTTTGTTAATAAAGACAGTAGTATGCTTTCAGAAATGCTCCTGCTGCAACTTATGGCATTTAGTTAAATATAGTTGCTTACATGCTTTCTTCAAGTACTTTCAGTACAATACGGCTTGCGCGCTTTTTTGCCTTTTCCGTTGTGTCGCCGCGGACGATTTTAATCTCGCGCGGACAATCGCGGAGTTTCTTTCTTTTCTACCGCGGCAAAATCACCGCGACCGAGTACGATAAAAAAAATCTCCGCGTTCACCTTGAGACTCTAATTTTGTCTTATCTCTCGGTGGTCCGCCGCGGACAGTCGCAGAGATTTTTATATCGACAGCGGCGTTTACTTCCTTGTCGTCTTATTTGTTTTAGGCACATTAAACCTGTTTTTGCAATTAATGTGTACTTTTACGTTTCGGCAAAATTATTGATGTAGATCAAAATGTATCATTGTTTCATATTCGTTTCCCATTTCATAGTTTATTCAAAGCACTGTACGTGTACATATACTATGAAAAACTCATAGCGCACATACAATATATCAGAAATACTGTTATTTCATTGAATCGGAAAGAACAAATGGGTCAAAATGACATTTGCTGAACGATCAATTATACCAATACGTATTCCCTTGAAAATATTTGATAATTGATAGTAATGTCTTAACGATTCATTTATATATGTTTATGAATAAGGCTTTTATAGTCCAATATAAATGTGCGTTAGGAGATTTGCATAGTATATATTGTAACCGCCACAACTATTTATCAGAGGCTATATTCAAAGCGCTGTACGTGTATATATTGTAACCGCCACAACTATTTATCAGAGGCTATATCCAAGCACAGTACGTGTACATATATTGTAACCGCCACAACTATTTATCAGAGGCTATATTCAAGCACAGTACGTGTACATATATTGTAACCGCCACAACTATTTATCAGAGGCTATATTGAAGCACAGTACGTGTACAGCACAGTACGTGTCCCTATACTGTCACCGCCACAACTATTTATCAGAGGCTATATGCAAGCACAGTACGTGTACATATACTGTAACCGCCACAACTATTTATCAGAGGCTATATTCAAGCACAGTACGTGTACATATATTGTAACCGCCACAACTATTTATCAGAGGCTATATTGAAGCACAGTACGTGTACCTATACTGTAACCGCCACAGCTATTTATCAGAGGCTATATTCAAGCACAGTACGTGTACATATATTGTAACCGCCACAACCATTTACCAGAGGCTATATTCAAGCACAGTACGTGTACATATATTGTAACTTCCACAACTATTTATCAGAAGCTATATCCAAGCACAGTACGTGTACATATATTGTAACCGCCATAACTATTTATAAGAGGCTATATTCAAGCACAGTACGTGTACATATATTGTAACTGCCACAACTATTTATCAGAAGCTATATCCAAGCTCTGTACGTGTACATATATTGTAACCGCCACAGCTATTTATCAGATGCTATATCCAAGCACTGTACATGTACATATATTGTAACCGCCACAGCTATTTATCAGAAGCTAAATTCAAGCACAGTACGTGTACATATATTATTTGTAAATATATATCAGAGGACATATTTAAAAGCTACTTACGTTTTACCAACCACTACTTTGGTTCATGTGTTCGATGCATGTACATGGCGTAGAAACTGATGACGATTAGATGGCATTACTTTAGTAACCAATTGCATGATGCACCGTCTCTGTTCAGCAACATATTACAAGCAACTCATTGCTTCTTGTAAACAACCTCTGCTACCCATTGTCAAGTTTAACTAGTGTATATACAAAATTTGATACTAATAAAATAATTGCACATGTAAAATAACCACCCAATATCGTTTTAAAATATCTTGCAATACTTGTAATACTTTAACTATTTTTGTGATCAGTTTTATGACACGTCACGACATTGTCACTACAAGTACTGGATACTTTTTCGTCAACACTTAATGATTCATTTGGTCGAATTAATTTCAGCGGCTTGTCTAGTCGTGATAGTGGCATTATATATTCTCATTAACAGTATAGAAAAACGTAATATCTTTGTCATGACCCATTTGCTTCATCATATATTTGTTTAAGTATTTCATGTTATAAATAGCTTTCTACACAATATCACCACTTTATAATTTAAAGTTGCAATAGGTTGTTTGCTATATTAATATTTTATGTAATAATATGCAATAACATACATCAGACATGAGCAGAAGGTTTCCGATCATCTCAGACTTCGACATATGTGAAGGTCATGTACAACTGATGGTAAAATTTGCGTTCAATGCTCTGTTTCTCTGTTACAGTGTCACAGTTAAAACGATGCATGACATTCCTTATTTGCAACTGTTGTTTGCATTCACCGACTACAATCAAACGTAGTTTCAACATGAAATTTATCTTGAAAATGAAGTACATGTATCAGAGTTAATATAAATAATAATTACAATCGTTATCGAGCTCGTTTGTGTATGAACTGCCCGTATCAGTCAGCACAACTAACATTCACCCCCAATATCTAATCAGGAGAATTGCTTTAGGTCGCCTTATTTGGAGAAACGTTCAGATAGATACATATCTACACTTTGCCTAAGTTACTTTACAAACTATCTAATTACCAGGCGGTACCAAATCACTTATATTAGTTGACATATTTTATTGCAACAGTAGATGGAATATCGATGGTTCAGTGCTAAGTATATGATAAATACATGTTATATAGCATAGTTTTACGCTGAGACGTTGATTTATTTCAATAAGCTTTGAAATGTTAACATATATGGTTCGTTAAGTAATGTATAAAAGTACAGCCTGTAGGATTTAAAGTTAAGGTCATTAAAAGAGTATGCCAATGCCTATATTGCATATCTATGTTCTGGCAGGTTTATCCGTCTGAGTTCTTACTACAACCCGTTATGCAGTGTATGACGACTGTCGATGATCATAAATAACATACGCCTTACATGTTAAACAATAATTTGTAATTGTGTTTAGTTTTATGTGAATTTCTTGAAATGAGGTGGTCCGGTGGTTTTTAGTTGGCTTATGTTCATGAAACCAAAAGCAGAATTGGTAGGTACAAACAAAGCTTGTCAAGATTCATAAACCGGAAATAATCTATTAAGAATTACATGTGATAAATAATATTTATTAGCATCATAAAATAAAAAAATACAGTGGCTGCAAACGGCTATTACCATGTTTAACGCTCACATAATTTTCTTAGTCAAATTCAGGGGTATAATGTGTGCATAATAGATTTAATGTTTGTTTTATGGCCGCTATATAATGTTGGTACGTTCTTGGTCGTTACTCTCTCAAGATTATAACCGTCGACTTCAAAGCCTTCTTCATCACGGAAAACGCACATACACGATTTCATTGCGTTATGACTCAAAAAGTTGCATCAAATAGCAGAAACCACAGGTGACTTTATTCAACGTTGCGTTGTTTTATAGCATTAGCTATATTAAACAAAATATTTTTAAGTATTAATTATAAGAACTCCAATGAAGCCAGAAATCAATGTTCATAACTATAATTTCTTAATTAATTATTTCTAACAACTCTAAAATGTATTTGTTAAATATATTGAACATTCAATAATTATGAAGCACGATTACTACATCTGATTGAACTGAACAACTCGTCAAAGTTTACCTTAAACATAAACAAGCAATCTACCACTATTGTGCACAGAGGCAGGGTATCGACCAATTCATTATCGCTCGACAAATCACGTGGGAGTTCTCAAGATGATTGCGGTTTTGTAATTCGTCCACTTTTAGGCTACGCATCCTCCACGATGTATGAGAATTTACTGAAAAAAGTGTATTATTTAGTATCGGGCAAATTGACTTATAGGAAACGCTATTTATAGTGAACATCGTGTACTACTTCTGGTGAAGGCCAATTAGTTGGCTACGGAGTTGACCACGAAGTATATGTGTTAAGCAGACTTACCAATAAAGGTAATGCACTCTTTATATTTAACGGGAAATCCATTACATAAATACACGCATACAAAGCTATTGTAGATTTGAGCATGCTCTTTTAACAGGTTAATTTTGATTGCAATTTGTTTAGCAAAACTCAAATGAATACAATAAAATTAAAGAGTATCCTGGTTTAATTGTACAGGTCTTTATGTCTTTGACCATTATGGCGTATTATTATATTATATATAAAAATATATGTGTATGTACAGGCTTAAAGGATACTATATTTGAAATAAACATTAAACTGCAACTGAAAATAGCAATTGCCTTGAAGACCCTATGAAATGGACTGTGCTGGTATTTGGTGTCAAAGAGGTCGCTGTCGTACTGTACTTGCTCAACTTAATAAAGCGATTATTGTCTGTATTGTTTTATTTAATATTTACAATAAAGTATTGAAATTGTAATAAATAAAACATGCTTGAAAGTCAATTTAGTGTTTTTAATGTTGGTGTTGGTCACAGAATGTACCAACAGGTGCAAATTTTTACCCGCTGTTATAGAAAAACTCAATCGCAAAATTGCGAAACCGAATCCATACCCAATTTTCATTAGGGGGCCAGTTTGTCAGACCGATTTTTCTGGGTAAAGGGAACTTTCATGGAGTGTGCGAAAAATGTTACATATATTTAAATGCAAACATATATCGCTTATGTTCCAACTGTTTTGGAAATATACTATTTTTACCGATCTAGTGATGTGTTTTTAAAACTAATATTTTCAAAATATGTTGGTCCTTTTTAAGTTAAATACACTCACCCTCTGTCACACATAAACACTATAAACACATAACAAAATGAAGGCATTTCTTTGGTTGGTTGTGTTTTTTTGTATTGTTACTGATACATGAATTGCTTAGGTTCCAACGGATAGACCATTTACAAAGATTAAGCTTTGTATCTATGTTACTTATTTTCAAATAAACAAATATTATTTTGGTCTTTTTTAACGTTATAATTTTAAAACGCATTGACATGTCGAATCTTACAGACAGTTCAAGTTTTAGGTTACGCATGCGCAAATAAATTCCTTCTTTGTTACATATAAAATATTCAAAATTTGATATCACTTTTCACCATGACCAAGCTACTTTCCAATACATCACCATAAATTGTTGGAAAGATGAGGAAATAACCTTTTGAAAAAACAGCATGTTAAAAAATTCTATGCGTTGTAACTCAAAATATTTACCTTAGAAAAAACACGCCGGTTTTGACGGGCATGGAGGCTGCCATTTTGCGCATGAATACATGGGCATAAGTTATAAAGCTGGGAGCCACTAGATAAAAAAGTAGTGAACAAAACACACTTTTTTCTTATTGCTTACATATATACCTTTAAAATGATACCAAAACATATCATTTAAACTGTATTTTACAAATTATATGCATCCTGCACTCAGCCACATGTGCTTATTATCTAACTGACAGCATGTAACCCTGAGTATGTGACTTCGGTTTTGGGGTAATTAGACCTTTTATGGCATCTCCCGCGGCTTATCTGATGAGAACAGCCGGGATGCCTACTAGTCCTATATTGGTATCTTACTAATACGCAAGATCTGTTTGGAGACACAGATCATACTGGATGTAAGATGACAACAAATAAAATGTGTAGTCATTGTTATTAAACGAAGTAATACTATTAATAAGAAAATATTTAGTATGTGACAGTTGAAATGTGTTAAATATTTTTATTAATTGATATTACAAACAACATATATATTTGGATGATGTATACTCAATGTTTGACAATTATTTCAGTTAAGCAACATTAAATGTTAAAGGCCTAGTTTACTCCTTTAAATTCGATGCCCCCCACCCCCCCAAAAAAAGGGGGTGCCCTACTGTGGTCACAGTGTGGTGACCCTTATCAGCAGAGATAATACACTGCTGCAGAGGTACATATATATTGAAACAGTTCACAAATACATTGCTCAGTCAGCTGAGAGAAAAGATCGGATTTGACAAATAATTGTCGGACAAACTAACCCAACAAAAAGAACTTATTATAAAAGTAGACCAGGCTTAAAGTATAAAGTAGAATCGGCTTCAACGTAAATGTGCACTGGTGGCATAATAAAAGCGTATATCTCTTCCCGTGTCCATATCTTCATAATTCAATTGCACTATTGTCACAACATAAGTCTAGGCTAGCGAATCAAAATAGCTTCGTATTTCGCAATTTCTTTTTGAGATAGAGCATACGAATTGCCGTTTAAAGCAGCAATGTTTTAAAAATGTCTCAAATCTAGTCATTTAATATTAGTATTAGATACAACTTACTGAAATAGCATTGTTGACACATTAACAATAGCTTTCAACACATTGTTTAACCCGATTTTAAAAGCGCCTCGAGATGCTTTTCCACTATGTATAACTCGTAGGTTGTTGTTGAAAAATTACCACATGGTCCATAAGACCATTCGATATCGCTTCCGGAGTTCTGAAGTTTACAAAACTCATCCGAAACAACAAGTAGCGCTGAGAGCTTTGCAAAACACGTGAACGTGTTTAGCGGCGCGGTTAGAGTGTCTGCCTCTCATGCAGAGGACCCTGTTTCAACCCCCCGTATAAACTCCGGACATTACGGACATTATTGCCTCAAAATGAGTTTGGTACGACTGTTTGCAATGTATTTCTTGTAATAATTGTACAATAAATATATAAATGAACAGACATGAAAAAGTTTAAATATAAAATAATCATTCGTTTTAATAATCGACTATTGGACAGGCAGAATTAACATCGCATCTTCAATTTCACACACCGAACAGTTGTAGTTTACTTTTTAAAGAGCTTTTCCAAACGAGTCATAAAATATGTATTATCATTATACTATACAATGGTGCTCAAGCACTTGTATTAGATGGTGATTGTCACTTTTACATTATAAACAAGAGGTTTGGCCTCAGTTATATATCTCTCATCATCTGTGAAGTAGCATCTGTTAAATGCGAACAGTAGATAGAGCAGCTCATGGGTTTGCAAGTTGTCTGGTCCCTAAACATATATTAGACCGATGCAAAAGTAATATCCGATAGTATGCCACAGTTGTTTGATGGGTTTAATGTATAAATGTATTGTGTCAGAACTATATTACTTGAGAAAAAACGAATATGTGTTGACGCGTTGTATTCATTGATCAATGATGCACTGTGCACTACATCCGCAACACAGAGTAACAAGCATTTAAATGCAGTGAAATTATCGTTCCCGCATCCATCTAACTGTACAATGTCATACTGAACTCTTAACCTGATTAGATGTGCTGCCAATGAGTGATAACCGACTGTGTATTTGTATGTAACCGTTAATATGTGCGCAACATATTGCGACATTTGGTCTGTTTAAGTATCCCAGAGACGGTCTGTTTAAGAGTCCCAGAGACGATAAGAAACATGAGAATGCATAAAGTATGTCCATTTAGAACAGCACGGCATGGCAAGTCATAGTTAACGCCGATCTCAGTATAAACATAAAAGTGCCCAAAGCCTGTCTTTATGCATAACAATGTCATGTCGTGGAACCACAGTCCGTTTAAAAGTGAGAATCGTAATAAACGAAGGCGAATCGATACACATTAAAGTGACGATTCAAATATAAACGATTACAATGTGTTCACATTAAAGGCATATGATCCACTTTGATTTCAGATAGCTGACGACCGGAATATTTGTTTTGAACACAAACCTGTAAAATATAATTAAAGTGTTGTGTGACAATAGCCAAAAAATGAAGACATTATGGAAAAAGTGTTGAAATAAATGCATACGATTCTGACGCTGAATAGTTAAATTTGATATTTTTTTGGAGAGGCCAATTGGTGCTGGGGCAATATTTATACTTTTTTAATTCTTAAACTAGTTTAAAATACATGTAAGCCAACATTTAAGTTTGTGTTTGGAACGATTTTTCTATTAAGCAGGTTTCATATAACCAATACTAAATATCGATATTATAAGAAATATATTGCAACCGGTGGGTTGAACTCTTGAAACATTGCATTTCTTGGTTGAATATCAATTGGTAAAAATTAAGTAGCTTAAGATTTTATTAATTTTCAACTTAACCTACTCAATTGAAATGTATGGTGTGTGTTGTTCTGTTTTCCTTCAGTTTTACAATGAGCAGTGTGTACAATTTTTAATACAAATGTTTAATACAGTGTGTATACAAATACATACGGAAGTATGGAATTAAATAATGCATCTGATTTTATTTAAGTAGATTAAATATGATATTTAACAGCATGTTCATATTTTTTGATAGTGTATGATATTTATAATTGAATATATTAGTATTTAAACATTAAATACTAACACGCATTGTGTTAATAAATACGTGTGTTCGGTAATTACAATGAGACATCAAGAGAAACTGCGCTTATTAATATGGGCAGTATATCGCGGTATATACCCCTATATATTGTCAAATATTGCGGTATATCGCAGTGATATCGTTACACGCCTAATGAACAGAATCAAAATTATGTTTTACCATTAATGTATTATGTTAAACCTGACTTTTCAATCAAGGATGGAGCTTTGTTTCAATGCAGTCACAATATATATCAAGCATTGTATATGCAAATGATAGTTAAGACAAACAAACGTATTGTACTAAACATATTATGATAGTAAAAACAGCGAATACTGCAACAACAACAATAATTACAACAACAACTACTTCTACTAATACCACTACTAGTACTAGTAATACAGTAGTATTTTATAATAATTTTGTCATTAATACTTATGTGTGAAATTGAATTACCATCAATCTGAAGAAAACAATCTCAACGAAATACGAAGCCATTTAGTTTTAGTTTTAGTTTAGGCTTGTTTTAGTTTATGATGCGATTTTGAAACAAACATCACAGTATAGTATGGCTTGCATGCCAATGACAATATCATCGATAATTTGTATAAACATTCTTTAAAAAGTAGTTAATCATATGGGACTTTCACCACTCGACGTATTGGGAAAATTCCCATATCAAAAATGCCACGAGAGAATGCGAATCCCAAAGGAAAAAAACAGCAACATTTGTATGCCTATTTTGCGCGTTATAGTTATGAAGAAATACATGCACATGTAATGTGCAAATATTAATCTAAAAAAAATCATGTACATGCACATTATATGGAAGTTGATGGTATGTTTGCGTAGTTTCGGTTTTTGCGTTTTGTTTCGGTGACCGTTAATTGGGGTTTCAGCAGTGCTCTAAAAATACAACTCCACTGAAATATGCTTATGTTTTTTTACCCGACTTTCCATATCTCTTTTATAGTGGCATAGAACTCTTTTACGATATTCCATTAAGGTTCGCGAAAATATTCGTGTTAATTAATGTGTATTACCACTTAATTCGGTGCGATATATTTATTATCTTACTAACACGAGTATTACCACGATAATTATCTTACAACGCAAAACTTAACACGTTAATATTCGCAATACCACTTATTGTTTATGTATCGCATATGTGTTCGCAAACACTTACGATGTATGCATACGCATTCAAGTGGAAAATAAACAAAATAAAAACAAAACACAAAACATTGGTATGCCTATTTTACGCATTCATGTTATGGAGAAATATTCCAACATTATAATGAAAAGAAAGATGTTAGTTGATAACATATTTGAGTGATTTTGGTTTTGCTTGTTCTGTGACCGATAATTGAGGTTTCGGCCGTAGAGTATAGCATAGAACAACACTGATATATCTGTGCTAATGTTGTTAATAATAATGACGCGTTACGATGCAACACCGAGCGCCGGATGCTACATGTCTGCGCACTAGCAAACTACGACCATATAAAACTGTGCAATTAACTATGTACGTGATCTCGCCTTATGTCATACAAAGGCTAACTACAAGATGGGTATAACAGTGAGTCCGTGTATTAAATGAAAGGATTGTATGGGCTATTGGTTCTGACTTTGTAACCGTTTTAAAATAAAATTCTGAATTACAATTGTCAGGGCTACTGTGTCTGACTTTGTAACCGTTTTCAAATATGCTTAATAACAAGAAATCACTCAATATTTTACAAATAACAGTGTTGTTTAACTGCAAATTGTTAAACGTGCACAATAATAAATCTATGAAATTGTGAAATTATATAGCAACCATCTTCAACCATACAAGAATTATAAATCTTACAAATGAATTAATAATCACTTTAATAAAAAATGATTCTGACGATCAAGCATGTGCAATAATATAAACTAATACAAATATATACATATAATACATACCTAAAGTTGTATTTATTAATTATTTTAAGTTAAAAAGTTGAAACGATGTTGCTTCCTCGAATATGTTTTTGGTTCTGGCGCGTGAGCTCGTGAAACAATTTCCTACATTACGTCAAAATATTATACCCTATTAAATAGGTTAAAAACTACTAACATATAATAATGACGGGAAATGCACCCTGTCACATACTCACCCTGTCCAGGAAATGACGTCTCGTCATTTAGTCAAAAATAAATATTAACCTCAATGTCCATATAAAAACATAAGATTGACATTAACCAATCTAACCAAACCATTGTGTCAAAACTTCGTTGCAACAGTCTAAAGCCTCGCCATTGTTGCCCCCTGTTGACCAAACATCGTGTTCTCACGATACAAAGAACATTGTCGTCGACAACAGTCAATCCATAATCATAACTGATTACAAGCACACGCCCTTTTAGGAATCAACTCAGAACCTCAGGTGAGGTATGCTTTTATAAAATTAAATAATTTTCATTATACTTACTTCCAACACATGCTCAATGACTTAGTGAAGAGAACATTTATAGAGAATGACATTGATATGAAATAGAGTGACATTTGTGTTGAGACTATACATAATGTCAGTGACATTTAACAAAGTGACATTACTTATTACACTTAGTTACATTAGTGATTGGCATTTTACATTACCTTATTTCCAGTGAGAAATAATTGGAGTAAACTTGTGTTTATAAGTATATGCCAGTAGATTAATGGCTTTGAAGAAAAGTGAAATCGAAGTGATTGAGAGTGTGAGCGATGAAAAGGGTGCAGCATTTATCTCAGAAGAAGATCAATTGTTGTTAGATGCATTTCATGCAATGAAGTTGAAGAACCCGAAATTAAGTAAAGAACAGTTGTTGAAGTTGATGATGGAAGATTAAGAAACAGAATATGAAGATGAGAATTGAAACAAAAGCCAAGAAACAGGGAAACAAGATGTAAAGGAGCAGAAATCACAACATCTGGCATCATATCATTCCCCTAAACTGTCAAAATTTTATGGCGATGAAGGTAAAGGAGAAGTCACATGGTCGACATTCAAGTTTGAATTGGAATTTCTGATATCTGAGAAGATATATAGTGAAGAACAGATCATGCTTGGACTTAGAAGATCTCTGATGGGGACAGCTGGATATATTTTGAGAAGATTAGGTCCAGGGGTCAGTGTACAGAAAGTAATACAGATATTTGAATGTACATTTGGAGCTATTGACACTAAGGAGACCATACTTCGAAAATGTTATGCCAGTCCACAACTAGATGGTGAAAACATATCTGGATTTACATCAAGAGTTGAGGAAATTTACACTCAGGCAATTAGTCTAGGAGGTTTACAGATGGGAGATGAAGATAGTCTGAAGAGTGTTGTTTACCAAGGACTAAAGAAGGAGATGAAACATAGAGCAGCCTACAAGTTCGACACAATCAGCGATTACGATAAATTTAAAATTGAATTGCGGAAGATAGAACAAGATATGAAAGCCGAACGACCAGATAAGAAGAAATGCAACGCTGCTGTTAATATGGAAGGCAATAAACAGACAGACATGGAAGAGATGAAGACTTTATTAGAAAAGCTGATTTCAAGAATGGATAGGATGGAGAAAGAAAGAGAAGAATTGAGACAAGAGAACTCACAACAATCTACTATGAAAGACAACAACAACAGCCATTGCGTTACATATTTAGATCCGGAAGATACAAAATAAACAGAGGTGAAAGATCACGAGGTGATGTACCGTACAGAGGACATGGTCGAGGCAATTTTGGATACCAACCCAGAAGACCTGTTAGTTCGAGAACCTTCGTACCAACCTGCTATCGATGTAACGAGAAAGGACACATGCAACATGAATGCCCAAAAGTTTAAGTGCTTTCAAGGTGGGGTCATTTGGGGGCACAAAGGTTAGACAAGACCAAAAATTAGTCGGAGAAACTAATGAAGTCAATATTACCATTAATGAAATTGAAACTTAAGCTTTTTTGGATAGTGGTAGCTGTATTAGTGCAGTATCTGAATCATTTTGGAAAGAAAATTTAAATTGTCCTATAAAACCTTTGGATAGTATTTTAAATATAGAATGTGCAGATGGTCGTGAACTTCCATACATAGTGTATATTGAAGCTAAATTGAAAGTTAGTGATGGGCTTCCTGAGGCAAAGCCTATTTGTTGTTTGTTTTTAGTAACTGCAGATACCAACTATTCTTTGAAAACACCTATTATTTTAGGTACCAATATACTGTCTTAAGTTTTAAGTGAGTGTAAAGAAAATTGTGGCCAGCAATTTTTACAAAAGGCTAAACTTCACACACCTTGGTTTTTGGCATTTAGGTGTATACATATTAGGGACAAAGAACTCAAACGCAATAACAATAGAATTGCATTGTTGAAATCGGCTGAAGCTTCAATGATTATTCTTGGGCCAAATGAGTCCAAATATATACGATGTTACACAGATAAGGAACTTCATGTGCAGACAACTCCTGCTATGACAACTGAGACAATGGAAACCGGATTACCTGACTTTGTGGATATTACTCCGGGACTTGTAAAGTACAGTTATGGAAAAAATGGACCTGTGATTGTTAATATTTCAAATTTGACTACAAATAGTGTGGTGATAACACATAAAACTATTATTTGTGAATTACAGCCAGTTGTTATTGAAGATGAAGTACTGAATATTAAAAAGAAAATAGATGAAAATATAATAAGCAATTTAAACATTGATGAAAGTAAACAATTGAAGAACAAACACAACAAATTAAGGATTAGCTACTGAAACATGTTAATGTATTCTCCAAAAGTGAAGATGATGTAGGTAATTGCAATTTGATTAAACACAGAATTGATCTCACCGATAACACGCCCTTCAAGCAGCGACATAGACGCATAATACCACCAGGCATGGTAGATGAAATTAGAAATCACCTTGAACAACTTTTGTCAGCTGGCATCATACGCAAAGTTAAAGTCACCATATAGTTCAAATGTGGTACTTGTACGCAAAAAGAATGGTTCTTTGCGGATGTGCGTTGATTATAGGCAATTTAATAACATTTCAGTTAAAGATGCCTATGCACTTCCCAGGATAGAAGGAGTGTTTGATGTTCTCAATGGTGCCATATATTTTTCAATTATAGACATGAAGTCTGGCTACCATCAGGTAGAAATAGAAGAACATCATAAAGAGAGAACGGCTTTCACAGTAGGACCGTTGGGTTTCTACGAGTTTAATAAAATGCTGTTTGGGCTTTCTAATAGCCTTGCAACATATCAGCGGCTTAAGGAGGAATGTCTGGGAGATCTGAACATGAAGATATGTATAATCTACTTGGACGATATCATTATTTTTTCAGACTCGTATGAAAATCATCTTCAAAGACTGGATCAAGTTTTAACTAGGTTAGCTGAATGTAATTTGAAATTATCTCCAGACAAGTTTCATTGTGTACAACTTAAAGTACAATTTCTTGGACATGTCGTCAGCAGTGAAGGAATAGAAACAGACCCTGCAAAAATAGATAAAATAAAACAGTGGCCAACTCCTCAGAATGCAGATGAGCTGAGATCCTTTATAGCATTTGCCGGTTATTATCGGAGATTCATAAAAGACTTGTCAAAGATTACCAAACCATTGAGTGACTTGTTACCTCCTTCATCAACAAAGAAAGGTACACAGAAAATTCAGAAATCATGGTCTTGGACTGAAACTGAACAGGCTATTTTTGATAACTTGAAAAAAGTATTTAGTTCACCACCAATTCTTGTTTTTATCCTGACTTTACAAAGAAATTTGAATTGTACACTGATGCTTGTGGAACTTGACTAGGTGCTGTGTTGTACCATTGTAGTAGATCATTAACGAAAAGAACTATTCATCCTTTAAATTAGAATTTTTGTCTCTGAAGTGGGCAATCACTGAAAAATTAAAGATTATTTAGCATTACATCATTTTCGAGTATACACTGACAACAATCCATTGACTTATGTTCTTACTGCTGCGAAACTGGACGCAACTGGCCAACGATGGGCATCAGCATTGAGAGAATACAACTTTGAAATACATTATAGACCAGGATTGAAAAATGCAGATGCGGACGGAATGAGTAGATACCCGCATGTCACTGATACAAATTCAGGAGAAATAAAATTAAAATTGACGATCCCACAGTTAAAGCCATTTGTGGTTCCACTACCATGCCACCATATATTGAGATTATAACATGTAATGTCAATATAGTGGAGGCTACTGATATGCCAGCCAGCCTATGGCTCAAGTTGAAATGAGACGGATAAGAGCTGCTCAGAGGAATGATCATTTGATTGAAAAGTGGAGAAGAGCACTGATTGATCAGCTATTGCCAACCATTTATCAATGTATCACTAAAGAGGACAAATGTATGAGAAAACAGTTTAACAACTTGAAAATAAATAGAGGAATACTGTACAGAGAAATAAAAGATAATGACAACAAAACATTAATACAATGCGTTTTACCATCTGTATTTAGAAAAGATGTGTTGATAGGACTTCATGATCAAATAGGCCACCCAGGTAGAGACAGGACATTATCACTATTAAAAGAAAGATACTACTGGCCAAACATGAACATAGATGTGGAATCTTGGGTTTCAAAGTGTGATAGATGTCTAAGAAGGAAAACATCTACAAACATCAAAAGTGAACATTAGAACCATCAAAAGGCTATGGTAACATTCTTGTTATCACAGACCACTTTATCTAATATGCATTAGCTATTCCAACGCGCAATCAAACAGCGAAAACAACAGCTTAGGCATTTTATAATAATTTTGTTGTGAATTATGGCATCCCAACAACTCTACACACTGCTCAAGGAGACAATTTCGATTCCGATTTGATAAAAGAATTATGCAACTTGATGGGAATAAAGAAATCAAGGACAACACCATCCCATCCAATGGGAAATGGTGGCACAGAGAGATGGAACCGTACATTGTTAAATATGCTCGGGACACTGGATCAAAAATCCAAACTGGAAAGCACATACCCCATCTTTGGTATATGCTTACAATTGTACCAGGCATGAAAGTACCAAAATATCGCCTTTTGAGTTGATGTTTGGCAGGACCCCCAAACTACCTATTGATTCAACATTTGAATCTGCAGAAATAGACAATAACAAAAATCAGTCATCTAAGCAATATTTAGATCAGCTGAAAGATAGGCTAAAGCACTCACAGGAAGTGGCAAAACAGTATGCAGATACTGCAAGACTCAAGCAGAAGTCTGATTATGACAGAAAAGCTAAAGCAGCAAAACTGTTAGTAGGTGACAAAGTGTTGTTAAAAACCCTGCTTCATGAGGGTATACAGAAAATAGCTGATAAGTTTGAGATGGAAACTTACATAGTTATTCAACAACCCAGGAAAGATAAAGTGTACAAGATAAGGTCACCGACAGGAATGGAACGTACAATACACCGTAATCATTTGTACCCTATAGAAACTAATGATGATAGTAGTCAAGATAATGTATATGATGTTTCTAGAGTAGTAGATGGAAGTGTCAAAACAGTTCCAAATGATAGTCAGAATAGAGTAGATGAAAAGGTAGATAGTAGGTTAGTAGATAGTGATGTCACTAATAGGGATAAAGTAGGTGATTACGATCGTGATGATCATGGTGATAATGATGATAATGATGATGATAATGAAGATTGTGTACTTTGTACATATGAGAGTGGAAAAGCCCATGGGTCTGTGATAAGCAAAGATGGACTAGGTAGTTTAAAAAAAATGCGGATGCGCATCCTAAACCAAAACCTAGAGTCATATTGAAGAAAAATACCGATAATAGTAGTCAAGGTCAAGATAGTCAGATAGACAATCAGGTTGATCCTTTAGAAGTAGTAGAAAACAGTGATGATAAGGAGACAGTAACAGATGATGAAAGTGGTAGTCATGAGGTACAAGTTGATGTACATGTAAATAGGGTTACAGATGGTATGCAAGGTATTAAGACTAGTGATACTATTGAAGTACAGGATAAGCCAAACCATTATCACGTAGATCTTCAAGGGTGAAAAAACCACCTGTCAGATATTCTGATAGTTAGACCTAGAAATTAGAAAGTCCATGCATTAGATGTTATACTGTCATCACGTGTATTAGAAGAGATTGATCCAGATGTTGTACAGAAAAGTATTAATGCTGTTATGCAATGATGTATTTAATGTAGTCATATGTTTTATGAGCTTTTATCCATATGTATGCTTGACTGTTTTTATATCGATGAAATTATAGTGCACATTATTATAGAATTATACAGCCACGTTATATTATTATTGAGTGACTCTCAATTAACATATTCGATGTTTGATTTTTGTTGGATATTTTGCATCGGCCTAAAAAGTCATTTGCATGAATAGGTCATTTACTAAAAATAATCTCGAATTTTAATGGGCCGCCTCATATTGTGGTGTCCTGATACATTTCACGTACTATTTTACTTGCTCACATTCATTGCATAAATATCGATGCTATGCGCATATTCATTGCAGTCATAACCTTGCATTTAATCACCGGTAGCATGCCACCGAATTTATTTGGTGCAGGGGTGAACCAACCTTGCATGCATCCAGCTCACGGCACTCATGGTACTGTATACACTCCACACATGTAAATAAAAAGACAAAGCAAATTCAGAGATACGGGCACCAAGCGATGCCTGACTATTAACTGCTATCTACGTTAATATGAAAACAAAACTGGCTGAATGCAGTTTTTGCAAGCGACTGTAAACAAATAATGGGTCTGATTGTAAACAGGACATTGTAGATAGCTTGTCTTTATCACGGCGCAAAGATTTAACTGGTTCTTAGTGGAGCTTGATTTTATATGTCTGCTGTCATTTATTTCCACTTGACCATAGTCAGATCACCAACAACGTTGTAACCAGCTGGGTTACTTGGACTGTCGAAAATCCACGTGCATATTATGGCTATATGGAGACTCACAAATATGAAGTTAACTAGAATATTCCAAACAAATACGACCTTATATATATTTGTCCACATAATGCATAAACTATTATTTAATTAGTTTAACCTTTATTGTACAACAACGTTAATATTTATTTTTCAGATTTTACCTACAATTGTCCTATTGTGTTGATATAGTCCGTTTAAAGTTTACACATGCACAGACTTTCTTACGCTAGAGCACATATAGTTAGGTGGCGACCAATCCACTTTCATTCCAAGTGTCAAGTGGGATGTCTGAAGATAAACATCATTGCGGTATTGTAATTCGCCCACTCTAAGTCTGCGCGTCATCTATGATGGTAGATTGTTTAATGGAAACAGTTTATCATTTGTAACGGGCAGATGTTTAAATAACTTATAAGAAACGCTAGTTATATTGAACATCGTGCATTACTGCTGATGCTGACTACGATGGACATGTGTTAAGGAAACTTACGCATTCAATTAAGGCTTTTTTTCTAATTTACGAGGAAGCCAGTATGTAAATACAGGAAAACAAAGGTTTGGTTTTTTAATTGGAACATGCTCTGTGACAATGTTAATGTGTATTGCAACTTGATGAGCAAACTGTATGTGTGCACATGGACTTAAAGCATAAAGTTCTAAAGACTGTTCCCAGCACCAACTTTATAAAGTAGACATTACATTCTCAAGAAAGATACCTGCATAATAAAAGTACGATCACACATACATAGGGATGCAACATGTCTGTTATAATTCTTTTTCCTTAATATAACAAAAATGCATTCGTTTAATCTTTTTTCTTATTTACATACTGCAACAGCGCCCATGTTGTATCAAGAATATAGCCGGTCATATGCTTAAAGTAGAAGTGGAATTGTAATAGCACTAATAATTGTTCGCTTCTGCACGTACCGTAATCATACGAAAAAAATACGCACTTTTTTGCCGGAATTTTTTATCAAAAGTAGGGGGGTGCGTATTATACTTGAATGTAAAGAGTTTACCTGAAAATTTTCTGTCCAAATATTTGCTTAACCCTTTTTCTTATAGATACGAGTGAACTCGACCATACCAATTATTGGATATATACGACCTTTCACGTCTCTATCCATTATCCGATAATCCCGTAAATTCGCGACTTTTATTTTTAATAGCAAATTCTGGCTAATATTGACGATAAATGTGTTTAAGAAATACGTAAACACAAAAACGTTCGCCATTTTTCGAAAAGTATCGAGTGCATTTTGGGATTGCTTCTATTTAAGGATATGCTGTAAATGACGTTTAATCGGGACGAGGGTATTCCTATTGAACATGAGTAAATCATGTACTGCAATGTGCGCGCATCGGGTAAAGGTCATATTTTAAAAATAGTGACCAATCAAGTAATAAATTAAAGATGCATAAACCATTTTCTGAAAATATGGTGAATTGTCCGTGTAAATACAAAGGGGGACCACTGTGCATTATCGGTGAATTATCTTAAAAAAGTGTCAAATATCACCTGCACAACACCAAGCCCATTAACGGCAACAAATTGCTCACGAAAGAATTATACAAGAAATTGTCAAATGCCCAATAATTATCGGTAACAATATATCGACTGGGTACGAAAGTGGATGATAACAATATTACGTTTTGCATTTTCCACAAGACGTTCATATATTGACACAATAATGTCAATGGCATCGTTTTTTTGTTGATTGTAGATTTGGACACAACCTCTGGATTTTAAATTCGTATTATACTAGGAATTTCAATTTTTACCGAAAAATTAGGGTGAAATTCAGGTGTGCGTATTAAACACGAATGCGTATTACATTTATACTGTACATATAAATAAATGAGTTCAGTTGTATTGTCCTGACATTTATGTAGTTTCACTGTTGGTTAGTTCTTTTTTGTGGATTTTGGCAATTTAATTCTCACTACTAACACGACAGCGTGTTCTGAGGCGTAATATACAAATGTATGTCCATATTGTTTTTTTTTACATTTCTGCTAAGAGAACAAGACGTTTTTTTTTATTGATTTCATTGTATTTCAATAAACTACATTGTTTCATCGAATAGCCTAACTACATGCACATGTCTAAATTGTAATATTTAAAGGAATACACAACAAAGGACGACCAGATACGCCATTAAATGCGTAGACTGATATCACATACTATTGTCCCTTAATTTGTTTTGAAGAAAATATTGCGAGTTCGTGTTATCTGGAGTGTGTGATGATTATTTATTATTTAAAGAATGTCATCAGTGGTATGCTTGTGATTCAGTTTTTATTTATTTCAACGTAAACATGCATACACAATATGTTAAGGGCGTTGCGCGCACTTAGCCATGCATTATTCGGCGCACTGAGATGCATATGAATGCGTAATCAATATGGTACCGGGTATATGACTCATTGAATAGACACGTATGTATCTCCACGCTGTTCTATTTTATACTGTATGTAAGGCAGCGCTCAGTGGAAAGATTTCGCAATTTAGAGTTTTACGTAATACTATTTGAACATACGTTGAAATTATAAATTGTAATTAATAAATTTACTTTAAAATTCCATTATTTTTGTAAAAATTAATATGCAAAACAATTGTTATCATAGAAATTATATTTTATTTTCGATTGGAATATTTCATTTATTTTAAACCATGTTCATCGGTATTCATACAATTTAGAATCATCGCTGATAGTATTATGAATAGTTTGTTATATTATTAATCAATAGTTTTGTGTTTTTATATACCTTTTTGAGTAATTCTTGTTCTAAAAGATCCCTGTTCACAGAGTAAAGAATTTACAATTTTCCAGCTTTTTGTCACCGATTCCACAAAAAAAAAATGTAAGCAAAGCGAAGTGGCAAAATAACACTATAGACATAGAAATATACTGTTAATACAGTTTTGTAAATAAGTTATCGTCTTTGAAATTGACAAATATATAAAACATTTGTAACACTCAACGATGTAATAATTTAGATTGTTTCTGTTGGTTTATTAAATTGTTGACAACACATGGATCACTTTCATAAAGTAAAAAAATGCATGGATCAACATATAATTCGGAATGGTCGAGTGATTAAGGCATTAGATTTTGATGCAGACGGAGGTTCGAACCCCGGTCGAGGATTTTTTTTGAATTCTTTCATTGTTATCATTTTCTTTAGTTCCGACGCTTAAATCTGGCAAGTAAATCCACAACTCTGTCCATGCACAAAGTTTGACACATACTTTAAAGTATTTGTTATTCCTAATGTCTACACATTAGACAAAATAAAACTTAGACTGCATGCATGATGTATGTAGAGCTGATCATGAACCATTAAATATATTAGAAATCAACAATATCTTGCCATTATTTGTATATATCGATAATTCAATATATACAGTAGGGTTAGGGATATCGTTCCGGGGTTAACCCCTTAAACATCCATATAAATAATCTCATCCGATTTTTAGAGATTAATCTGTTTTCATCCGATTTCATCCAGATTAATCCAAATTCACCTCATTATAGCGGTGGTTGGGGGTGAATTGCGTAATTCAGCCCTAAATAGAGCAATTGCTTTGAAGGTTGAATTCGGATGTAAAGGCGGAGCTTAGTCATGAAACCATTAAGGAGCTTAGGAAAATTATTTTACAAGGACAGATTTAATTGCAAGAGCTTGAAAGGCGGGACCTTAGCAAGAAGCCAATGAAAATGCGAGACTTAAACAGGAGCATATTTATTTATTTATTTATTTATTTATTTATTTATTTATTTATTTATTTATTTATTTATTTATTTATTTATTTATTTATTTATTTATTTATTTATTTATTTATTTTTTATTGATTTATGTATTTATTTATTTATGTATTTATTTATTTATAATTAATTTCTCTTTGATTGATTGATTGATTGATTGATTCATTTATTTATTTATTTGTTTATTTATTTATTTATTTATTGAAAATTGTAAAATAATTATCAGAAATAATACTAGTGTTTTAGTCATAAAATAAAATATTCATTAACGGAAAGAAGAATCAGGAAAATCATGGATATATTAGAAGCGTTTCATTTATTTTTATTCCGTAAAACGAATAGAAACACTTATATAAGAAAACTTCAATGATAACGCATATTATTTGAAATGTAGGGAAAATCCAGAGCGAAATTGCGGGTTGCTGCACACTGTTCCTTTCTGGTTCCCCTGCTACCACTGGTTGATGTTTAAAATCTGTTTTTGTTAAAATGTGTTGATCAGTAATTCAAATCATGTTTCAAAACGTTAATTTGAAGCATGTATATAAGAAAATAATTATAAGTACTTAAATTTTAGGAAATGTACCAGAATTCTGACAATTTACATTTTCCTTTTAGTTATAAAATTAAATATAAAGTAAAGAAACGATGAACCGGTGAAGTGGTGAATATATACAAATGTAAGAAGCTTTTTATCAATATCAATACGTGAAACGCATGCACTTTCACAAAACAGAACACCAAACAGGGACACCCAAATCCAGAGCCCCTCCCCCCACTGAGTGGAGACAACGGATCAGAACATTGTGTCACACCAGTGGTTTTAACAAACAAGGGTATTGATCAAACAACTATCGGAGGCATCTTAATGGCAGCATTTCGATTCCGCAACTAGATCTACTTAAATTGTTTCTTGTGTTGAGCTGTTAAATTTAAAATCAAGTAATTGAAATGTTATACCAATAGTGGAAGATTTCACACTTACACTCGTAATTAATCTTTTGATAGCGGTATACATAAATATCGTTATTTCATGACCGCGTAGAAGATGTTCTCATATTTGCCTTTCTACATTTATTCTACATTTATGCTGTATGGCTTAAATAATACGTATGCCAACAGGGTAACAATAAAGTATGTTTATGTCACTAAATATAACATATCAAAGTTTATCTGACGATAATTTGTCCCATTTAAATTGTTCTGTGTATGTAATGTACCACCAGTAAGGAAATGCTATTTAACAAATCTTCAGGATATTTAATAATTATCACTTGTTTATAATGAGCGCGCATGCTGACCATATTTACTAAAAATACAAAAAAAAAAGAACGCGACTGCAGCAGCTGCTGCTTCTGTTGTTGCTGCTACTGCTACTACTGAATCAGCAAATAACGCTGCTACTACTACTACATGTACTACTACTACTACTACTACTACTACTGCTACTACTACTACTACTACTACTACTTCTACTACTACTACTATAACTACCACCACTGCTACTCTAATAATAATAATAATAATAATAATAATAATAATAATAATAATAATAATTAATGCGCACGTTTAATACAACTAAATTATTTATGAAAGCATCAGTTAACATGTTTATCAACAAAATAAATAAACCACATTTGATAACTTCTTTCTGTTACTTCTCTGACAAGAAACGCTTAAGTTATGACCCTAAGCGGAATCGGTTACTATAAAAACTCTGCATGTTTCATCACCACCATAATAATAATAATAATAATAATAATAATAATAATAATAATAATAATAAAAAATAATAATAAT
Organism: Congeria kusceri; assembly: GCA_027627225.1. Taxonomy (NCBI): domain Eukaryota; kingdom Metazoa; phylum Mollusca; class Bivalvia; order Myida; family Dreissenidae; genus Congeria; species Congeria kusceri. Next base: position 28,234,492 of record CM051037.1, read on the forward strand.
CATCGTCATCATCATCATCAACATAAACATCATCATTATCATCGTCATCACTGTCCAAGCTTGCTTATCAAAAGTTACATATTCTTATCTGTGTGAATTGCGCAACATTGCTGAAAGTAGCGGCATTGTTTAAAAAAGGTTGAGATTTATAACCCCGCCAAGTATTAGTTGTAGCATAAATATGTAATGTTAAATAATTAACACGTTGAGGTCATATGGTGCTACACGTTTTTATACCATATTCACTAATCTGTCGTTCACTGTTGTGGTGGGAAAATAGTTACATACTTAATGCACCGTTGTCGCTTATTTATATTTGTATTTAAAGTTATTATGTTTTGTCGGGTATTCACATACTTGAAAAAAACTAACGTTAAAAATAGTACCACTTGTCCCAGAGCGAAATGATCACACGTTATCATTTCACTTGACCTAGAATGAAATGATCGGGCTATCATGCACTGGTATTCTACGCCCATTCACCGATAACATGAAATAAAACTGTATGAAATATGGTATTACCAGTGATAAAGTCCGACAAGACCATTAAATGCAAACGAATGTTTTTTTCAAGACATGTCCATCAAACAATTAAGCCCTAGCTTTTTTAATGGCTAAACACATTGTCAATCAAATCTCATCGTTAGCGTAATCGGATGCAAGCGATGAGTATTATTCTGTTAAGCCCACACTGTCACGATTTTGGCTACGGTAGCCCACGATTGATCGTGGACATGTTAATCGTGATGAGCCGGGGTGTACAGTGTCCCGATTGTATCTTCCTACGTATACCTGCGGTTATTGTACGACGAGACTAGGAATATCAACGACACTTGTAGGTTTCCGCAGCGATAAACCACGGTTTCACCAAGATATGATACGATCTGTTACGGTTGTAATACCCTAGCGATGCGATACGGTAACAGGTATGCGATACGGTAACAGACGATCACAGACGATAGTTAACGTTTCTCATAAACGTGCAGTAAGATAAAATAATATGCATCACGATATACCTACGAGTATCAATAATTATCACGCTTCACTAAGCTTCAAGGTGGTTTGGACGTCACGATTACTCTTGAATAATCGTGACACCATCGTAGACAAACGTAGTGAATGCGTAGTAACATCGCGATAAGCCGTACTTCTATCGTAGCGCTTCCCGATCGATAAGCCCCGGTAACACTGTCACGATTTGGGTACGATTACCCAAGATTTACACAACCTTGGTGAGGCGTGGTAAAGCGTGAACACATACGTACTGGCATCTGTGTGAATCTTGAAGAATCTAGTTGGATTCTTATCGATCGGGAAGCGCTACGACAGTTTTGAACGTGTTCAAGACATTGGTGGCCTATCGTAGCGCCACCACGATTTGTCCAAAACGTAAGACGATCCTAGTGCCATCGTATCCCATTCTGGCTTATTCTTACAGCCATCGTAGAGGCGTTCGTGGCCTGTCATGTTTAATCGTGATTAATCGTGAGTGATCTTATGACGTATATATTACAAGACTGTACTACGCTATCGTACGTTGTTCTATGCATATGGTACATATTTCTACCCTTTCCCTACGGCTCAGTTACGATTCAAGTAGGATCTTTAACGATAACTGTCATGACTACTCACGAATATACACGATGGATCACAACAACGCGATGATACTACGCAACCACTACGCTTACCTACGATGGTGTCACAATTATGCACGAGGCATCGTAATGTCCAAATGGTCTTGAAGCTTAGTGCAGCGTGATAATTATTGGCTGCTCGTAGGTTTATCGTGATGAATCGTCTTTAATCTTACTACACTCTTTGAAAGAACGTTAACAATCGCCTGTAGTCGTCTGTTACCTTAGCGTATACCTGACGCTAACGTATTACAATCGTAACTGATCTAATGTTAGCTTTGTGAAACCGTGGTGAATCGGCTGCGGACACCTACAAGCGTCGTTAATATTCGTAGTTTCGTCCTACAACAACCCGAGCTGTACGTAAGAAGATACAATCGGGCCGCTGTGCATCCCGACTCATCACGTGTTAACACGTCCACGATCAATCGCGGGCTATCGTAGCGAAAATCGTGAGTGTGAAAAAAGTGTGACCGGGGCTTTAGTCGCCTCTTTTGTAATTTTCAGCACGAAGTGTGAACAATTTAAAAGTGAATGCCGCAATATTCTCCGGCGTTGTATTGGCAACACGTGGATTTTATATAACATGTACAGCAACGGTTTATTATTTCGCTGACGCTGATAATAATTAATTACTTAAAGGGGAAACACCGGTGTTATTCTACTAAGTAATAGACAAAACAAAACGCAATAATGTATCGTTCTTTGCATTTTGTAATCTTTTACTCAAGCTAAGCCACTTGGTCAGCTGTAAGGCTGGTAATTGAAACATAAATTATAATTCAGTATTTTAAATCTTTGCGCCCGTTTATCTTGAGTAAATACAATTTTACAAACGTTAAAGTAATCTTATATGCAATCAAGTTCAATAATGATGATGATTATTATTAAGTTGTTGTTGCTGATGTTGTTGTTGTTGTTGCAATGAAAAAAAGAGTAAAACTACTGTAACATAAAGAAATTGCATATGGATTTCGCAGTCATATATCAATAGAGCCCCGTCAACTAGTGTCAGGAAGGATAGCGCGGTGACTGTTGCTTTAGACTTTGAATCACAATGTGGTTCCAATCCTGCAGGGTGTCTGACGTGGGCAATCGCAGAGAAAGTGATATTTTACACTGTAGGGTGTCTGATGTGTGACAGTCTCAGAGAAAGTGATATGTTACACTGCTGGGTGTCTGACGTGTGACAGTCTAATTGTCTGACGTGTGACAGTCGCAGACAAAGTGTTATGTTACATCGCTTGGTGTCTGACGTGTTGGTGTCGTAGAGACACTGTAATGCACATTGTAGTTAAAGTCCACTTCGTTTTCACACATTTATAATTGTTTATAAGTAAAACACCTACATAGCGCATTGTCTTAGAACTGACTTATAAAAAGGCAAACCATTTTGCGAAGTGACAGATAGAACAAAACATGTTTAGTTTTAACAAGCCGACGCTTATTCTAACGTGCAAGCGATAACAACACATTTATATGGTTAAGTGGCTATATTTTACATTTAAGTGTATGTATTGCTGTAAACAATATGTCAGGTTGTTATAACTAAATCAGTCGTCCGGTTAATAGGGGGTGAATTTAAAATCAAAACAATACTTCACTGCACCTAACTTCTTGTTTTATTTGTGGTTTGTCATTTTCTTAATATTTAAATTGATTCAAATATTAACCTTATCAAGCTTCAAAATGTGTTGATGCTCAATTTAGCGATATTTCTTTTTTCGAGGTTCCCCTGCAGTCGGTTGTTCAAGCGAATAAGTGGTTCAATATCACATGTTTAATGACGAGGAGTCTAAATATTATACACACATTGAAAATACCCACGGTGTTGTTCTGACCTATAACATTGGTTTACAATTATTTATGGAGTTTTAACCATTGCCGTACGAAAACCCGTATATAATGTATTAACTATTGACTTAAAGGGACTATGTAAACGAACAATTAGTTCCATATTTCATTATAAATGCACTATACTAAGACATGTGCATTAAATACATAATATATTACTTAATCAGATATCTGATATAAGAACATTAGCTAACAAGTTTGAAACAATTAAACACCAGGCGGTTATCGAACTCATGACTTAGAAGCCCTACGAAGACAAGCCAGTAGACAGCGCTTTAACCATCCTCGCTATTCTACATTGTAAGATAACGTGTGTAAACTATGGTTATACAAAATACTCACAATTCTGACGTCAAAATCTAAACATAAAAAGGGCCAAACAAACAGGACCCAAATTATCAATTTATTTCTATCTCAGAATGTGAGATTGTTATCGTAATGCTTCATTGGAAAGTCGACATGGGAACAGTTGCGTAGTTTCAAATGCGTTGAACAACTTTTTATGCTGAAAGCTATGTATAAAAGTATAATATTTGTTTATTGCTAATATACTACTGTTAAAATGGTCCGCATTTTGTCCGCTCCAACTCCCTCACCCCTAAAATTTTCGGACATGGTTTTGTTGTTTTCACAAAATAAGAGACTAAATAGAAAAGGATGTTACGGATAAACGTGATAATAATATCTATTTTTAATGCACATACTCAATATATTTACTAAAACTCTCAACTAGTTCGTGTTCATTTTTCCAATTTGCAATATATCATGTTTTAATAATTTTCCGGCTGTTTTCATCTATTGGACACGCGCATCATTGGTTGTAGAATGAGAGCACTTAAAATAAGCGCATGCTATTCTGCTGCTGGCGACAATGATATTACCAGTTCTCCCTCCACCGCTTCTGTGTGTACTTGTTGTTGCAGTTGCTGCTGATACGTTAACAACTTTTTTTCCACAAATTCCGTTACATTAACATAACCTCCGTAGTGCCGGCGTCTCTGCGTGCAACGCTGTATAACGTATATCAAACGATTGAAAACTGTCAAATTGTCAATGCGGGTATATGGGAATATGTGTACTGCAGTAATACTTAAATGGTACATTAACCTGCAAAGTATGCAATTGTTCGGCGTAGCTGTCCAAAATCACTTTTGACCTAATTTCTTGTGTTAAATATGCAGCGGGAAGATTGAATGCCAATAGAATCGTGCAAATTTTCTAATTTTAGGGAATGCGAACTTTAAAAAATCGTTTAACGTATACCAATACCCTTTGCATACTTTTCGGGATTAAAATTTACATAATGGTTTACATAAGCGGTTAAAATAAAGTTATAAACATGTCTTCGACATACTCTCTAGAAATGAACATAATTATGAACAAGTTTACTGATTGTATGTCATGATCAGAATGTTTTATTTATTCAGATAAATAAATAACTATATTGTTTAGCCAACATGATAGGCGCGCTCTATAAATAGCAATAATAATGCAACAAGTCACGGGGACGACATTCGGTCACAACGTACAATGTTGCCTGTTGAGCTCGCAAGCACAAAATATAAAATGGTAAATTTCTGGTATTTTTCTGATAAATAATCAAAAACAGTATTGGCAAATTTGATTGAGCTTATATTTCCTATTATTTTATCAGTGTGTATACATATAACACACTGTACACTGTAACCGACTGTCGTCCCCGTGAATTCGTACAACAACAGCTGACGAATCTTTCTAAAAATAGCGCGCGGTAAAGCTGTGTTAATAGACACGCATCAATTAGCGTCCGGAGAATCCTAAACCGAGAATTTCAATAAATGGAGAATTTATAAACTTAATGTTAATGTTAATTTATATTTGAATTGTGGTTGTGTTTAATTGAGAATTATTTATAATTGCACCTTTCTATCAGCTTCTTATTCTATCTATAAAAATATTAAACATCACTATCAGTAAAATGTGGTGAAAGAAGTCTCGTAATACGTCGAAACGTTAATCATGTTACTTTAATATAGCATGAATACTTTCTGTGCAATACTAATGATACAATTTTAACATACACTAGTCTGATATATATTATTATTTGCATTCGTTTTTTTGTTTGTTTTTGGATTTTTCGCCGTATTCATTAGTATTTCAGTCATATAACGGTCAGTTAACCTACTCACACTTTTTCTGGGTAAGCTGGTTTACAAGTACTTAGTAACTGACAACTGCCCTACTTGAATCAGAGGTAGGAGGAGAATGGCCGTAGAAATAATTTCATGCCAATCCCCACAGTTATGTGGCCGGGATGGGAATCGAACCCGCGATCCTCGGATATGTAGTCCAGCGCTTTACCGACTGAGCTAGCCGGCCCGGGTAATACTTTTCTGAAAATGTTAATTTGTTAAATTTGCCTTACAATACATGTATGAATTCTGTTTTCGTAAATTACTAGTATTAAGCTTATTCACGCTTCACTGGTGGAAACATGGGGCGGTATCTTATTGGTTTATTCACAGTACAGATATTAACAAAGATTGAGTTTATCAATTTTGTGGCTGATAAGTTTTCTAATGTTTTCCGAAAATCTGGTGTCCGAGAAGTCTCCTTAGTAGGGACCGAAACATCTGGGGTCCCGAGATGTCTCCTTAGTAGGGACCGAAAAATATGGGGTCCGTGAAGTCACGTAACCGATGATCTTGGTCCTCTTGTATTCGATTAAGGGCAGTAACATCTCAATATTAATTTCAACGCCGATTGTCTTTTTTAAAGACATTTCTTGTTTAACTTAATCCCCAGGAGAGCAGGAGCAGTATTATGAAGCTTACAAGGTAGAGGGTAATATATTTGATACACGTTGAACTAAACAATAGAGGAGCAAATAATTAGGTCCCGCTTCCTGAGTATAGATAGTGCTCACTTTGATGGTGTTAAACGCCACTCCCACTACCGCCAGTACCACCACTAGCACCACCAC